>OZ005741.1:169916238-169917381 GCA_963930735.1 Dioctria linearis | reverse complement strand
GTATTTTGATCGTTTCCCTGAATCGGCTTCAATATTGATTCAAGATCTGCATACACACAAAATGGGACTGGATTCTTATGGTTATAATTCTTATATTCCAACCATTTCTTTTCCTCTGAGGGAAACATAATCCTACAGTCGTTTTGACTCTCGCATTCGGGAGTGTGTGATGCTAATTTTTCTTCAGAGTAAAAGTAGAGCAAACATCTCTCACATATATACTTTCTGCTCTTTCTTTTTGAAGTTTGTTTATATACAAGGCGTGAAAGATCTTTAATCCAGCAGAAATGACATCTGCTAGCATCATCATCATCATCATCGTCATCATCATCCATATGATCTTCATCATCATCATCAGCCTGGTTATAGTCATCTTGCAACATTAAGAGATTTACATGTCGCTCCATCCTGTGTTTCGTAAGTCTAACTGGAACTGTGGTGAAGAAACGCTCTTTCTCTATGATGAACACGTTTATTGATAAATCGTTCTGGTCTTCAAATTGCGTTATTTGCTTAAGCGTCATGGGAAATGTTATTCCAGTTAAATTTAGCACAGTTGAATAATGTGGATATGATGAGGTCCTTTCAGAATGAGCATTTGTAGGGTATAGCGCTGAGATTACGGCCCACGCGAAGCATGCTTCATCATTATTTTGTACATTGATGCAAGCTTTCTTTGATGCAATCTCCTTTGGCAGAGGTATATAAAATGATCCCCGAATCGGCTCAAACTTGTTGATATGCACCGCTAATTGTATTATAGAATGCAGAGCCCAACCACTGTCTTTCTCTTGAAACTCTTCCAGTTGAGTAAGTATTGGGTCGTATATATTTAATTTATACCACTCATTCAAATTATCCTCCACACTGATTGGGGCAGTTCTTGATTGGAAGTACTTAATGTCTTTAATAACTTCATTATCACCAGTTTCTTTAATAAACTCACCGCAAAACGTTGTAGCAACTTTAATATGATATTGTTGTTTTAATGTATTCTTAATGCGGCGAGCAAGTAATTTGGAAGCATCTTGCATAAACAGCTTAGGATCTAGGTGGCTTATATTCACGATAACACCTGCCCTAATTCTACCTACGAATGCTGTTTTTATTTCTTCCCACTTAACAAAATCACTTCTTATTACT
>OZ005741.1:169583738-169911238 GCA_963930735.1 Dioctria linearis | reverse complement strand
GTACCCAAGGCACAAACCAATAGAGCCAAGACACGAACCTACATTTAGTATGGACTCAAACCACCTAACGACGGTGGCGCCATCTGTGGCGAAATCCTGGAAGCTAAAAAAGTGGGCCAGTAGCCCCATAGTTTAACTACTATGGTGGTAGGTGTTGGGAATTCTTGAACACATTTAATTTTCGCATTATCTGGAGCACAACCTTCATGGGAGCATTTGTGGCCTAAATAGACCACTTCCTTCCTGAGAAAATGACATTTTCCTGGTTGGAGCTTTAAGTTATATTCTCTTAATCTTTCAAAAATGTTGGTCAGTTTTTTTAAATGGTCTTCCAGATTTTTCCCGTAGACGACAATATCGTCTAGATAAACAAAACACTTTATGCCTTGCAAACCAGTAAGCACACGATTCATTGCTCGCTGAAAAGTTGCTATAGCTGTTTTTAATCCAAAAGGCATTCGAAGGAATTCATAATGTCCGTATGCCGTGCTGAAAGCCGTCTTTTCTCGGTCTAAAGGGTGCATTGGGATTTGATGGTATCCGTTAGCTAAGTCCAATGTTGAAAAATAGCGTGAATTTCCCAGTTGGTCCAATATGTCTTCAATTCTGGGTAGCGGAAATGCATCTCCGATGGTTTTTTCATTCAGTTTCCGAAAATCGACTACTATTCTCCATCGCTTTTCACCATTTGGGGCTGGTTTCTTAGGAACTACAAATAGGGGCGAATTCCAGGGGCTGCTACTTGGGGCAATAATGTGTTCATCTAACATTTTCTTTATTTGTTTGTTAATTTCATTTTTATGAATATTTGGCAGTCTGTATGGTCTCTGATTGATAGGGGCTTGATCACGCGTCATGGGGATGTTGTGAGAAGTAACGTTAGAAAATGGTAGTTGCTCTCCTTCTAAATGAAATATATCACTATATGCTTCACATAGTTCCTTTACTGCTTTTCTTTCCTCGGTATTATGTGTTTGGACTAATGATATTTCTTTTTCCAGTCGCTGAAAACGTTGTCTTTCTGAGATGTTTGCATCACTTATATGTTTCTTCTCCAACTTGTAAATATTGAAATTTCGTAACGATTCTAGCTTTGGTTCCACATTTGGTAAAATAATTTCTTTCTCAAGTGTATTTATCATACTAAGTCTTAATTTCTCATTCTGTGGCCTAATTAATCTATTAGCTATAAAAACGCCAGTACAATTTCGTGATAGGGACATAACATTGCATCATCACAGCTCATTGCAGGTATTTCTAATACCATTTCTGATCGCGGAGGGATATGCGTCGCATTGCTGTATGAATCTTTAGTGATTGTCTCTCTATGCTTCCGAGAGGCTGGCAAGTTTAAAGCTGTACGAAGTGGATAGGAAATACTAGATACTACTTCGTTTCTGCTAGATGATAAGCAATCTTTTGTATTACTTGTTTCCTTAAATTAATTGCGTAACTGGATAACTTCACATTTACATAAAAAAGGAATTTTTAATTCGGTTGAGTTGTTATTATTGCCAGGGAAATGCAACATTCGTTCAACTGTGAGAATGTTTGCTTTGCCCCATATGAAGTTGCGACCAAATATATCATCAAAAGGAATCGATTTATTTTCCCGGCAGATATTAAATTCGCAATTTAAGCCCTTACCTATCAGAAAAATGCCTTCACAAGACCCAACGGTGAGATCAGTGCCACCGTACAAGCCTTGTAATTGATTAACCTTCTATCGACTCACAAATATATGGTCAGATAAACTATTTGTTTTTAGAATACTTACTTCGGCTCCCGTATCAACCAAAAGCTTAACCTTACCTATTCTAGAGATATTCAAGGGAAGTTCAATTATTGCTTCATTTACTGTTAGCGCATTATTTTGCAGTGAGATTATAGTATTAGAAACGTTAGGATAATTTGAAATTTCTTTGCTGTTGTTAATGGTTTTATTTGCTTTACTTGAAACTTCGTACTTATCGGTTAATTTTTCAAATTCTCCACAATGAATATTTTTGCATCCATATGTACAAGGGTTAAACATTGGACGCAATAGGCTAGCCCGCTTTAGTTTCCCGAATAATTTTGCTTTGTGCTGTGTTTTTCCTCCCAAGATGTTTTTGCGTAGCAGTCAGCTACGGAATGTGAGGATCTAGCACACCTATCACATTTTAGTACGGTTGTTTGCCTCCATTTCTGGGGAACTCTTTCTGCTTCATTTGTTGTATATTATTTAATTCACATGTTTCTTGAGAGTGTCCGTAAGCACGAAAAGCGTGACAGATTTGTGAGTATGTCCAAATCTTTTACAGAAATCACACTTTTTTAACTGTTCACGCCTTTCTTTCTCAGAAGTTTTCGCTGATGAAAAATGAAAATTGGTCCTATTGAGTGATGGATTTTGGACTTGTTCAGATAATTTTGAATATACATTTACGAAAGAAGTGTTTAAGACTGGAGAGGGATTAGAGTTTAGAAAATGGTGTGTGACCATATTTTTTGGGATAGCGTCTTGGGAGAGCTGAAAATTTGCTTCTAAGAAACCTCTTAGTTGCCTCACTTCATCTTCGTTAAATTGCTGGCATGCAAATGATGAAGTCTGCCAGTTTGCACTTATTTGCCGGCTCTGAATTTGACGAGCTTCGATTTTTTCAACTTCTGTAGCCATTTTTATTAGTTCATCTAGTGAATTACTCGTGTTTCCTATTACCACTTGACGAATAATAGGGCTGATAATTCCCGTTTTAAACGTGTAGCATGCTTCTTCCGCAACTTCTTTTAAGAGCGCCTCATTTTTTCGGATATTTAGAATTTATTGCACATTTACATTCAACATGCATCATATTTAATTTCGTACCAAACGAGCCTACTGTTTCGTTGTGAATTTGAATACAACGACGTATATTGCATATGATGTCATTAATTGAGTTACTTGGCTTAAACGCAGTTAAAAGTAAGCTCTCTAACTCATCTACAGATTCGATTTTTAAGTACTTAACCAGATCATAAGCTTCTCCCCTCAGTTTTGTTTTCAGTAGGGCTATCAACAAGCTTTTTTCTTCGGAGGAGGCCAAAGAATTCTCTACTTGCTTGCAACAATCGAGAAAAAAAACCAATTCGTTTGAATTATAATTTCTTTGTCCGTGAAATACAGGTACGATGTTATTAACCAGCTTGGAAATTTTTTCAAGTGACAAATTGGCCATATTATCTATACAAATAATTAATTTCTGTACAAGATCAGGGTTTGTTTGAGTTCCTGTTATTGTTTTTGCAGTACTTAATGACTGAGCTCAATGGAGGCTTTTATTTGGTCACTTTGAATCGGATTTTGAATTTTATTAGGATAGTCGTCGCTTTTAGCGGGATTTAATGGAGATTCAAACACCTCGTCTAATTCGGATTCCAGAGTTAGGGAATCAATTCTGTCACAAAATCGAGCAAATTCTGGAGTTTGAGTAGTATTAAGAAAACGCTGACGTCGATTTCGTGCACCTAGATTTTGAATCTTCGAACTGAATAACATAAGTAATAATACGAGAAGAAAAATGCTGAACGAGCTGTTTAATTAAATTAAATCATAACACCTTAATTGCTTGTGCTATTTGTTTATCGGTTGGTGTCTTAATTTTTTTTTTATTTATATCTATCATGTGTACATTAAATGATTATGTTTTTGTTTTTTAGACGTGTACATACATACATCATGATGTGTACATTCAAACATTTCATTTTTTGGTTCTAATGATATGTGATATACCTATCTTTTAAATTTATGCCTTATCTTCTGGATAAATTGTAATGGATATATATTTATATATACAATATATAATATAATAATAAGTCTATATCTATACCAATTCCGTTGTGACTCGCTCTTTAAAATGGGTTGATGGTTTGACCTCCTTATGGTATATTATGCGGCCTTGTCTTTGTGTATTCTGGATTTTCTCTTTTTTTTCTTTTTTTTTATCGGGTTACACCAGTGTGAAACTTTCCAAACTTTTCACTTAAGATTTTATCACATTGATTGCTATTTGGTAATAACTGATAGCAGATATTTTATATATTGATTTTTTTTTATTATTTTTTCTAAATTTTTTTTTCGTAGAACACAACTGTTATGATATGTATATATATATATACTTTTTCACGCACTTTAACTTTTGTCTTCCAGTTACTGTTCAATAGGGAGTCTAATGTCGAAAATACCGGCTGCGCCAATTGTAATGGATATTTATTTTGGGGATAAAATTATTATTAAAACAAACCACCGAAATCATATAAAAACCACTACTTTATTTACTCTTTAGATTTACTTCATAAAATTACGCCGCGTTCTTAACGTATCGAAGGTTTACTTAAAACTCGACATTTCCTCAAGCTCAGGCTGTCTCGAAACCTTCCCAATCATTTCGCGATACTGGCACTCACCTACTTTCATGGCATTGCTTAATTAATTTTTGTTAATTTGTGATTTCAACAATTAGGCATCGATACATTACAAGTCGCTTCCTAGTGGCAACATAATTGTGTGATCATAATTTATCTAGATTGCGTGTACTTGTTTTGTAATATTCGATCGACCTCTTAAACTGATTTACATCACACATTAATTTCGTACTTATTTCTTATACATTGTTTACATCACAGAGCTGTTTGTGGCACTCTCAATGTCGCAGTAGAGTGCACAGGCGGTTGGACGTTACCGTGAGGAGCCGATGCTACCAGCGACTTAGCACGCCGTATGCACTTGATGCAAACCCAGTTAAGCTCCTTATGGCGTCCGTAACAGGGATAGTAAGTGGCGTACGAAATATCACCGCACAGCACGTGATGCCACTCCAAACAGCACAGACACGATATCCACAAGACCACCTTTTCTTTTGGAAACTTCTTGGGAGGATCCTCAATAGATTTGCAGGTGGCGCAAGGGATTGATTCCGCATTGTCAGAGCGAGTTAAAGTTCGATTGTCAGTGCCCTTTTTACGATTATCCGCAATCACGCTTGGACTAACCACATTGCTCGACTTTTTTCTCAATTTTTTTGCTGAGCCGCTTTTACCTCGAGTCGCTTTGTTAGATCTTTTTTCTTCGCTGAGGAAATCGAAGCATTCAGTGTACCAGCTAGTCGAGTCTGGAGGCCTGGCATGTCAAACCCCAGTTAATTATAGGTTATGTTATTTTAGTAATGGAGAGTAACTAGCTAGATACCCAAGTGAGGTATAATCAGATAATCACAACTAGAGCACTCCCCGAAAGTGGTATGCTGTGGTTCCTTCTCCAAGAAAAGTAACTTGTTCCTGTTCCTGATATTGAATTTCGCCCGTGTTATAATTAAAAGTGTCATCTACGCAATGAGATAACGTGAGAAAATCACTACTAAGGTTAAACTTCAGAAAAATAAAAATATATAAAACTGTGAGCTATATTTGACTAGTTAGCACTGTCTCGTTAATCACACACTACTTCAATATAAGAATAATATTACTATTATCTAACATCTAACAATAATTGAGTCCAAGCAACAATCAGATTTGTTTTGTTTAAATTAAGTGTCAATTTTTGATTTCAATTTTCAATTATGGACTAATATAAGGTAAGTAATCTAATCTTCCTCAGCTAAATACATAAAAGTATTTATGATTATACTAAACTTGATTTGGTGGCGTAACTTGTAGTTGAGTGGAGCTGTGAATATAACTCCCGTGATGGTGTAATTTCCGAAACAGATACCCAGCCGCCCAGTCTATGCACAACCTGGGAGTATCCGTGTCTTCAGCAATTGGAAATCTTCGCTGGTCAAACCGAAACCTCTTGCCGGCTATGTTAGATTGTCCAGTCAAACAAAGAACTCGTGCGATTTAGATGTCATGATTTGATTTGGTTTAGCTAGATTCGATTATAGGGTTGACATATCGGACAGAGGATTGAACTACATGGAGTGAAAACTGCACTCAAAGCAATTAAGTTGCATCGAGTAGAAATTTCTGAAGAAGGCGGTTGGTTGACAGGTGTCTTGCGGGAGATGGTCTTATAGATGGTAATATAAAAAGTGGTAAACTCTACGCTGCATTCAGAAAGTCGATAGTCGCTGCCCTGAATGAGTTCAGTGAGTCAATGCACCTGGCTTCATCGGTCATCTGATTCCAGATAGTCGCCCCACGCAGGAAGATGTTTCTTCCACCATATTGCGACAGCTCCCTTGGGAGGACAATTCTCCACCGGTTTAATATGCGCTAAGAATCGCTCATTACGTAAGAACACGATGTATTCAAATAAATAAATTATTACTAAATGATTAAAAGTGCAATGTAAAAATTAAAATCGATTAAAAATGGTACTGCGAATTAATAGAAAGCACAAATCTTCAATTAAATCAATTTCCATTTGTTAATTTTTTCACTTTCACACCTTTTTAAAATTTAACACATAAAATGTCATTAGAGCACTGCGAATTAATCGAAGGCACAAATCTTCAATTACATCAACTTTCATTTGTTAATTTTTTCAATTTTACCACTTTTTAAAATTGAAAACATTAAATATCAAGATAATAACCCTTACGGAATGTGATATATATTTAGGCTAAACATATCAATTTTTCGTAAGTAAACCTCAGTCTCGTTCAATTTCGTAAAGTTATTTACTTCTATTGTAGTTCAGCCTTAACTTGAGGGAACTTTTAATGTTGCCAACTGTGCGAATGTCGAATATTAGATGAGAATGGCTTCTGTTGACACTTTTAAGAAGTAAACAGCTACCCAAAATGTGAAAATGGAAGAAAACTTATAGAGTTAGTAAAAGATAAGCAGTTTCTGTGGGACACAAAAACAAAACTCGGTATTATTTTTACATATAATTGGTACATCTCAAAACTATCCAAAAAAGTATGCATTTATCGTAATTGTGGAAAATCAGAAGCATTAACTGTCGTTCTGTTATGGTAGTATGTTGAGAGTGATTTGCTTGAACGTGAAGTCTAGACTGCCAGCATGAACTGATAGATCACTCGGTGGACAGCGTTGACTGCAGGGCGGGATGCTAGCTCGCCCCGGCTATTGGCGGAGAGTGTGGGGAGGTTCCAGGAAGACATGCCGCTGCCACTGCCACCAGCCATATACAAAATATTTCCTGCCTACAAATCAAAAGGCCGTCGCACACATTCAGTCCTTAAGGGACTTTTACATCACTTACCTACATCCATTGAGGAGGCACAGATGTTTGGCCTTCTCTGCTCGCCCCAACCACCCAATCGACACTGAGGGCAGATAGTTTTTAGTGTCTCTATGTTGACCTGAAAAGAGAAGAGTAGCCGACCTTTTCGACCCCTAAATCAAGAAGGCTCCAGGAGAGTGAGAGGAGAAATAATAAACACCTCATAGCATGGTTACGTTATAATTCTTTGTTTTTACTATAGGAACACTGTCGTTAACTGAAGTAAACAAAAACTCATTTTTGCCTACAAGGATTACATTTATTTCTCTTATGTTCACCCCCTTAGCAAGTTACTTTATGATCTACGACTACTCGAATACATTTTCGCAACAAAAGAATAAAATTCAAGAACCTAACTTACGATTTAGATATATACACAGGAATTACATGTTAGAACTGCTGGAGGTAAGTCCCAGCCAGAGTAAGTTATAGTTACCCGATGAAAACTTTTCCTCCACGAAGGCCTTCTGGAGCAAATACAGTCCTGTAAAGAAAGAAAAAAAAACTAGTACAAATCCGACCAGGATTTCCTTTACATCATAGCATCCCTGCATACTATAAGTATCCAAGTATGATCCCTTAAGTCTAACCAAAAGGTAAGCACACAATACAACTAAGACATGAATAATTCATAAAGACCAAATTGTAAGTAATTGGTCCCGGGTCGTTGAACGCTGTTACACGTTTACACGCTTACTACGAAGGTAAGTAAAGGTGCGCAAGGCAAGTATCTTATAAATTCTTACAGGAATTCTAAATTATATCTGTTTGAGCGATATGTATTAGTTACTACGGTACGCTTAACGATAAGGCAAGCGTATATGTGAAAAAAATGTGCTAAAACTATCCTGTCAGTTGACACAGGAAATATATAGAAAAAGAATATTGGAAATTCAGTTATGATCATTGCTACGGCAAGTATATATAGGAAACTATGATTAATTTGATTCAACATGATACGATATATACATAATAGAAAAAATATGATAAAAATGTTAAAGTATGTCTGTTTCTACGGCATATATATATATAGAAAAGTTATTTAAAAAGGTAAATTATGTTAATTTATGCAATATATATACTGGACTACGGCTTTTTGTCATGGAGTTATGTTGAGACTGATTGACATCGGACGTGAAGTCCAGACTGCCAGCATGAGCTGACAGATTACTCGGTGGACAGCGTTGACTGCAGGGTGGCACGCTAGCTCGCCTCGGCTATTGGCGGAGAGTGTGGGGAGGTTCCACGAAGACCTGCCGCTGCCACCAGCCATATACAAAATTTTTAGTGCCTACTAATCCAAATGGCCGTAACACACATTCAGTCCTTAAAGGACTTTTACACCACTTACCTACATCCATTGGGAAGGCACAGATGTTCGGCCTTCTCTGCTTGCCCCATCCACCCAAATGACTCTGAGGGCAGATAACTTTCAGAGTCCCTATGCTGACCTGAAAAGAGAGGAGTAGCGGACCTGGTCGACCTTCACATTAAGAGGGCTCCGGGAGAGTGAGAGGAGAAATGAAAGATACTCACGGCATAGTTACATTATAATCGTTATAATAATTTCTCTTAGATACATTCGCCTAGCTATTACTATTAATCTTACACAAAAAGGTACACGAAATATCAATCAATACCGAAAATAAGTATGCTGGATGACAATAATGTTTGTAGAGATATCAATACATCAATACGGTTATGAGGGGCTATCATAAAGTGCCATCATGAAAAAATTTATTACGTTTCATTATATGTGTGTTTATCTAGCTAATAACGAAAACAACTTCCGCGGCAGTATTCTAAATAGGTAATTAAATGGTTACTTCTATGCATCGGTATCCGATTTCATAAATACATGGCGTTTGTTATGGTTGTAGCGTATGGCAAGCAGCGATATGCTACCCAACGGCTAGCAGCAGCACCTAGCGTGATCCACACGACGAACGTGCGACTGTCGAGACTCGACCACTCGTTTCCAGTCTGACTGGGGCCAAAAAAAATTGAGAAAAGGAAGAAGAAGACAATCGTCTCTGTCTTGTCAAACATTCACGCAGTGTAGACATCGAAAAGTGAAACTATAATTTTCCAAAGACATCGGCAAACAAATCAACCCCTCATCTCAAGAAATCCGGAGAAAAAGGAAAATAGCAGAATTCCAGCAGCAGCAAATCAGTGCCTATGTCCACAACAGTTTCATCAATCCAGAAATAACCAACTGGAACCGTAGTATTAACAGAAGAAATTTCTCGAATAGAGATGATATCCCCAGTGGAAATTCAGTAGCGGCGACATCAACCCGCACGGTTAGTAGTACAAATTCCAATTTTACTAGCATTAGTATTGTAGCTTCTTAAATCAGATTAGGGATAAAAGTTCCAAGAACACTATCGGTGATATAAATAGTAGTTTAGAGTTTCTCTGTCTACAGTTGTCAACAGTTGCTAAATAATAGAACTAGTCACGTCATAATGTTTTAAGCTCCTTTAAATTTTTATCAAGATGTGTTTAGTGAAAGTCATGAACGAATAATTCGAGCTCTACAAATATTGAAGTCCAATCTGGGCGATATATATTATATTATACACATATTTCTATTAATTACATTTCGCAGTATTTTTAAGCAGGTTTTATGTGGAACATACAACATACATACATACATACAGATTTTGACGTGTATGCGCTAGAATTGTATATATTTCAAAAGTTGTTCATGAAGACGTTATTTTGAGAACTAGTTGGATAATTATTTATTTGAAATTCTTTTTAATTAGTTTATTACGATAAGTTATATACATGAATCACATTTTGCTGCATGAAATATTAATTTTCTCAAGATTTGTGCATGCTTCATTCGAAATTGAAATTAATGATTTTTTTGAAATGTTAAGAATTTACGTAAATTGGAGTCATACCTGCCGCCAATACATTAAACATTTTTATTCTGAAAGTTTCGCTTACATTGAAGAGCTGGGCGATATATCAATATATCAGTAGTAGCAAAAAGAAAAATAAAAATTTATTTACATTAATTAATAATAACATGGACATGAAGCATACAAAGGAAAATTTAACGATGAATAGGTTGGAATAATAATAATAACAAAATTGTAAACTTTTGCAAGTGCATATACTTAAAAATTGAATTGTTGTAAAAAGTTGTAAAGCATTAATATCAGAGGCAAGAATTGTAGTCTAGGGCTCTCAAGTATAACGTAACAAGGAAGTGCTGAACGCTTTTATTTCTCCTTCCACTTTCCTGGAGGCCTTTCACATGAAGGTCGTCTAGGTCCACTACGCTCTCGCTTTTCAGGTCTACAAGGGACTCTGAAAATATCTGCCCTCAGAGTCAGTTGGGTGGTTGGGGCATGCAGAAAGGCAGACCACCTGCGCCTTCAATGTGGATGTAGGTAAGTGACGTAAGGGTCCCTTCAGGACCGAATGTGTGCCGGCGTTTTATTTTGTGAATAGGCATGAGATTTTTTTTGCATATGGCAGGCGGCAGCGGCAGGTTTTTGTGGAACCTCCCCACACTCTCCGCCAATAGCCGAGGCGAGCTAGCGTGCCGCCCTTCAGTCAACGCTGTCCGCCGAGTGATCTGTCAGCTCATGCTGGCAGTCGCGACTTAACGTCCAGTCGTTAATCACTCAACATAGTTCCATAACAAAAATTGCGCCCAACGTGGGGCCACCTCCGTTAGACTTCGGTGGTCTAATTATGACTTTTACTGGAGACTGGGACTTAGAGTGAGATGGTCATTTGGCACTTTGCTAATTGGCTGACCTCTAGTCTCATATCCAGTGGGAGTTATATGCAGACCTGGGTCTAATTGGTTTTTGTTGAGAATCTTTGTAAAGTAAAGTAAAGTTTTTCTGAAAGTTTTGTAAGTTCGACTTTAGGTTTGACTTTGGGTCAAGTCTCAAGTCTGAGCACTTGTCTAGTTTTATTGAATTTTTCCGAATTTTTTTAAGTTTTGATTTTGGAAATGTTTTGAAATGATCTTTCCCGCTGGCCTTCAGCCATGGAAATGGCAGGTGGCCTCACACAAACATTTTTGTTTGTGCTCTCACGGAGGCATGTCTTTGTTGGTCAACTGGATGAATAGAGTCATGAGTCTGTGAGACGACTTTTTGGCTTTTAGCTAACAAGTTGACCAGATTTATGGCTCTGCCCGACTAGAAGACTAACTGGATATGACGATCAGGTGAAGATGAAGGAAAGAGTTGTCGGAGGATGGAAGTGATGCTGGAGACCCTCAGTGATCAGGAGTTGGCATACTGCTAGCTGCCTGGCTGAAGAATCTCTAGTAACATTTTCAGTCTTTGACATCTCCAACTCTACTTTTCCCAGATCTCTGTGATAGCGCAAATTCTTCTTCATGCACACATTCACGTCGCTACTTGTATCATCCTATCCTGACCTGATTAGAGAGAGTGGACTTGGAGACTTTTGTGTTTGGAGAGTTGGCTCTCGGGGGGGGGGGGGTTTAGAGGAGAAAACTTTGATGAAGTTACTTTTGCTTTTTTTGGAACGTCCAAATCGAAAGTTTTTCCATACTTTTGACTATAAGTTAGCATTCTACATGATCTTGCTAAGTACTGCCTATTGAACTTGATTTTTAGTGTCGGCCTTCAGTAGAGCCGCAATTTTTTTTGAATTTAGATTATTCTCCATTTTTTGACATTTAATTATCTCTTTGAGTGCATTTAGAGTAGTAGTAATTATGACAAGAATTCCTTCAAACTGTTGGTGATTTTCATTAAAGATTTTATCTGTTCCGAACTTTTGATTTTTTTAATTTTCTTCGCATTCCTTCCGAACTTTTTGGAACATATTGTTTTTACGACTGATCGGTTGAAGTTATACAATGGCTACAGTGCGAACACCACCCCTGGGTGAGGTTCCGGTATCTAGACTAGATCAGTGTACCATCTGCCAAGACGGAGACTGGTCTGCGCACAGGGAACCAGTTCTGATCCTTTGTGGACACTTATTCCATAAAGCGTGCTTGCGTACATGGATAGGCGAGCAAGGGAACTGCCCGAACTGTAGGTGTCCCCTTACACAAAAAGATTTCACCACGCACACAGGCACCGTTCCGAAAGAAGTCAGACTCGACAGGATAGCCAGATTAATACGTCCTATCAGCTTCCGCAGCTGTATTGGTCCTTACTTAGACTGAATTCCACACCAACCTGGGTATATATTAAAACAGCTCTCCTAGCTGAATGGGGAGTTCCCAAAACGATCTGAAGGTCCGGGTCCAGCTAATGTCCCGCAGGCAAAAATCTGGAGAATCTTTCGCAGCATACCACCAAAACCTAGTGTAGTTGCGTGACCAACTGCAGACTCCAATGTTGAATAATGAGTTCTTGGAGATAGTCAAATCCAATCTATTGCCAGACATCCAGAACAAAATATGGTTTGTTTGCACCCCACCAATACTATCGGCCAGTTGAGATCACTTGTAACTCAAATACAAGCCACACAGCTGCGAATTGCTACGGGTTGTAGCTTGAGCCCTTACCGCAGCCAACGAGACAACGAGATTAACGACTGCCAGTCTTTACACCCAGACTTGTCATTAGAAACAGGCCATGACACCAGCTTAGGCGACGTGTCAGGCATTTCAACCAGGCATGCAGTAGTGTGCTGGAATTGTGATCAACAAGGTCACTTTTACCAGGACTGTCTGCACGAGAGACACCTTTTCTCGACCAGTTTCAACGTCTCGGACGGCAACTGCTATGACCACTCCAGTTCAAGCTTTGAACACGGAGGAGGGTCCGCTCCATCAGCAGGCCCCGACGACGAAACATTGACCTGTCCGTTGATATCATTCAGTGGCTCTGATGATACCAGCACTCTTCTCGATTGTACAAATACTCCACTGATAGGGACGGAGAATCTCATAGGCTTCTCCGCAGATCTTCGAGCTCCTGTTTCCACCCCTAAGAAGCCCTTGACACGACTAGATACTTCTCTCGAAGAGTCTTTGATCTCTGACGTCCCGATAATACCGACAGCACTTTTCACTGGCAATGTCACTGAGCAGGAGATTCGGGCTCCTGGCTTTACTGTATTAAAACGGCCACCAAGCTCTGTTATGACGAGTGGGCGTGAACCTGTTTTACATCCGCTGACGCTTATCATGCGCGGCTGCGGAATTACAATGCAGTAAGAGACCACATCTTTTCTTCAGTGGCGGAGCTAGCTGAAATTATATACCCTGACCTGGACCTTGGAATTAGGAAGAAACGATCGACTGTTCGTTGGCGGGAATACTGTTGACGAATGAGACAGGACAGAAAGGAACTGGCACACATTTCCGTGTCGATGCCAGACGACATTCGACCGTATGCCGAAGTAAGACTACTCGGGCGAACTGAGACTGGATTTCTTGATAGTGGTGCCACTGTCAGTATTCTAGGCCAGGCAGCTCTAGAGAAGCTTACAGAAGCAGAGGTTGAATGGAAGAGGTATCGGACACAGGTACAATTAGCGAATGGTGCCATGACGACTGTACATGGTCATGTGAACCTGGACATCACTTTCCGTGGTAAGACCCAAAACGTGCGTTTTTACGTGGTTCCTGGGCTCACACAGGCACTGTATCTAGGAATAGACTTCTGGCGTCTATTTGGGTTGGCTTCAGATGTCCTGGGTATAGTTGCAGAAGTGACTCTAAGTCTAATAGCTACCTTTGACACCGATTGCCAAATTCTTTTCAGTCTAGACCAACAGCGTTTAGAAGCTACTAAACAGTTTCTCCCTTCTTTCACCTCTTTAGGCCTGGGAAAAACATCTTATCTTTGGTCAGTCACAGGATTGAAACGAATGACGCGACTCCGCTAAAACAGAGGTTTTATCCGATTTCACCGGCAGTAAAGAGTTTGATGGATGCTGAATAGAGCTAATGCTATCACTGGGTGTGAGAGAGGAGAGCCAAAGTCCTTGGAGCTCACCAGTTGTACTAGTACGGTAGCTGCCGCTGCCGCAGATAGATGCGCTTCTGAGTCGACTTCCTCCGGCAAACTACATTACAAGCCTGGACCTGAAAGACGCATTCTGGCAGATCGCACTAGACGCTGATTCCAGAGAGAAGACTGCGTTTACAGTACCTGGTCATCTTCTCTATCAGTACACCGTGATCCCATTCGGCCTTTGCAATGCTCCACAAACTATATGCCGCCTCATGGGTAAGGTCATTCCTATCGATCTTCGTGAAAATGTTCTCGTCTACTTGGACGATTTATTGATTCTGTCATCAAACTTTGACTCTCATCTCACATTGCTAGCTCGTGTAGTGGATTGTTTGAGGAAGGCTGGCCTCACTATCAACGTCGAGAAGAGTAAGTTTTGTATCAAGGAGATCAAATACTTGGGTTTCATTGTCGGGAAAGGAGGTATAAGAACTGTTATGACCCAGATCATAGTTATTAAGTTAAAAATTAAATTAGTATTACTAATTCAAGATATTCAAATTCTGTTTAATCATGATAAACCAAGAATTTCATTTAGTCTAGCGTAAGCATTTTAAAGGGTTATTATTCTTAAGTTTATTGAACCAGCGATCATAATTCACCACAGTGAGCAATGCCAATTTCCATTTTTTTGCTTTACATGCAGTTTTTACAATATTTACGCCAGGGGAATTACTGCTGGGTCAGCATTCTCACTGCGGTGAATTATTAATCGCTCAAGTCGATGAACCCTGTTTCTTACAGGTCAATTTGTGTATTAATTTGTTAATATTGATTACGCATGTTCAATTTTGTTATAAATATATTGAAGGAAATAAATAATAAAATCAGTTTTGTTATAATCGAGAATCAGTGCGTTTCTTTTAATGCAAGTCAGAACGGTCAGCTTTTCAACCATTCCCCATTATTTTGAGTATCGATACAAGCATCGATATTCAATTCTACAGCGGTCTAGATTGTGCATCTAGGCCTATACATCTCAGTTAAAGCAAAAGAGCTTTAACTTAAACATTGGTGACCCCGACGTGATTCAAGTGCATCACTTGAATCACATACATACATTCATTTTGGTTGTAACTGAGGCGCTTATTTCCGCCAGAAGGAAAACTGATCATCGCCTTTGAAGGAAGATTTCATTTGACTTCCCATCACAAAGTGAGATTACAAGTGAGATTGAGTGAAAATCTCATTAACACGAAAACCTCCATAACTTAACAAAATTATGGAAGCACTGTTCAAGGAACAAGATCTGAACGGAGATGAGATTGAAGCAATAATCTCGAATTATAAGAAAGACTCGGTCGACAGGAAAACCTTAACATATTATTAGGAACGACTTAGGCGTCTCGAAGAACGTTGGTCCTTGTTTGATGCTACAGACACCAAGATACGAGCATTACAGAATGTACCCAGAGATCATGCCTACTTCACGAATGATTACTATAACGCCATCTTAACCATCTTCAATAAGAATAAAAACCTTTTCACCAGCCAAATTAAATTATTCAACAAAGCCACCACTGAAGAGGTCATAGCTGGTACAAGTGACAACGCCCATAACCAAGATGCCACAGATCTAAAACAGCAAAGGTCTGATGACACCAATGCTCATGAATAGCGTCGTAGAACTACAGAGATTCAATCAAACCCACAACAGCAAATAATTCGAGCAATAAGACCACAAGGCGAAGTCATCAAGGCACTTCGTCGGCTCATTGCAGGAATGAAAATGGATGAGGATCAACACAATAAAAATTATTATGACCTGAAAATAAGCAGGTTAAATCAACATTGGTTGCAGATCGAAAATATAAACCAGAATATCTGGGAATTAGCTGAAGATCCAATTCAAATGGGTTATAATATTGATGAGTACGTGCAATTAGAAGAAGAGGTACAAGATCAACTAGTTTATCTATCCGACAAACGGGATAAATTAACAACTTCTAGTACAACAATCAACAATAACACCATGATGAAACTACCAAAAATAATCCTTCCAAAATTTGATGGAGACTATTTAAAATGGCGTCAGTTTTATGATCTGTTTAACCAAATGGTTCACAAACAATCAATGGCCGATTGCAAAAAAATGTGGTATCTTAAAACAAACTTGTCTGGGGAAGCTGAAAGGTTAATACGCCATTTAACTTTGTCAGATGAAAATTACACCGCTGCTTGGGACATGTTAAAGGATCGCTATGAGAACTCTAGATTGTTAGTCACAGCTCTACTCAACAAATTATTATCGCAACCAGTTATTGTGAACGACAGTTCTATAGCAATTAAAATGATCCATGATACAACGCAGGAATGTTTACTGGCTTTGAAGAATTTTAAGGTTTCCACCGCTGATTGGGATCCAATACTAATGAATCTGCTAATCAAGAATTTGGATCAAACCACACATCGTTTATACGAACAATCTTTAAGTCATCCACGAAATCTTCAATCTACGAAGAGCCTCTTATCATTTCTGGAGAATCGATTCCAATATCTGGAAGCACTTGGAAGCAAGGCAAAAATTCCAGAAAACTACAACATTAAACAAGGTACAACAAAACCTTTCACCTCTGCTGCTACAACTACAGCAAATTGCATATCATGCAAGGGAAACCACACACTATTCTCGTGTAAGGACTTTCTTCGACTAACATCATCAAACCGGCTAACTCTCTTCAAAAAACATAATTTGTGTATCAACTGTTTGAGACCGGGCCATTCATCACAGCAGTGCACATTGAGAAGCTGTACAAAATGTACTAGAAAACACAACACTCTGTTACATATCGAGACATATTCAGCCTCATCTCAGTCACTTCCAAAAGTATTTCCACAATCACCAACGAAATGTGAAGTTAACGACATTAACCGCACAAATAGCCACATGATAACAAAATTACATTCTATTGAGTACAATTCTCGTGAATTTAGTTGACAGTAAAGGAATGAGCGTCGATTGCAGAGCAGTACTGGACTCCGGATCCGAGATTAACTTCATAACCGAAAGAATGATTAAAAAACTTGGCCTGACTGGTACTTCTCAACAGATGCAGATACAAGGCATTGAACAAACAAAACAGCACACACAACGAAGAGTAAATATGCTCTTACAGTCAAAATTGAATGGGTTTGCTACTAGGGTAGAGGCCTTTGTTCTGCCACAAATCATAGCACCTCAACCTACTCAAGAAATAAGTACAGATTCCTGGGCGATACCAAAAAATATAAAATTAGCCGATCCCAACTTCAACAATCCAGCTCGTATAGACGTACTGCTGGGAGCAGAATTCTACCATGACCTGCTATGTATAGGCCAAATAAAGTTGGGCGAAAACTTACCAACCCTCCAGAATACTGTATTTGGCTGGATAGTATCCGGAAGGTTCGGCGGAAGACACTTAGACAAGGCCACCTGTGGGCTTTGCAGTGAAGATGAAACGATTGACATAGAAAGGTTTTGGAGACTGGAGGAAGTTGACACTACGTCTCAAACACTCTCACCAGAGCAAGCACGATGTGAGAATCATTACAACCAAACTGTGAAGAAAGACCCTACGGGGCGATTCATAGTACGCCTACCATTTAATCAAGCCACTGACAAGCTAAGGGAGTCCAAGGATATCGCTCTACGAAGATTCCTGTCGCTAGAACGAAGACTTGCCAGACACAATGATGTTAAATCACAATACGTGGAATTCATGAATGAATATATCAAGCTCGGCCACATGCAAGAAATTGACGAAAGAACTATTCAACATCCATACTACCTTCTTCCTCATCATAGCGTCATCAAATCCGACAGCTTAACGACCAAACTAAGGGTTGTCTTTGATGCATCTGCCAAAACTTCCACGAACGTATCGCTGAATGATGTCTTAGCAACAGGACCGACTATACAGGACGAACTCTTTTCAATCTTGCTGCGATTCAGATTGCCCAAATTCGTCTTCACAGCTGACATCGAGAAGATGTACCGCCAGGTCCTACTCAATTAAGAAGATCGTCGATTTCAGTTAATCATATGGAGAAGTGATTCGAATGCCCCACTGAAATCCTATCAGTTGAACACAGTGACCTATGGAACAACAACAGCTCCATTCCTACCACAAGATGTCTAAAAAGGTTGGCACAGGAAGATGGCAAGGATTATCCTACAGCTTCGGAGGTAATTCAGCGCGATTTCTACGTAGATGATGTCATGACAGGGTCCAATTGCCTAGCCACAGCCATTGACACTCAAAGACAACTGATTGCTTTACTCCAGAAAGGTGGATTCAACTTCGAAAGTGGTGTGCTAACCATCCACACTTACTTACTGCTATTCAACTAGACTTCAATGATGAAGTTGAAGAGCATATCAAAACCCTAGGCTTAACATGGATACCAAAAAATGATGTCTTCTGCATTAAAACCAATTGGACTAAAACAGATCGAGTGACCAAAAGACTCATATCATCGGACATAGCTCACTTGTTCGACCCGCTCGGAATCATGGGGCCAGTTGTCGTTACCGCCAAAATGTTCCTTCAACAATTATGGAATCTTAAATTTGATTGTGATGCCGCAGTCCCATCAGAGCTTCATACAAGATGGATCAGATTTCGTGAAGGGCTGCAATTATTGAATGACATAAAAATCCCAAGACACGTTTTCAGTCAAGAATGCCCAAGATTTGCAGATGCTTCTGAAAGGGCATACGGAGGAGCCGTTTATGTCCGTTCTGTCAATAGTCATAACCGTATCGTAGTGAGGTTACTCTACGCTAAGTCGAGAGTAGCTCCAACTAAGCAATTGACACTACCTAGACTTGAATTATGTGCCGCGAAGCTTACTGCTGAGCTTACCAAGCGCGCAATGAAAGACCTCAAAATGTAAGATGCCGTCACGATCTACTGGACAGATTCGGAGATAGTTCTCGCCTGGATAAACTCTAGATCGTCGTGATTTCAAACATTCGTCGCCAATCGAATTGCTTCTATTCACGAACTGTCATAACCCCAACAATGGAGGGATGTAAATTCAAAGGAAAATCCTGCCGATATCCTATCCCGTGGTATTGCTCCAGAAAGATTACTGCAATCTCTGGTTTTATGGACCCCCCTTCCTACACGGTGAAGAATCAATATGGCCAAAACCATGTACAACAGACTCAGAATGTGAGCTTGAAAGGAAACGCACTGCAATCCCAGTAACAATCGAAAACAGCATTCCACATTTCGTATATCATATATATCACCAAAATTCCTTCAAAAAATTGCAACGGATCACGGCTTACGTTCTACGTTGCATAGATATCACCAGAAATAACGACAAAACTAACCTAAATAAGAGCTGTGCATTGACAAGCCTAGAATTAGATAAGGGATTATTCACCATAATTAAGATCATGCAAAAGGAAAATTTCAAAGATGATCTATCTCAACTACAAAATTAACGGAGCTAAATAAATCCAGCCCATTTATTGTCCTTGCTCCATTTTTAGACGATCAGGGGGTCATTCGAGTCGGAGGAAGATTAAAAGCATCATCTCTGTCATATGATGCCAAGCATCCCATGCTCCTGCCCTATAATCATCCATTTACAAAACTTTTAATAAAAGGGAAAACCATCGCACGCTCCATAGTGCAAAACTATGTCCGATGTTTCAGAAGCAATCCAAAAATGCAAACACAGTTAATGGGGGATCTTCCAGCTACCCGAATACAACCGGCACGACCCTTTACTAACTCAGGTGTGGATTTCTGTGGGCCAATATGGACGCATTTTCATCTCAGAGGGAAGAAACCTCAAAAAAGTTATGTAGCAGTGTTTTGCTGCTTTGGCACCAAAGCAGTGCATTTGGAAGTAGTGAGTGATATAACAACGAACGCATTTATTGGTGCTCTGAAACGTTTCATGGGCAGAAGGGGGCACTGCCAGAATAGCATCTTCGCAGACGAGAGAAGAGATCGAAACAAGGTGCAGCCCAAGCGGAATTGACTTCCATTTCATACCTGCGCGAGCTTTCCATTTTGGAGGTCTATGGGAGGCAGCCGTTAAGTCAGCCAAATACCTACTCCAATGCAGCTTAGCTTCAGCTTCACTTACGTATGAAGAGCTGGAAACGGTCATGATTGAAATAGAAGCAATACTCAATTCCAGACCAATTACATCCATGTCCTCTGATCCAAATGATTTCACGGCTTTGACCCCTGGACACTTCTTGATCGGTGAACCCCTCACGGCTTCTATTGATCCCAGATGTGAAGAAAGAAGAATAAGTCTTCTCAAACGATGGAAACTAGTCACTCACATTATACAGGAGCTCTGGAGGTACCAGGTACTATCGTGATCAGACAGGAGGATAACTTGCCAGCACTCAAAAGGCCGCTAGGAAGAATTGTGAAAACATTCAAGGGCAATTATGGTCTTGTCCGAGTAGCCGACGTTCGAGCGGCAAATAATACATTACGGCGACCAACACACAGGCTCGCTCCACTGCCTATAGAGGACGATAACGAAGATAGATTGGCTAGTCATGATGATCAGGACAGAGAAGGTCAAACTTCAAAACGACGAAACTCAAACCAATTAGTAGAAGCGTACGACAACTCTACATGCAGTAGCGGCGAGGTTCCAAATAAAAGACACGTCACACGCACGGTTCCGCACTAACAACACTTCTCTTAACCTGTATGATTCTACCCATTATCAGAGGACAGCCTATTGAAACATCCCCTTTCACACCACAACCTGGGTTATATTTTGAGAATATCGGCACGACTAACATAATATCAAATGAAAGTAGTATAGCTATGGGAGTTCTGGCCCACTTTTTTAGCTTCCAGGATTTCGCCACAGATGGCGCCACCGTCGCTAGGTGGTTTGAGCCCGTGCTAAATGTAGGGCTGTGTCTTGGTTGTATTGGTTTGTGTCTTGGATACATCATTGCGCCTTGGATGCACCATGTGTTGCGCTTAAATGTAGGCTTTTGGTTTCATTGAGTCTCGACTGCGCCCTGGCGGGATTAATCGTTACTACCGAGATGTATCATTTGATCTTGACTGCACCCTAGCGGCATTAGCCGGTACTACCAGCATGCTTCCGTACTACGGTTTTCTTAAATAGATATGTGTTGCGCCTAAATGTAGGCTTTTGTTTTCATTGAGTCTCGACTGCGCCCTAGCGGGATTAATCGGTACTATCGGGATGTGTCATTTGGTTGACTGCGCCCTAGCGGCATTAGCAGGTACTACCAGCATGCTCCCGTACTACGGTTTCCTTAAATAGATATGTGGTGCGCCTAAATGTAGGCTTTTGGTTTTGAACTAATATTAGTAATAATTAAAGTTAACGCTAGGAAATTTTTGTTCATGCCAATGGATTCTAGATGGTTAGGGTGGGGCTATTAGGGGGGATGAAATTTTCATCAGAAATCCTCTACGGGCTCTGGTTTCGAGATATTAGCGATTTTACCTTTTCTTTTATAGTTAATATTATTAATAATTCAAGCTACCTAGGATAGTTTTGTTCATGCCAATAGACTCTAGAAGGTGTTAGAGGGGCGAGGGTTAGAGGGGGAACGAAATTTTCATCAGAAATCCTCTACGGGCTTTGGTTTTCGAGATATTAGCGATTTTACCTTTTTAGATATAGTTAATATTAGTAATAATTCAAGTTTTTTTCGTCTGCGTCTAAATGTAGGCTTTGTTCAGCATAATTCGAATTTCACAACATGACATCACCATGAACAGATTCTAGAAGATGTCAGTGAGCCGATACTACCAGCATGCTCCGGTACTACGGCTTTGGATGTGTGGTATGATTCTTTTGGAAGTTTTTTGCTTCACTTTTGGCCCACACGTGGCAGCATGCTACGGTTTTGGGAAGTTTTTGCTTCACTTTTGCCCACACGTGGCAGCATGCTACGGTTTTGGGAAGTTTTTTGCTTCACTTTTTTGGATGTGTGGTGCGCCTAAATGTAGGCTTTTGTTGTTTTCAAGTGTTGCGCCTGGTTTTGAATTAATATTAGTAATAATTGATTTTTCTTGAGCGCCTAAATGTAGGCTTTTGGTTTTGAACTAATAATTAAAGTTAATAGTAGGAAATTTTTGTTCATGTCAATGGATTCTAGAGGGGGAGGGGGGGGTAATGAAATTTTCATCAGATATCCTCTACGGGCTCTGGTTTTCGAGATATTAGCGTATTAATATTTCAAGTTATTTTTGCTCATGGAAATGGATTATTGGTGGTGTGGGGTGGGAGGGGGAACGAAATTTTCATCAGAAATCCTCTACGGGGTTTGGTTTTCGAGATATTAGCGACATCTGTTTGGGCGCAAACGCCATTTTTGAGTAAGGTACCCTAGCGGCCTTAGCCGGAACTACCAGCATGCATTAGCGGGAGAGTTCTAGATATTGGCATGACGTCATCATGGTTTTGCTGCACCTAAATAAGTTTTCTTAGCAGGGAAGTTGTAGATATCAGCATTATTTGAATTTCACAACATGACATCACCATGAACAGATTCTAGACGATGTCAGTGAGGGTTCTGGGGTATGTGTGTATTGAAAAGTCTTATGTTTTATAAACACTTGTTTTTATTTCCAATAAAATTTCTTATTATAAAAGTATTTCTTATAGCGCATTGTCCAATATGAACTTGGCAAGGTGGCGCATTTGTGTTAATCTCTATTAGTTTTCCACAGTTGTATTCATCTTCAACGTTAATAATGATTTCACCCTCCCCAACTATCTTGTGCACCCAATGAACTTTTTCAGCTCCCTTTACATATACGGTTTTGTTTCGAAGCAGTGGTTCAACTATAGTGTACAGCTTGTGATACGGTATGTAGCCATCATCCCAGCGGAATCCATGAAAATTGTGTTGAAGCCATTTTACTTGTCTCTTTTTTGCTGAAGTCAAATCTTTGTATCTGAACGGTGGTTGAAATATAAAGTGCTGCATCTGGTTTTCATTGTTTAAAATTGCCAGTTCTTTAGTGATGAATTCATTGAGATTTGTTTTGAATCCTTGGACGTCTACGATGACAACCATCTTTTTAATTTAACTTTCTAACTTCACTTGTCAGCGGACTGTATTCCACTATTCGATCGTGTAGAAGCAGACAATATGCTGTTGTATTAGCCGGTATATTTCCAGATGTCTTGAATTCTAGCCTTATGTCAACAGGTCCAGTTTTTATTGTTTCGTTTTGATGTGAGCAATCAATGAGAGCGATCGGAGCATCGGGTTTGAACTTCTCCCATGTGAGGAACGGCTGATACTGATGACCATAGTATGATTGTGTAAACTTTATATACATCTCATACAGAAATGCGTATCTATTCAAATCAAATTTCAAATTAAATCATCATAGGGATATGATTCTGAGTTCAAATGAACTGTAACATCGGTGAGTTGACAGTGATCAAACTTGCTTGCATCTTTGGTTTTATCGTTCCTTCGATCCGTTTGTAATGCTAAGATGATAAATTGAGGTTTCTCCAGTTGAGTGGAAGTCTTAACTGACCAGGTTTGATGCGTGGATTCCGGTAGTACTGGATACTCATATATGTCCAAGCTGCGGAATGGTATTTGTATCGGGCGACCTCTCCCGATAATTTTAAATAGTTGCAGCTTTTCATCATCGGATACTGTAACATGCGGAATGCTCCATTGAAGTTTGGTAATTTCAATTTTCACCACATCAGTTGGTGATATAATGGCATTATCGTCTGTCCTGCTCCGGATCAATATGAGTTCATGTTTGGAATTTATCAGAATTTTCTTGTAATCTTCAGCGAATCCCAATAAATATTATATTTCAGAGGTACACAGTAGTTAAACAGTCCATTGGCTGGTATAACGGATGAATCTGGTGACCAGCTGTCGTTGAGTAGTATCCTGCTTACATTGGCATTTAGCGATACGTAGTTTTTTAATGTTGTCGCAATCCCAAGATTTCTTGTACAATCGATTTCCACTGCATTCAATTCATAGCGTATTTCCTCAAAAAGAAATGGTAGAGCGTTGTTAGCTAATTTTGCAGTTGCTGAAACGGCTCCATCCAGCTTTGTGAGCGACCCCTCAATGTAAAGAAAACTCCTGCTGGGTAGAAGATTCAAGTCCTGATGTTGTACAGAGATACGGATTTCATCGCTGTTTTTAAATGATTTTAGAAATGGTGAATAGGAGTGATGTTCAAATTTAGTAACACTGTTATCAAAGCGAGCGTCTGGTGCAATATCTAATATTCCTTTATTCATTGTTTCAGCGTTAAGCCTATCGATTGTAAATATGCTGTATTTGCAGGTGTTAATGTAGGCCTTGGCCGCTTCAAGGTTGTCCGCTGACTAATAATCTTGTCTGCTCCGAACTCGTATTTATCATTATGTTATATCAACATGCTGTGGCTTCAAATGTAACCTGATGGTTATAGTCTCTCCTCTGAAGTTAACTAAGTCACCGTCTTGGTCAAGGAGCTTCAATGTTAGAGAACTTATACGTTTGGTGTTCACAGGCAAATAGATTACATTTTTGGGTACCTCCACTATTTTATACCCAGGTCCCACGTTCGGTGAAAACTCGTGGAGAGTGTGTACTTGTGTGTTGTTGAAGAATGATCCTGATATAATATTACATTCGATGCGTATAGTATTTACTTTAATGATGTTGGCTGGCAACTCCGATATATGCACTATATTAGCAGATAAGTTTCTTTTACTGAATCCTAGCAGAGGAGCTATGGATCTCTGTTTTTCAAAATGTATTTCTTCAGTTGCCTTAACTTCACTCTTCAATGTATTATTGTTAGCCTTTATTGTAACCTTTATCCTTCTCTCTTCTTTATCCAAGTATCCTTGTACATATTTTGCTATATCATCAATCTCATAGGATCCAACAGGTATCTCAACAACCTCATTCCCTACATGAACCAGATTATTGCTCACATCAATATTTGGTATAGAGTTGTATGTTTGAAAATCAATTAATCCACAAACATAATCCGTTGCTAGCTCCAGCGGAGGAAAGTACTCAGCAGTGAGTAGAGATGAATTTCCCGTGAGAGTAAGTGTTTATGACATGGCGGTTGATAATGAACTGTTACAATTTCAATATAGATACATTTATTTATAGATAATAATTAATGGATATAACAATTATATAAAAACTCTAAACATAAGTGACCGCAAATTACTGCATCATAATTCTGATAAGAACTGTAGTTGTACGTAATATTAATGAAGGTGAAAAAGAAGCATGGGCCCCTATTGTCTAATAGTATAAGGAGCATCATTGTTGGACCATCGAATTGTAGAAAAACTAATGTTATGATAAGTTTGCTGGAACATCCCAATGGTCTGAGATATGAAAATATTTACATATATTCAAAATCTTTGCATCAACCAAAGTATGAATACTTGAAGCGAGTGATGACCCCCATATCAGGATTGGGGTATTATACATTCTCAAACAACTGCGACGTTCTACCTCCAGAGGAAGCCAAATCACATTCAGTGTTTATTTTCGATGATGTAGCATGTGAAAAGCAAGATAATGTGCGATCCTATTTTTGCATGGGTTTGCCACGAAGATATAGACAGCTTCTATCTCTGTCAAACATATACGCATATACCAAAGCACTTAATACGCGACAATGCTAATTTAATCATCTTATTCAAGCGAGATGTCTTGAATTTGAAACATATCTATTGTGATCATGTGAACACAGACATGAAGTTTGATAAATTTCGAAGAGCCTGTGCTGAGTGTTGGAAGGATGAATATGGTTTCTTGTTGATTGATAAGGATAGCTCATTAAACAAGGGGCGCTACCGTAAAGGATTTGATACCTTCATTGTACTCTAAAAGAATGAAACATGCGAAACCTTCTTAAGTCGAAGTTGTAACTCAGTCGAAAGCACACCGAGTCCTGTAGACCTGCTGAGTAGATTAAAGCTGCTCACCGATTATCAGACCTGTTTGAAAAGCTGTTAACGTGTTACCAGAGCTGTTTTAAAAGCTGTTAAGCTGTTATCAGAGCTGTTTAAAAGCTGTTAAGCTGTTATCAGAGCTGTTTGAAAATCTGTTAAGCTGTTATCAGAGCTGTTTGGAAAGCTGTTAAGCTGTTATCAGAGCTATTTGGAAAGCTGTTAAGCTGTTATAAGAGCTGTTTGGAAAGCTGTTAAGCTTTTATCAGAGCTGTTTGAAAAGCTGTTAAGCTGTTACCAGAGCTTTTCGGAAAGCTGTTAAGCTGTTATCAGAGCTGTTTGGAAAACTGTAAGCTGTTATCAGAGCTGTTTGGAAAGCTGTTAAGCTGTTATCAGAGCTGTTTGGAAAGCCGTTAAGCTGTTATCAGAGCTGTTTGAAAAGCTGTTAAGCTGTTACCAGAGCTGTTCGGAAAGCTGTTAAGCTGTTATCAGAGCTGTTTGGAAAGCTGTTTACCTGTTATCAGAGCTGTTTGAAAAGCCGTTATTCAGTTAATATCGAAGATGAATGAAAATCTATTAAAAGAACTCATCAAGACAAGGAATGCAGTGCGAAATAAATTTAAAGCTCTAAGGATGGGAAGGATTGAAGCAGAAGCTCAACTTGAAGAAACCTTTAAGCCAATCACTTAACCCTTAAAAGAGTTTGTTAGAAGAGTCAAATACGAGCCACCGGATATAGCCAAGTTTGAGACAAAAGACACAAAAGAAGAAGAAGAAGAAGAAGAAGAAGAAGAAGAAAAAAAAGAAGAAGAAGAAGAAGCAAAAGAAGAAACCAATGACATTGTGGAACCTTTTACCCCTCCAAAACGAAAATATGTGAAAATGGAGGCTAGTAGCACACCTATAAATTATGGAGATTATTCCTTAACATCTGAAGAAGAATTCGCAACACCGAAACATTCAAGAACATTGACAGGAAGGTCTCCTGTCACCTCCCCCGATACGTCTGGATACATAGTTTGAAACTATTTAAAGCTATTCACTGATAATAGCCCTAAAATTGATCCAACCTATGGAGTTTACTATGATGACAACGCGTGGAGAATCGGTAATTCAACGTTTGATTTTGATGATGTAGGAAATATTGTTATCAAGGGGAAGAGCTATAATGTGAGCTGCTATTTATGAAAGATCCTGTAAAGAGGATTTAACTAATTATGGATCTATTTTGCGAGATACCAATGCATATAAACGTGACTATGCTGAAGATGGGCAAATAAAGGGTACTAGAGCGGCTAAGTATAAAGCTATAATCAGTAAACTTATACAGCATAAAGGCATGGGACTAATGCGTCTGCCTAAAGAAAACATTGATCACATATACTGGGATGATCCAAATGAATTAGTGGATAGACTGCGTCTTCTAATGGCATCAAAGCAGGCTGGAAACACCAGTCACAACAATGAAATTGTATCTATCCTGGAGGAGTTGCGAGAAGCGGATATTATAGTTTAAATACTACTTCATTACCATACTTCATCACAATCTACAGATGAGCGTTGACAAGTTTGGACGTTTCTCTAAGCGAGGATATCTTGGGAAAGCAGGTGAACGTGGACCAACAGGAGCTCAGGGACCAGCCGGTAAACAAGGAATTCAAGGACCAGATGGTAAACGAGGAGCTCAGGGTCCAGCTGATGAACAAGGAGAGCGGGGTATTGGATTTAATTTAACGATAAACGGAGACTACGATCTAAACTCAAAGTGTATAAAACGACTTGGTGAACCCTTGAAAATGATGATGCTACTACCAAAGACTATGTTGACAAGAAAATTAAAATAAGTGTTGAAGAAATAAAAAAAACTATTAATATAGAGGTGACAAATTTAACGCTATATATCAATGATGAAATCGCGAAGATTGAAAACTACCTGTTTACTTCAGTAATAAATAAGAAAGACTTGACACCAAAAGATGGTGTATATGAGTAAAAACTCTTGAGAAATCTGTTTCATTTATAATAACGATGAGTAAGAGACAAGCGGTAAATGAGCTGCATAAACCAGCGAGAAAAAATTTTAAAGGACGTCGTGTGATTATCAAAGGACTAGATGACTTGTGGCAGGCAGACTTGGTTGAAATGGATCCCTACAAGTATGTGAACAAGGGTTACCGCTATCTGCTGACAGTAATTGATACCTTCTCCAAATATGCATGGGCAATTCCAATTAAAAGAAAAACTGGTGCAGAAGTAAGAGATGCCATGCAATCTATATTAAGCGAGGGACGAATACCTAAAAACCTGCAGACTGATGATGGAAAGGAATTCTACAACAGCCTCTTTAAAAATCTAATGCTGAAGCATGCAATTAATCATGACTCTACGTACAGTTTCCTCAAAGCATCAATAGTGGAACGATTTAACCGAACTCTAAAGGATATGATGTGGAAGGAATTCAGCTTTAATGGAACTTATCAGTGGATTGGTATGGTAAAGAAACTGCTCACTGAATACAACTCAAGAATACATCGAACTACGAAAATGAGACCACGTGATATCAACACCTCCAACGAGAAACAACCGCTTTCAACTGTATACAGTCATATAAAGATTGTTGTTCCTGCAAAGTATAAAGTTGGAGATTTTGTACGCATCAGCAAATACAAGCATATATTTGAGAAAGGCTATACACCAAACTGGACAGCTGAGATTTTTAAAATTATTAAAGTTCAAAACACAAACCCCATCACATATCAGCTGGAAGATTATCAAGGAAATCCAATCACAGGAGGCTTTTATGAATTGGAGCTGCTGATAGTTAAACACCCAGACCTATATCTCGTAGAGAAAATCTTAAAGAAGAGTGGAGATAAAGCTTACGTTAAATGGCTCGGATTTTCATCAAAACACAATTCTTGGATTAATAACAAAGATGTTTTATAATTTCTTGAAAAAACACCTATAATACAATTTAAAATAAATATATATTTATAATACTTTATACATGTAGCTATAATGCAAATTACTTTAATAAATGAAACTAAAACTATAATACATATTTTATTTACACTAGATTTAGATTCTTTCTGTGGTTGTCACTTGTTGATCTGATGAAATGGAGTAATGCCCCAAGGTTAAGTATCCGCCGTTCCGCTCATAATATGTCGCTTATTTTCATAAGGACTCATATCCAAATAAATGCACAGCTACACACATCCACCCGCTCCTTAGGTAACGTTTCCTCAGCCACCAAGTAGCCCAGCCCAACATACTAAAGTAAACAACTGAAACCAAACTCAAGCTGACAAGTATACTGCCCCCGATATAAATTCGCTTAGGGTATTTCACATCATTACTTAAGCCGTATACATTCTACCCAAGCCTTGGTATAGGTAACGTAGCCGAATCCAACACACCACAGACAATCCTAGTCATAGTATAAGATATTGCCACTAAAGCTCTCAGCCAACCTCCAGTACCTATCCCCAAGCCCAAGATGATGTAGTACCGACTAATGCCACCAGGGGACCTTGCACAAGAAATGGTGTTTGCACTCGAAGGAGCAACTGTGAATTTTCTCTGCACGCACCCCCAAGACCCAATAATAATAATAATTTGCTGATATCTACAACTTCCCTGCTAAGAAAACGTGCAGGATTTGAAAACAGCAAAACCATGATGACGTCATGCCAATATCTAGAACTCTCCCGCTAATGCATGCTGGTAGTTCCGGCTAAGGCCGCTAGGGTACCTTACTCAAGAAATGGCGTTTGCGCCCAAACAGATGTCGCAAATATCTCGAAAACCAAAGCCCGTAGAGGATTTCTGATGAAAATTTCGTTCCCCCTCCCACCCCACACCACCAAGAATCCATTTCCATGAGCAAAAATAACTTGAAATATTAATACGATAATATCTCGAAAACCAGAGCCCGTAGAGGATTTCTGATGAAAATTTCATTACCCCCCCTCCCTCTCTTTATTATCCCCCCCACATACCACCCCTCTAGAATCCATTGACATGAACAAAAATTTCCTTCTATTAACTTTAATTATTAGTTCAAAACCAAAAGCCTACATTTAGGCGCTCAAGAAAAATCAATTATTACTAATATTAATTCAAAACCAGGCGCAACACTTGAAAACAACAAAAGCCTACATTTAGGCGCACCACACATCCAAAAAAGTGAAGCAAAAACTTCCCAAAACCGTAGCATGCTGCCACGTGTGGGCAAAAGTAAAGCAAAAAACTTCCCAAAACCGTAGCATGCTGCCACGTGTGGGCCAAAAGTGAAGCAAAAAACTTCCAAAAGAATCGTACCACACATCCAAAGCCGTAGTACCGGAGCATGCTGGTAGTATCGGCTCACTGACATCTTCTAGAATCTGTTCATGGTGATGTCATGTTGTGAAATTCGAATGATGCTGAACAAAGCCTACATTTAGACGCAGCACCCCCATGAGCGAAAATAACTTGAATTATTACTAATATTAACTATATCTAAAAAGGTAAAATCGCTAATATCTCGAAAACCAAAGCCCGTAGAGGATTTCTGATGAAAATTTCGTTCCCCCTCTAACCCTCGCCCCTCTAACACCTTCTAGAATCTATTGGCATGAACAAAACTATCCTAGATAGCTTGAATTGTTAATAATATTAACTATACCTGAAAAGGTAAAATCGCTAATATCTCGAAAACCAGAGCCCGTAGAGGATTTCTGATGAAAATTTCATCCCCCCTAATAGCCCCACCCCAACCATCTAGAATCTATTGGCATGAACAAAAATTTCCTAGCGTTAACTTTAATTATTACTAATATTAGTTCAAAACCAAAAGCCTACATTTAGGCGCACCACATATCTATTTAAGGAAACCGTAGTACGGGAGCATGCTGGTAGTACCTGCTAATGCCGCTAGGGCGCAGTCAACCAAATGACACATCCCGATAGTACCGATGAATCCCGCTAGGGCGCAGTCGAGACTCAATGAAACCAAAAGCCTACATCTAGGCGCAACACATATCTATTTAAGAAAACCGTAGTACGGAAGCATGCTGTTAGTACCGGCTAATGCCGCTAGGGTGCAGTCAAGATCAAATGATACATCTCGGTAGTACCGATTAATCCCGCTAGGGCGCAGTCGAGGCTCAATGAAACCAAAAGCCTACATTTAGGCGCAACACATGGTGCATCCAAGGCGCAATGATGTATCCAAGACACAAACCAATACAACCAAGACACAGCCCTACATTTAGCACGGGCTCAAACCACCTAGCGACGGTGGCGCCATCTGTGGCGAAATCCTGGAAGCTAAAAAAGTGTGCCAGAACTCCCATAGCTATACTACTAATGAATGGACCCTTGTAGTCTATTATGAAATGGAGACATACTGGAACGATTTTCAAGCAATTATAAATACCACCAAAACCCTAGATCACCTATGCACTCAGATAGAATTTCTCTTTGTGCTAAAACAGACGGGTTTGTGTGTCAAACTAGTTAACCAATTCAATCGTCTGCAAGAGGAAATTTCTACTGATAATGAACTCCTACACGCCAAAACTAAATCTACTAGAACCAAAGGAGGTGCTGTTAATATCATTGGCAATGTGGCAAATGCCCTGTTCGGCGTACTGGACTCGGAATATGCAGCAGAGATGTCTAACACTATTGATGACATAAAGGAAAATGAAAACCGTCTCCTCACACTACTAAAAATCAGACGTCTTTGATAGACTCCACAATAAATATAATGAAAACTGATCAAAAAAGTGTTGACAGAAAGTTCCAAGAAATACATGATCACCTTAACCAGATAAACCTGCGCATAAATAATATCAGTGAAGGACTGTATCAGCAGAAAGCGATGGAACTGTTTTCTTCATTAGCAATGGAACTGAGTTAAACTTTCAAAAAACACAATCAGCAAAAATAGACACTATCACCGACACCCACCATGGAAGGATTAATCACATGCTCCTTTCCCCAAGGCAATTAGCTCAAGAGCTTACTATCATCAAGGCCCATTTACCCACATCTCTTCAATTACCAGCATCCCAGGATTCTATACTACAGTTCTATCGTTTGATGACAATAGAGGGCCGAGTCGTTGAAAATTATGTTATCTTTCGATTGAGACTACCTCTCGTAAACTTAGAGAAATTCTAATTATTCCGAGTCACTCTCATTCCAGCATTGATCAGTGGAACACTTGTTGCAATTAACCCAGCATCAGAGTTTCTAGCAATTAATCTGCATCCAGATCAATATTACCCATTGACTAAGCAACAGCAATAATCGTGTCTACTAACTGATGAAACTATTTATTTATGCAAGCAGCTTCATCCAATCTATCGAAGAGGAGCAAATGTTAGCCTGTGCGAAATTGAACTGTTTCATCACAGGGAAATCTCACCTACATGCAATCTCAGAAGAACCAACAGTGACCCAGTATTGATACAGTTATTCCACCCAAATCAATGGATCTACGCTTTCAAGGAGAAGACTACAGTCAACGTCGTATGTGGAAATGATGTATCTCAAATGTCAATCGAAGGTTCCGGTCTCTTGAAACTTCAAGCAAACTGTGTTATCAGGCAAGAATTCTTGACGATCCAAGGGCATCATGTATATCCAACTACCAGCAAATTGTCCTACACACGTGTCGGAAGCATTCCCAAACCCATAAGCCTCGATCACCTTCCAATGATACAACACAATGCCATATGCCAATTGAGAGCCCTTCAGAAGGAAGTTCAAATGCAGGATATAAGAGAACTCCCAAATAACTTTCACGCACACCACGTCCATCACTACACGGTAGAATATTTAACACTGTCCCTGGCAACCATTATTACAATTTTTGGAATCATTTGGAGATGCAAAACAACTTAATCATGCTGCAATACATCTAAGCCACCTAAACCCAGCCCGAGACGAGTTACAACCCCGGACTTCAGGGTAAACATTGACAGTTGAACAAGGTATGTTCAATGCGGGGGAGTATGTTATGACCCAGATCATAATTATTAAGTTAAAAATTAAATTAGTATTACTAATTCAAGATATTCAAATTCTGTTTAATCATGATAAACCAAGAATTTCATTTAGTTTAGCGTAAGAATTTTAAAGGGTTATTATTCTTAAGTTTATTGAACCAGCGATCATAATTCACCACCGTGAGCAATGCCTATTTCCATTTTTTTACTTTACATGCAGTTTTTACAATTTTTACGCCAGGGGAATTACTGCTGGGTCAGCATTCTCACTGCGGTGAATTATTAATCACTCAAGTCTATGAACCCTGTTTCTTACAGGTCAATTTGTGTATTAATTTGTTAATATTGATTACGCATGTTCAATTTTGTTATAAATATATTGAAGGAAATAAATAATAAAATCAGTTTTGTCATAATCGAGAATCAGTGCGATTCTTTTAATTCAAGTCAGAACGGTCAGCTTTTCAACCATTCCCCATTATTTTGAGTATCGATACAAGGATCGATATTCAATTCTACTGCGGTCTAGATTGTGCATCTAGGCCTATACATCTCAGTTAAAGCAAAAGAGCTTTAACTTAAACAAGAACTGACCCCGACAAGATTTCAGCCATAGTTGACTATCCGTCACCTAAAACTGTTCGGCAAGCCCGACGCCTACTAGGTCTGGCGGGGTGATATAGACGGTTCATCCCGAGTTATGTTGATTTAACTGCCTCCATAACTGACACTTTGAAGAACCCTAGTCAGTTCAAGTGGACACCTGAAACCCAGACGTCTCTTGATTTGTTCAAACAAAAACTTACTTCTGCTCCGTTGCTAGTGAGCCCAGACTTCACCAAGCCGTTCATTATACAGTGCGATGCGAGCCAACAAGGTATTGGTGGAGTGCTGCTTCATCTAGATGACGATGGCCACGAGAAGCCAATAGCCTACGTCTCGAAAAAGTTGAACTCAGCACAACGAAATTACACCGCCACAGAGCAAGAATGCTTAGCTGCAATCTTAAGTGTACAGAAGTTCCGGCCCTTCATAGAACTTATGCCGTTTAAGATAGTGACGGATCATGCGAGCTTGAAATGGCTGATGTCTCAAAAGGACCTCAGCGGTAGACTTGCTCGGTGGAGTTTGAAGCTTCAGGGTTTCAACTTCACCATTTAGCACCGAAAAGGAAGCCTGAATGTCGTCCCTGATGCGCTGTCGTCACGCATTCGCTGTGACAGCTTGTCCACATCTGAAGATCCTCACCCGGAAGTTGACCTTAGTTCGCCATATTTCAACTCGTTGGAATATGAAGAACTGAGACATAAAGTTAAAACGACTTCTGGCAAACTACCAGATCTTTGCGTCAGGGATGGCTTCATTTACATTCGGACTGTTCCGAGAACAGGCGATCCGATTCAGGAAGAAGAAGCTTGGAAGCTTTGGATTCCACGAGGGCTTGTCTCCGACGTTATTTCAAGAGCGCATGATCCGCCACTAGCTTCTCACGGAGGTATAGGGAAAACACTGGAACGTCTGAGAAGACACCTGTACTGGCCACGAATGACAGTTGATGTCAGAAACTACGTAGGCGCCTGTGACGTGTGTAAAGCGACTAAGGCCCCCAATACTATTCTGAAACCACCTATGAGAGTCCAGTCTGTGACAGAACGACCATGGCTAAACTTGTAAATCGATTTCCTAGGTCTTTATCCTCGGTTATTGAAAGGAAACGTCTGCATATTAATAGTTCTTGACCACTTTTCAAAGTTCCCGATTCTCAAACCTATGAGAAAGGCATCTACTCTCAATGTGTGCCAGTTCATCGACACTGAAATATTCCATGTGTTCGCAGTCCCGGAAACCATAGTCTCTGACAATGGAGTCCAGTTTTGCTCGGCTCAGTGCTCCAGATTAGTGGACAAGTATGGGGTGAAGCACTTGCGAACGGCAGTTTACTCGCCGCAAGCAAACGCCTCAGAGCGAGTGAACAGCTCTCTATTGTAAGGGATTAGGGCATACATCCGGAAGGAACATACGAAGTGGGATGAGAAGCTGAGCCAGATAGCTAGTTCTCTCAGCAGTTCTTTCCAGCAAGCAACTGGTTTCTCTCCCTACCGAACACTTTTCGGTCAGCAAATGATTGAACAAGGCAGCTCCTATTCCATCTTGAGGAGCCTTGGGACTCTTAATGAGCCTCTGAGAGTAGATGCTGAAGACAAACTGAGATTGATCCGTGCGAGAGTGCAGGAAAACTTACACCATGCGTTCGAACAGGGTTCAAGAGCCTATAATCTCAGGGCGAAGCCTGTTAATCTCAGAGTGGGTCAGGAAGTATTCAGACGGAATTTTGCCCAAAGCAGCTTCCAACAGCAGACTAGTGCTAAACTGGGACGAAAATTTGTTAAGTGTCGGGCTTGAAGATCTGCAGGGGAAACCGTTAGGAGTCTATCACGCCGAAGACATCAGGCAATGATAACCATTCTAGAAGTGTCATCTATCTACTGTCACGTTTATTCCTGGTAGCCCTAAGAAGGCATCCAGGCAGCTTCACTGGTAAACTATAGGATATCGCGAAGCCCTCCTATTTCCTCGTCAATGGTGGGTGATATACCTGTTGGAATTCACCTTGTATACAATGTTTATCAATTTAAGGAATGAAATCGGCAACACAGCCTTAAACGAGCGTCGGTCCGAGACCAGAGGAGAGGCTGTGCCGGGAAAGCTTAGCGATTAGTTGGTTAGGTTACTGATCGCGGGGTTTTCTCAGCATCTCGTTGAAGGAAGGCACAGAGGCATCAACCGGCTGGATTTTTTAGGTTACCAGCTTGTCGAGGCACCTTTGATTTCTAGCACGGAGAAGGATGTCGAGGTCTGATCGAAGACTGACGGGACCTCAAGAATGTGTCCTCGATGCGTCATCTGTCGAGTAACTCCAACTGTCATAGTCGATTCGGAAAGCCCGCCCAGACCGAGTAATGAGTCATGCTTTCATTGGGTCGTGGGTCGAGTCACACATTGGGCGCCTGCAGAGATGACGCCTATGTTTAAAACTGGCTAGCTCAGTCGACCATTTTCCAGAGTCGTCTGGACCACAGGTGGTCTAGACTAACCTGCCCTGTTATGGTCGTAGCGTACGGCAACCAGCAATATGCTACCCGACGGCTAGCAGCAGCACCTAGCCTGAGCCACACGACGAACGTGCGATTGTCGAGACTCGACCACACGTTTCCAGTCTGACTGGGAGAAGTGCCAAAAAAAATTGAGAAAAGGAAGAAGAAGACAATTGTCTCTGTCTTGTCAAACCTTCACGCAGTGTAGACATCGAAAAGTGAAACTATAATTTTCCAAAGACATCGGCAAACAAATCAACCCCTCATCTCTAGAAATCCGGAGAAAAGGAAAGTAGCAGAAGTCCAGCAGCAGCAAGTCCCTCAAACGACTGCGATAGCCTTCCCAATATAATAATAATTCCTGTCAACAATATAAAAGTTCCTCGTATCCACATTTCTCTAATGCTGGGAAAACAGGCCCGCAACAACTGCTATAACTGCTACTGCTACAGCAACAGTTGCAACAACCTCAATATCGGCACCATAGACACTCCAATAATTTGATTGTGATTTTATCAAATCACAGCATGTAATATTTATGTTACAAAAATAACAACAACAGTTGTTCATTTACATAAAAAAAACGGAAACAACAGTAGTGGTTCTAGTAATATTGTGGACGGGAACATAGATTACGTCAGTGCCTATGTCCACAACAGTTTCATCAATCCAGAAATTACCAACTGGAACCGTAGTAGTAACAGAAGAAATTTCTGGAATAGAGATGATATCCCTAGTGGAAATTCAGTAGCAGCCACATCAATCCGCACGGTTAGTAGTACAAATTCCAATTTAACTAGCATTAGTAGTGTAGCTTCTTAAATCAGATTAGAGATAAAAGTTCCAAGAACACTATCGGTGATATAAATAGTAGTTTAGAGTTTCTCTGTCTACAGCTGAGGAACAAGCCATCAATCAGACTTCAACAGTTGCTAAATAATAGAACTAGTCACGTCAAAATGTTTTAAGCTCCTTTAAATTTTTATCCAGATGTGTTTAGTGAAAGTCATGAACGAATAATTCGACCTCTACAAATATTGAAGTCCAATCTGGGCGATATATATTATATTATACACATATTTCTATTAATTACATTTCGCAGTATTTTTAAGAAGATTTATGTGGAACATACAACATACTACAAGAATTTGACGTGTATGCGCTAGAATTGAATATATTTCAAAAGTTGTTCATGAAGACGTTATTTTGAGAACTAGATGGATAATTATTTATTTGAAATTCTTTTTAATTAGTTTATTACGATAAGTTATATACATGAATCAAATTTTGCTGCATGAAATATTAATTTTCTCAAGATTTGTGCATGCTTCATTCGAAATTGAAATTAATGATTTTTTTGAAATGTTAAGAATTTACGAAAATTGCGGTCATACCTGCCGCCAATACATTAAACATCGTTATTCTGAAACTTTCGCTTACATTGAAGAGCTGGGCGATACATCGATATATCAGTAGTAGCAAAAAGAAAAACAAAAATTTATTTACATTAATTAATAATAACATGGACATGAAGCATATAAAGGAAAATTTAACGATGAATAGGTTGGAATAATAATAATAATAACAAAATTGTAAACTTTTGCAAGTGCATATAAAATTGAATTGTTGTAAAAAGTTGTAAAGTATTAATATCAGAAGCAAGAATTGTAATCTAGGGCTCTCAATTATAACATAACAAGGAAGTGCTGAACACTTTTATTTCTCCTTCAACTTTCCTGGGGGCCTCTCACATGAAGGTCGTCTAGGTCCACTACGCTCTCGCTTTTCAGGTCTACAAGGGACTCTGAAAATATCTGCCCTCAGAGTCAGTTGGGTGGTTGGGGCATGCAGAAAGGCAGACCATCTGCGCCTTCAATGTGGATGTAGGTAAGTGACGTAAGGGTCCCTTCAGGACCGAATGTGAGTAGTTGTTCTATGGGGCTACTGGCCCACTGTTCTAGCTTCCAGGATTTCGCCACAGATGGTGCCACCCTCGCTAGGTGGTTTGAGCCCGTACTAAATGTAGCTGTGTGTGCCTTGGTTGTATTGGTTTGTGTCTTGGATACACCATTGCGCCTTGGATGCACCATTGTGTCTTGGGTGCACCATTGAGTCTCGACTGTGCCCTAGCGGGATTAATCGGTACTACCGGGATGTGTTATTTGGTCTTGACTGCGCCCTAGCGGCATTAGCAGGTACTACCGGCATGCTCCCGTACTACGGTTTTCTTAAATAGATATGTGGTGCGCCTAAATGTAGGCTTTTGGTTTCATTGAGTCTCGACTGCGCCCTAGCGGGATTAATCGGGATTGTGTTGAAGCCATTTTACTTGTCTCTTTTTTGCTGAAGTCAAATCTTTGTATCTGAACGGCGGTTGAAATATAAAGTGCTGCATCTGGTTTTCATTGTTTAAAATTGCCAGTTCTTTAGTGATGAATTCATTGAGATTTGTTTTGAATCCTTGGACGTCTACGATGACAGCCATCTTCTTAATTTAACTTTCTAACTTCACTTGTCAGCGGACTGTATTCCACTATTCGATCGTGTAGAAGCAGGCAATATGCTGTTGTATTAGCTGGTATATTTTCAGAAGTCTTGAATTCTAGCCTTATGTCAACAGGTCCAGTTTATATTGTTTCATATTGAAGTGAGCAATCAATGACAGCAATCGGAGCATCGGTTTTGAACTTCTCCCATATGAGGAACGGCTGATACTGATGACCATAGTATGATTGTGTAAACTTTATATACATCTCATACAGCAATGCGTATCTATTCAAATCAAGTTTCAAATTCAAATCATCGTAGGGATATGATTCTGAGTTCAAATGAACTGTAACATCGGTGAGTTTGCAGTGATCAAATTTGCTAGCATCCTTGGTTTTATCATTCCTTCGATCCGTTTGTAATGCTAAGATGATAAATCGAGGTTTCTCCAGTTGAGTGGAAGTCTTAACTGACCAGGTTTGATGCGTGGATTCCGGTAGTACTGGATACTCATATATGTCCAAGCTGCGGAATGGTATTTGTATCGGGCGACCTCTCCCGATAATTTTAAATAGTTGCAGCTTTTCATCATCGAATACTGTAACATGCGGAATGCTCCATTGAAGTTTGGTAATTTCAATTTTCACCACATCAGTTGGTGATATAATGGCATTATCGTCTGTCCTGCTCCGGATCAATATGAGTTCATGTTTGGAATTTATCAGAATTTTCTTGTAATATTCAGCGAATCCCAATAAATATTTCAGAGGTACACAATAGTTAAACAGTCTATTGGCTGGTATAACGGATGAATCTGGTGACCAGCTGCCGTTGAGTAGTATCCTGCTTACATTTGTATTTAGCGATACGTCGTTTTTTAATGTTGTCGCAATCCCAAGATTTCTTGTACGATCGATTTTCTCTGCATTCAATTCATAGCGTATTTCCTCAAAAAGAAATGGTAGAGCGTTGTTAGCAAATTTTGCAGTTGCTAAAACGGCTCCATCCAACTTTGCGAGCGACCCCTCAATGTAAAGAAAACTCCTGCTGGGTAGAAGATTCAAGTCCTGATGTTGTACAGAGATACGGATGTCATCGCTGTTTTTAAATGATGTTAGAAATGGTGAATAGGAGTGATGTTCAAATTTAGTAACACTGTTATCAAAGCGAGCGTCTGGTGCAATATCTAATATTCCTTTATTCATTGTTTCAGCGTTAAGCCTATCGATTGTAAATATGCTGTATTTGCAGGTGTTAATGTAGGTCTTGACCGCTTCAAGGTTGTCCGCTGACTACCAAAACTCCCTCCTATCACTTATGAAAAGCCAAACCGCGATAGTCGAAGCAACCGCAAACATTTTCAACAAATCTAAAGCCGCAATTGAAAAGGAATTCATAGTTATGCATAAAAAGTTAATTTCAATACAGATAGCTACTTCAATAATGGAAAACAGAATATTTGATAACAAAATATCCATCGAAATTGAATCACTTATTTCCATGGTTTCGTTAATGGCATTCAGATACCAAAATACCCAGTCGGAATTAATACATATTTTAACAGATTCCAAGCATGGGAAATTCCATCCTACACTAGTATCACCGAAAAATATTGAGGAGTTTTTATCAAAGATCATATGATCATATGATCATATGCATTTCTATTGCAGGATATTATCACCGATCCTTAACGCAAATACAAAAACAAACCAATGCGAAGTAAATCTGATAAAAAAGGAACCAATTACATCAAAATGTAACATCCTAACATTAGAACAAGATTATTATTGGAAGCAATTAACGCAGCCGAACGCTTGGCTTTTCTCCTTAAAAGAATCCCTAGACATAGATGTAATTTGTGAAAATTCGATCAATTCAAAAAGCCTGCAAGGAACAGGAATAATGTATATTAATCCCGGTTGCTATGTTCGCAGCAAGGAACTCATCTTGCACGGACATAGCGTAAAAGTTTCCAAATTCAATTCCCATTTTATCCCAACGATAAGCATTTCCAATATAATACGGAATATGACATCTTCTCCCATGGAAACGTTTATAGAAACAAATCCCTTAAATATTACAACAAACACGGATCTAGAGAAACTTCTCGAATACATTCGTTTCCAAAAATATCAAGAAGAAATTCCTCTTAATCCCATAAATAGCCACCATATCCACCATTACGCACTGTCATATTTAACAGTAGTTTCTATCATCTTTATAGTCTGTGCTTATCTGTATATTAAATACAAACCGAAAGTACGCGAATCGAAAGAAATACTTCCCGAACATAAACAGGAGAATGTGCCTACTCCGGCACCGAGAGAATCAAAATTCAAAATAACTCCTGCTCCACAAAGAAAAACCACAGAAAACGTTCAACTCACAGATAATGACAAAAGGAAACGGGAACCCCTCGCTTTCCAATTTTTATCCTCCTTTATCCATCCCCATCCAAACAAAACACTACTAAAGAATTAAGGAGGAAAATAATATTTCACGTTTTTTTTTGTTTTTTTTGATAAATGTATATACCTATATGTAGTTTTTTTTATATAAAGAAAAATAAATAACTATTAATGAAAAAAAAAATAGATTTTGGAATAATGTAAATAACATAGAGATATAAATAAAAAAATAAATACTAGTTTTTTTTAACAAATTAACTTGTATAAATATATAGTATAAAAAAAAATCAATAAATACCCTTAACAGAAAGGGATCAGTTTTAAACAACAATTCCTAAAAAAGCAATGTACAACCAACTGGTTAATATTATATAATAGCACCACTTTAAGGAATATATTAAATAATTAAGTAGCAAATACGCATAAATATTATAAGATAATATATTATACAAATAGATAACGCAGATCGAAATCTGTAGGTCAAAATATATACATATATAAAAAAAAAAAATATATGAATTTATACAAATAAATAAATAATTAATGCAAATGCAGTCAGTAGTTGTAAAATTATAAATATATATATATATATATATATATATATATATATATATGTACCATTATAACTATGCTTATAGAATAATAATACCTTTTTTTTATTTTTATAAATAGTATATAAAATAGTAATAAATAAATAGTAGTATCTACATTTTTTTTTGCATAAAGAAAATATAAATATTGAAATAACTTCAGTAGATAAGAATAAATAAAAAAATAAAAAATGTATGTAACTTCTCCTCTTATAATAATATGTAAATAGGCAAACATATCTAATTTGCCTATACAAATAGGAGCTTACAATTTTGTTTAAGAAACTCCGTAATTGTTGAGAAAGAAAGTTTTCTTCTACAAAGAATAAAACTTTCTTTTCCCCCGGGGGAGAGGGATGTTGTGACTCAGGTACCAATGCCCTAAATCACAACCATAATGTCAATACAACAATATATTGCCCTATGCAATATATTGATGCATTACAAGTGACCCTGAAATAGAAAAATCATTTCATTTAAAATTTCGTTTAAAATTTAAGATGCATTTAAAAATGCATTTCCATGTCATAACAAAATGCAATTTAGCATAAATTGCATTTTGTTATCAGGCAGGCATTACATTCTCACGATATGCACTGCATACTTACCTACGTACACAAGTGCATATCTGATTACGGTTTTGCACTGATGCATATAGCTCGCATCAAAAAAACTTTTGCATTTCTCACGTACATTTTTTCAACGTCGTGAGAAAACAATAAAAATGAAAAAAGAGCTTTTGAAGCTATCACGGGTACCTGGGTGCAATATCGCCGACCCTCGAGGAGTTGGTTTTTAAAATCCGTCGCGGAGGTGCGCAGAAATGGAAAAGTAAAAGTTTATTAAGAAAAAGTTGCAAAGGATTTTTGGAGAAGTCGTTGTTAATAAAAAGTCTTGAAAAAATTGTAAAACAAATTATAAGGCGAATCGTCGGAAGTACTAATCGTAATAAACTGTAAAGCGTTATAAATAAGTGTATGAAAGTTGATCGCATTGTAAAACTATAGTTGTAAACACTAGTAGTGAAAGTTCTAAGAATTGTGAGCCTATAACCATAAAATAAATTCTACTGAAACTAAAAAAAAACGGAAACGTGACCCAAAATTGTTTTGTTTTCTTCCGCTGACTAAGAGCACGGCACACATGATAACAGTTGAAGCTATGTGGCGTATTCTCAGGATGAAAATGATGTATAATTCCCATCAACGTTTGGGTATACATTTGCCAAACATACAAACTATTGTATTTCGTGCTAATCAGGAAAGCGAAGCTCTGGAAAGAGCTAAAGGTACTCATTTGACTGCATTTTTTAAGTTAAATGAAGTAGATGTAGACGCCAAATTACTTCTATATACCGATCTTCACGAACATTATGTGTGGATTACGGATACAAATAGAAATTATTGTAAAAAGCGAGAAAGGGGATTTGGTAAAGTTCTTTCCCGTATGTATTCTGTAAGTGTACGGGAAGTTGAATTGTACCACTTACGGATATTACTCCATCACGTTCGTGGCCCTAAAAGTTTTAATGATGTTAAAACGTATAACGGCGTTTTAAGTAATACTTTTAAGGGGGCCTGTATTGCAAGAGGATTATTGCAACACGATCGTGAATGGTTTAATGCTATGGAGGAAGGAGTAAGATTTCAAATGCCAAATAAGTTGAGGCAACTATTTGCATTTATTTGTATATTTTGCTCTCCATTTAGCCCAATTGAACTTTGGGAAAGATTTAAGTACGATATATCCGAGGACAATATTAGACGTTTTAACGATGGAGTACAAGGATATGAAAAAGCTATGATTGATATTGGTCGAATATTGCATCTTCATAGACTTAGTTTGTAAGATATGGGCTTGCCATCTGTTGCCCAAGCTGAGTTAAGATTTGTTGATATCGACCTTTATATTCCTGTTGAAGAGGATAATGAATATCAACGAGCTTATAATCCTTTAAATCAACAACAAAAGATCTTCTTTGATGATGTTATGTCTGAACTTAATGGCACAACATCAAAAGGAAATTGTTTCCATTTAGAAGCTTTTGCAGGTGCAGGAAAGAGTTTTGTTTTGAATGCCACTCTGAACAAAGTTCGATCAAACAGGCAAAGTGCAATTGCGTGTGCTTGGTCTGGAACTGCTGCTACACTACTTAAAGGTGGAACAACAGTACATGCCAGGTTCAGGTTACCACTTCAATTGCATGAAACTACCGTTTGTAATATAGCACCTAATTTACCAGAGGGCATGTACATCAGAGATGCACAAGTTATTGTGGTTTTGAGGCTGTTGAAGTGGCTTTGCACGATATTACTGGAGTTAATCGACCTTTCGGTAATAAAATTATCATTATGGCCGGTGACTGGAGGCAATTACTTCCAGTTGTTCCAAATAGTAATGAGTTATCTATAATAGAGGCTTGCATTAAGCAATCTCATTTATGGGTACATTTTCGAAAGTATAAGTTAACTATAAACATGAGGACCAATCCATGGAAAATTAGATTTTCTAATTGGTTACTTAAATTAGGTAATGGAAGATTATCTAATAGTTTTGGATTAGGTGCAAATATTGTTGAGATTCCGACAATGAATGTTGCATCTAATAATTTAATTGTGAACGATTATGGAAACAATATAAACGATCTACCAGAAGAAGATTTAAGCAATTCGGGTATTTTGAGTCCAAGAAATAATACCGTACTTGAATTAAATGAACAAATCCTTGAAAAACTTTCGGGAGACATTCAAACTTATTATAGTGCTGATTGTATTCTTACTGATGATAATCAGCATACTGAGGAGAATAACGAAAGTGATTTTTATCAAATAAATAGAGTTTATTCTTTGACACCTTCTGGTATGCCACCGCAAAAACTTAATTTAAAAGTTGGTGCGATTATTATGTTACTCCGTAATTTGAATATTATTGGAGGCTTTTTTGAATTTATCTTTATATATTATCATTTATTTGTAGTAAATTAACCTTAATTTACATAAAATTAACAAAATTGAAACTTAAGCCAGTTGCTCTGAGTGATTTATATTCAAAGTGCCAAATGTGAAATACGGAAGTGCTAGATTTTTAATATATTTGACGCAGATATTGAGAGACATAACTGTGGTCAGCTTGATCAAATATGCATTAATTGCAATGCGTTATTTCTCCGTGGAGAGAGAAATTCTAGGAGAAAATATGTTCAGTGTTACCCCAAATCCGTTAGCTTCATATACGCCACTTATAACGGATCTATTTTTGGGTGAGCATCCACAATCTGAACATTTCCTTAAGAATTTACGGAAATATAATTCAGCTTTATCGTTTGTCTCGACTAAAGCTGATACTGTGCAAATACCAGGACGGTCTGCTCATAATTTCTATTCGATTCAAGGAAAATTTATTCATCGAATAGGATATAGTATGCGACCACGTCAAAATGCTACTCCTCGATATGGCCAATTGTATATCTTTGATGCTGAGGAAGCATTAAGACAACGGGCGTGTTACAGCTCCTATGGCTGTACATAAAAAAATTAAATGTAAAATAAAAAATGGAAGTAATAAACTAGGTAAATTGCTGATTGAAAGATTAACCTGCTCTTAATACGTTTATTGCGTGATCTTAAACCTAACAATATTTTAACAAATAAATAATTAAATTCAAGGAAAATAAAAAACAATAAAATTAACAAAAATAAAGTAATTCAAAAAATCTTAATTATTAACTTTACTCTTAATTTCTACTTATTGCTAATTATCTGCAATGAGAGAAATGAACAAATTAATAAAGCGCAAAAAAGAATAGCAATTCAAATTCTTTCAGAAAATTCAATATATAAAAAAGGAGTTAATTAATATCCTCTTGAAACAAAAAAAGGTTAGTAAGTTTTATACTTATTTATTTTCTGTGGTATACTCTACCCTGAATGGTGTAGATAATCCCTGTACCTGTTTTTGACCTAATTCTGGTTTCTGGATTGAACCCTTGAAAATCTCCCAAAAGGTTCAATACCAAGATATTGTCCCTTTCCTGAATCCGAAACCAAATCAGCAAAAAAAATCCCTGGAAATATCCCAAGGGATTTTGTCGCCGATTTAGCCTAGATATTGACCAGGATTTCTAATTAGTATGGAAATCGCCCAATACTAATGATTTCCCGATTGACTTAAGTTTCCTGCCACACTTCACTTGGATATATCCCGAAATGAAATGTTTTGTGAAACCTTGTACGTTAACCTTAGTCAATTGGATATTTCCCAAATCAACTTTGTTGAATAGTTAGTTACAAAAAAAGATGAGACAAAAATAACTTAGATTGCAGAATTTTATTCTTAGCTTGGTAATATCCCAAAACTGCGAATTAACTCTCCAATCTCAGTATAAAAAAAAATTTAAATGAGAAATTCTCTGGTAATATCCCAGAATATTTTCCCTTTTTTATGACGAAAAAATATCTGAAATTATAGAAGTCTATTCTTAATTTGGTAATATCCCAAAATCTTGAATTTATTCTATATTTCAGTGGTGTTTTTTTTTACTAAGTAGAAAATTTCTGGTAATGTCCCAAAAAAATTTCTATTTTTATTACCTGTGTGTGAAGATGGTTGTGGGAATAACCCTACAAAAAATTTGAGGACAAGTGGGCAGAAAAAATGCTAGTGGCAATGGTCCAGCTAGCTGACTCTACTGGTGAAATACCGAGAAACAAGTGATTTTTCCTCTGAAATCGCCCACTTTTTATATGGTTGGGGCCAGCTGCCGCCCATTGTTCTGTGGCTTCGCTTAGTTGCTGGCTATTGTTTCCAACTTTGCGCAAGCTCACCACGGCGCTGTGGGAGTTTTACGATTTTGAGATGACGGGGGCGCCACAATTTAAATGTTGTGGTTTTGACATTTGTCATTGAATGAAAATTTATTTCTGTTCGTGACGTGTTTTGTTTTCGTTCAAGTTTATATTTATTGTTTTTATCATATAAAAAGTACAAGTAAATTGTATTGTGGTTATTCGTGAGGACATATACGTCCTGCAACAAAACCCTGCACTGGATATTGCAGATGAAAAGCTAAGTGATTCCTTTTTTTAAAAGTTGTTTTCTTTTGGTTTGGTCAAACTAGTGATTTTGTTTTAATTTTTAATTTTTAGCTATGTTTGCTGGTGTTTACAGCATATTCTAGTCCTTGCGTGGACAGAAATTTAAATCTTTGAGTGGCTGAATGTTTACATTCAAATTTACCAAGGTGTTCCTTAAAAGGTCGTCTTTTTTTTCGAAATCTTACATGAGATTTCAATTAGACTGGTGTATATGTATACATGCTGCTATGTTTAAATATAGTAAGACCTGGAACACCTCACAGCTTTATGGTAAATGTTAGGAATGTTCAACAGCCTGGCTGCTGCGTATATATAGTTTTTACTTGTAAGTAAAAATTCGAAAAGTGGCACAGATTGGTCCACTGGAGGTATGTATATGCATTCTATTATTTTATATATATACCGCCCTTTTTTTAAAAATATATATATATTTATATATTTGTTTATATTTTTACAAACTATATTGTTTGTAATTTTTTTTTTTATATATTTATATATTTTTTATTATTATATTGTATATATGATCGTATTTCGGTTGCTAATTGCAACAACTTCCGGCCCCGTTGATGCACTCCTTGTGCATCAACCAAATGACTGGATCATGTTTTACTTGAAAAATTGCACGAGCGCTTACCTTTGGTTTCGGCCAATGATAATTGTACCAGACTACTTTGTTTTTAACCAATCGTAGTCTGATGGACGCGCCGTCTTTTAAAAATAAATTATATCGCATCCTTTTCGATTTGCGGATGCGTTCCCACGGAATTGATTGCATTTCCTCGAACTCGATGCGTATGTGTTGCCCGTCGTTCGTATAGACATCATACTTTTTCTCGAGCGATGTTTTGGGAGTTTGGGTCTTGAGGGGTAGCTGTGTGGTCAATTTTGGTGAGGTGTCCAAGTCCTTTATGTCGCTTATGACTTTGTCCACGTGAATTGGACTGCTGGATCTTGGTTGCTTCGGAGGCAGAGGCATCTTAAACTGGAACTCTGCCTCTCTAGGCGGCGTGTTGAGGTCTGGCATACTTGGCAGCGGTGGTGTCGGAGGCAATGGTGTGATAGCCCATTCGACTGTTGCAGTATCTGCCAATTCTGCCCACGTCGTCTCAAGCTCGTTCATCGGCCCATCGTACATTACGTTTAAGATGTCTTCCATCTCCATTCTTTGACCTATTTTAATACTTCGGAAAAGTTTTATGTATTATTTGGTTAATATTTAAAAATAGAAATATATGGCCAGGACCCATACATGCATCAAACTTGACGTATACAAACATTTACGGCCATCACAACTTACTTCCTTTACACCTTTATTGCAAATTGACTGGTAAGGGGCAAATTTTTTGAATGGGTCTTTGCAAAATATTGTTTGCTGTTTTTACAGACACCACTCTAACTCTGCCGTCCTTACCAGGGTGTAGCTCTTCAATGAGCCCCAACACCCATTTTGTTGGTGTTGTTTTTCATCTTTAATGACGACAACTTGACCAATATTAATATTATTTTGTGGTGTATTCCACTTTTGTCTTTTCTGCAATTCGGTCAAGTATTCTGTTGACCATCTTTTCCAGAATTGTTGACGTAGTTGCTGAATCAGCTTCCATCGTCTTAGAAGGTGCATATTTGACTCTTCTTGGGTGGGCTCTGGTATAGCTAGTAGGGGTCTTCCTATTAGAAAGTGACCTGGAGTGAGAATTTCCAGTTGTTCTGGATCCGCAGTAATAGCGTGCAGCGGTCTGGAATTGAGACATGCTTCTATTTGAATAACTAATGTATTTAATTCTTCTATTGTTAAGGTTGTTCAACCTAAAATTCGACGCAAATGGTGTTTCATACTTTTTACACCTGCCTCCCAAAGTCCACCTTGATGTGGAGCTGCAGGAGGTATAAAATGCCATTTGATCCCCATGGCTGCAGTACTGTGAGCTGCTAGTTCACTTACTTCAGCGATTGCTTTTTTATATTCTTGCTGAAGAATTTTGTTTGCCCCAATAAAATTTGTTCCATTATCGGAATATATGTTAGCACATAAACCTCTTCTTGCAACAAATCTTTTGAATGCTGCGAGAAAGGCTTCAGACGTTAAGTCGGAGACTACTTCGATGTGTATGGCTTTTGTTACCATACACACAAATAAACATAGGTATCCTTTATAAGTTTTGGATCCCCGATATTTTGTGGTTCTGACATCAATAGGACCAGCATAGTCTAACCCCGTATTCTCAAATGGGTATGCCTGTGACACTCGAGGACTGGGTAGACTGCCCATGAGCTGCTGTTGTGTTGCAGCGCGATGTCTAACACATATTACACAGAGATGAATCCTTTTTTTAACGGCGTGTATTCCATTAATGATCCAAAACTGACTTCGTATGGTATTTAGGACCAGTTGTGGTCCACCATGCAAAGTTTCTTTGTGGTAGTGATCAATCACTAAATTAGTTAAATGAAGATCTTTGGGTAATATCACTGGGTGTCGTGTTGAGATTGGCAGGTCTGAATTTTGCAACCTGCCACCTACTCTCAAGACTGAATCTTTGTCTAAAAATGGACAAAGCCCTATTATTTTGCTATTTTTATTTAAATTTTCTCCAGCTTTTAACTGCTTGAATTCATTTTCAAATTCTTGCTGTTGTGTTTGCTGGATTACTCTTATTTTGGCTGTTTCTATGTCAGCTGGTGTCGATCTGCCAATGCTCCTTTCTTCTTTATGTCTACAATTATGGACGAATCGGAGACATTGTGCAGTGACAAGCAACAATCGTTTGTACGACGAGAATCGCTCAATTATTGTTTCGAGCCCTTCGTTTTTTTGCATTGCAAGAGTTTTTACTGTCTTTAATTCGTAAGACGTCTCTCTGCTAAGGCTCTTATCTTGTGGCCAGTCTTGGCTTGGCTGCCTTAACCAACTAGGACCTGTCCACCATGGCTCACAGTCTTGAATGCTCATTGGCATTAGACCTCGTGATGCCATGTCAGCAGGATTATCCTTTGTAGGTACATATCCCCACGTATTATTTAGGTTACCTTCTTGTATCTCGGTAATTCTGTTTGCCACATATGTTTTCCATCTATTTGGATGACCTGATATCCAGGCCAATACGATTTTTGAATCGCTCCATGAAAAACTGCTGACTTTACTCATATGCATGTCAGCTCGAACTTGACTTAGTAGTCTAGTTAACAATACTGCTCCACTTAACTCAAGTCTTGGCAGAGTAATTGGTTTTGCGGGAGCGACTCGAGTTTTTGACACGAGCAATGTTGTTTTTATTTTGCCGTCATTGTCTTGAATTCTCATGTAGACGACAGCTGCGTACGCTGAATTTGATGCGTCGCAAAACCCATGCAATTGATAGTTGTCTCTGTCTTGCTTGGTATGTATCCAGCGAGGAATTTTTATTTTTAATATGTGAGGCAGCTGTATCTTGAACTTCTTCCATTCCTCGCTGAGTTCTTCTGAGACTATTTCGTCCCAGGTACATCCATGCATCCATAATTTCTGGATGATAATTTTTGACAAAACTACACAGGGAGCTATCCAACCTAAAGGGTCGAATAGCTTTGCTACTTGTGACAAAATTTTTCTTTTTGTTGTGGCTTCTGCTTCAAGTTCTGAAGCCTTGAAGGCAAACATGAAATTGTCGGTGGCTGGATGCCACTGGATTCCTAGAGCTTTGACTTGGTTGTCATCTTCAAATTTTAATGGCAACTCTAGCTCTATTTCTTCCTTAGGTAACCAATCAAGCATTTCATCATGATTAGCTGCCCATTTCCGGAGGTTAAATCCTCCTCCCTTTAATAGCTTTATTAGCTCCTTTTGGGTTTGTTTGACTTCTGCTATGGTATTTCCACCTGTTAGCAGATCGTCAACATAGAAATCCTGCATTGCAATTTCTGACGCCTTAGGATACTCTTCTTTGTCATCCTTGGCTAATTGCTGCAGTGTTTTTATTGCTAGATATGGTGCTGCCGTAGTGCCGAATGTTACGGTGTTGAGTTCGTATTCTTCTACTGGCTCAACTTCACTACTTCGCCAAAGTATTGTCTGATACTTTTGGTCATCCTTATGTATCTTAATCATTCGATACATCTTCTCTATATCGGCAGTCACTGCATATCTATGAACACGCCATTTTAGCAATGTTGAGTACAACTTTGGTTGTAATGTGGGACCTGTCAACATTTGTTCGTTGAGGCTTCTCCCGTTTGATGACTTTGCGGAAGCATCAAATACTACTCTTAATTTGGTAGTAGTGCTGTCCTTAAAAACAGCATGATGGGGTAAGTAATACCTCTGGGTATTCGCATTTTGTGTGGTTTTATTTACCTTACACATATGCCCCCGGTCTAAATATTCTTGAATACATTTATGATATTCAGCCCGTATGTCGGCAGCTCGATCGAATTTTTTCTCGAGTTGAGCGAATCTTTTTAACGCCATTATCTTTGATTCCCCAAGCTCGGGAACCTTGCCTGCTTTGAATGGCAGCTTCACTTCATAACTGCCATTATCCAGGCGTTTATGATTCTCACTGAAGAATTGCTCACATTGCTCTTCTTCTTTAGTGAGTTTACGTTTTGGGTTGAGCTCTTCCCATTCCCAAAATTTCCGCACTTGCATATTTAGCTGTGCTAAGTCATCAGCACTACTTGTGGTAAATGCAGAAAAAATTTCATTTTTGTCCACTTGATTTCGTGGTGCTGTTGTTTCTCCGAAAAGAATCCACCCTAGCTTTGTATTCTGTGCTATGGGGGTCCCTTCAGGTCCACTTTTAATTCCCTTGCATAGAATTTTTGCATAGGTATTCACACCTAACAACAGGTCTATTTTCCCTGCTTTTAGGAACTCTGGGTCTGCTAAAGGCAAGCCTTTTATATGAGTCCAATCAGAAGACCTTATGTGTGTTGGTGGGAATATATTAGTTATCTTCTTAATAACATAAGCCCGCAATGGGATTTCAAAATCAACTGAGGTGGCTGATCTCACATGGACAGACACTTCTTTGTTTGCCTTTGCCACTTGTGTAGATCCCAATCCGGTAATTTGAAGTGACGTTGACACGCCTTTCAGTTGTAAGGATTGAACAGCCGCTTCGGTTATAAAGGAACTTTGTGATCCTAGATCAACCAAAGCCCGCATGGGAATTGTTATCCCACTTCTGTCCCTAACATGTACTATAGCCGTAGCTAATAGTGCTTGTGTGGCTTTCTGTTTATTTGAACAAGTATTTGCCGAAGTTGATGGGACAGAATTTTCTGACTGTCATACTGATTGTATGGTCTCAACAGCCCTTGGCTTGTTTGAAGACATGTTTTTGTCTTCATGAAGCCATGTGTGATGACGCTTGTCACACTTGAAACATCCATTTTTATTTGGACATGCTTCTTTGTTGTGTGGTTTTAAGCAATTTGTGCAAAGCTTGTTCTTTATCACAAGTTCACGTTTTGCATTAAAACCCTTTTGTTTAAATTGTGTGCATTTGTGGATTGTATGTTCTCCTTTGCACACTGGGCACCTTTTACTCATCGTACAAGATCCATTATGTCTTTGTAGACAGTTAAAACAAATATTATGCTTCAACAGGATCTTCCGACGAGTGTCAATATTATGCCGTCGGAAATCATCGCAGTTTTGTATGCGATGGTCTCCCTTACATACCACGCAACCATATTGTTCGTTGACGTGATAGTTTAATGACTTATTTTGTCCATGTTTGTTCATGGCAACATAACTCACCTTACTAGGGTTAATAGCTTCCAAAGTTCGGAAGCGAGATTCTAGGAAACAAAACATTTCCTTTAACTCTGGAATCTCTGTACTCTTGGAAATTGATTGTTCCCATAGAGTTCGAGTTTCCATAGGTAGTTTTTGTGTTATTATAACAATAATTATTGGATCCCAGGTCTTTGTACCTATTCCAAGGGATTCCAATTCATGTAAACATTCCTTTGTTTTATCATGTAAATTTTTCAGGCTACTTTCATGTTCACCTTTTACTATAGCGTGATTAAATAAGGCTTTGAGTTGTGTGAACACTAATACCTTTTTATTATTGTATCTTTGTGTCAACTCTGCCCAAGCTGGTTGATAATTAGTACTAGTTACATCGTATTGTCGCAATATCCTTTCTGGTTCTCCAGACTGATTGGACTTTAAATAGTGCAACTTTTGTACTAAGGGAATTTGAGAATCTTTGTGAATCAAAGATTCAAACATATCGTGGAAAGATCTCCACTTAGTGTAATCACCATCAAATTTCGGAATTTCAATGCTAGGCAATTTTATTTCCGTTTTGTGGTCATTGATTACACTTGCCTCTGGTTTAGTTACCTTTGGCATTTGGAGCTCTTGAAGCTTTGATAGCTGTTCTTGGAGCTCCCCTAAGAATCCGAAGTATACTCCTTCGCATTCCTCAAAAACATGGCTAGTTTCGTAGTCGTTGAGTGCTGTTTCCTCAAACTCTACTAATAATTTTTGATGATTAGTCAAAAATGTTCCCACAAATCCTCAATGCTTCGGGTTCTTTGCTTCAGATAACCTTTAGTTAACTGTTGCCCTGAACCTACTCTCTCTTCATAATTAGAGACAGCATGAGTTAAAACTTTTTTGAAAGCCCTTTGTCTCTTTATAAGTACTTCCATTTTAATTTAGTTTTCCTTCACCAGATACAAAGAAAAATTTGAATTGCTATATATTTTTATATTGTTATGTTATAGTTTGAACACTCAATAAACGTATTATGCTACCGGTTTATCCGGCTCGAAGGACCAATGTTACAGCTCCTATGGCTGTACATAAAAAAATTAAATGTAAAATAAAAAATGGAAGTAATAAACTAGGTAAATTGCTGATTGAAAGATTAACCTGCTCTTAATACGTTTATTGCGTGATCTTAAACCTAACAATATTTTAACAAATAAATAATTAAATTCAAGGAAAATAAAAAACAATAAAATTAACAAAAATAAAGTAATTCAAAAAATCTTAATTATTAACATTACTCTTAATTTCTACTTATTGGTAATTATCTGCAATGAGAGAAATGAACAAATTAATAAAGCGCAAAAAAGAATAGCAATTCAAATTCTTTCAGAAAATTCAATATATAAAAAAGGAGTTAATTAATATCCTCTTGAAACAAAAAAAGGTTAGTAAGTTTTATACTTATTTATTTTCTGTGGTATACTCAACCCTGAATGGTGTAGATAATCCCTGTACCTGTTTTTGACCTAATTCTGGTTTCTGGATTGAACCCTTGAAAATCTCCCAAAAGGTTCAATACCAAGATATTGTCCCTTTCCTGAATCCGAAACCAAATCAGCAAAAAAAATCCCTGGAAATATCCCAAGGGATTTTGCCGCCGACTTAGCCTAGATATTGACCGGGATTTCTAATTAGTATGGAAATCGCCCAATACTAATGATTTCCCGATTGACTTAAGTTTCCTGCCACACTTCACTTGGATATATCCCGAAATGAAATGTTTTGTGAAACCTTGTACGTTAACCTTAGTCAATTGGATATTTCCCAAATCAACTTTGTTGAATAGTTAGTTACAAAAAAAGATGAGACAAAAATAACTTAGATTGCAGAATTTTATTCTTAGCTTGGTAATATCCCAAAACTGCGAATTAACTCTCCAATTTCAGTATAAAAAAAAATTTAAATGAGAAATTCTCTGGTAATATCCCAGAATATTTTCCCTTTTTTATGACGAAAAAATATCTGAAATTATAGAAGTCTATTCTTAATTTGGTAATATCCCAAAATCTTGAATTTATTCTATATTTCAGTGGTGTTTTTTTTACTAAATAGAAAATTTCTGGTAATGTCCCAAAAAAATTTCTATTTTTATTACCTGTGTGTGAAGATGGTTGTGGGAATAACCCTACAAAAAATTTGAGGACAAGTGGGCAGAAAAAATGCTAGTGGCAATGGTCCAGCTAGCTGATTCTACTGGTGAAATACCGAGCAACAAGTGATTTTTCCTCTGAAATCGCCCCCTTTGTTCTGTGGCTTCGCTTAGTTGCTGGCTATTGTTTCCAACTTTGCGCAAGTTCACCACGGCGCTGTGGGAGTTTTACGATTTTGAGATGACGGGGGCGCCACAATTTAAATGTTGTGGTTTTGACATTTGTCATTGAATGAAAATTTATTTCTGTTCGTGATGTGTTTTGTTTTCGTTCAAGTTTATATTTATTGTTTTTATCATATAAAAAGTACAAGTAAATTGTATTGTGGTTATTCGTGAGGACATATACGTCCTGCAACAAAACCCTGCACTGGATATTGCAGATGAAAAGCTAAGTGATTCCTTTTTTTAAAAGTTGTTTTCTTTTGGTTTGGTCAAACTAGTGATTTTGTTTTAATTTTTAATTTTTAGCTATGTTTGCTGGTGTTTACAGCATATTCTAGTCCTTGCGTGGACAGAAATTTAAATCTTTGAGTGGCTGAATGTTTACATTCAAATTTACCAAGGTGTTCCTTAAAAGGTCGTCTTTTTTTCGAAATCTTACATGAGATTTCAATTAGACTGGTGTATATGTATACATGCTGCTATGTTTAAATATAGTAAGACCTGGAACACCTCACAGCTTTATGGTAAATGTTAGGAATGTTCAACAGCCTGGCTGCTGCGTATATATAGTTTTTACTTGTAAGTAAAAATTCGAAAAGTGGCACAGATTGGTCCACTGGAGGTATGTATATGCATTCTATTATTTTAAATAAATACCACCCTTTTTTTTTTAAATATATATATATTTATATATTTGTTTATATTTTTACAAACTATATTGTTTGTAATTTTTTTTTTTTATATATTTATATATTTTTTATTATTATATTGTATATATGATCTTATTTCGGTTGCTAATTGCAACAGGGCGAATATCGATGTTGAACACGATCTCGATTTAGATTTATTAAGAGAATTAGATCGAGATTTAAGAAATGTAAATCCTTTTGCTCAGTCTTATATGTTAATGAGACAAGTTGAGGAAGAGGTTTTAGCGTGGGATTGCCGAGATGCGATTAGGAATATTCGAATGTTTTTTAGAAATTCGAATCCATCCCCTGAGGTTCGTCGAGGCCGGTTGAATGCTCCTATTTCAACTGATGTTGCAGTTATACATATACAGGAGTACAACTGGTGGACCACCAATGGGATCATTTTGTATATATCCACTTGGTGGTGGATTACGCGAAATCTCTCGAGAGCATATATATTGCGATGCAATGACTTATGCACTTCTTTACCCAAGTGGTGGAAGTGGATGGTCTCAGTTCGAGGGTAGTTATACTATTCGAGCTTATTATGCTTATCGTTTTGCTCTAAGGGATAATGATAACAATATTATATTACGGTCTAGGAAGTTGTAGATGCTTATGCTGCGATTTAAGCACAGCGTCTCCAATACATTAGAATACATCAAAGTCAGTTGCGTCGCGATTCATATATTTACCTTCGCGACCATGTTCAAAATAGGGCCGACGAAGCTGGATTACAAGCGGGCATTTGGTGTGTACTACCAAGTGGGTTTCCTGGAGGTCCACGTTATATGCAACAGGCTACCCAAGATTCACTGGTAGTAGTACAAAAGAAAGGTAAACCTGATTTATTAGTCACGTTTACCTGTAATCCAAATTGGCCTGAAATAAAAGATAATTTATTTCCCGGCCAAAAATATGTAGATCGACCTGATTTAGTAGCGAGAGTTTTTGTATTAAAACTTAAAGCGTTCCTAGAAGATATTTTAAAAAATAATATCTTAGGTCAGGTTGATGCATATATGGGAACGATAGAGTTTCAAAAAAGAGGATTACCCCATTTGCATTTATTATTAATATTAAATGTTAATAATAAATTAAGAACTGCAGATGATATTGATAAAGTTGTTTCGGCTGAAATACCGAACAAAAATGTCAACAGGGTACTCAAGCTGTCAGTTCCCATATGATTCATTGACCATGTGGACGGTTGAATCCACGTTCTCCATGTATGGAAAATGGAAAATGTATGAAACATTTTCCGAAACAATTTTCTGAAGCGACCTATGCCAGCGAAGACGGTTATCCTATTTATAAACGGCCAGATAATGGTCGGTATATATATAAAGGGAACGTCATTGTTGACAATAGATTCGTTGTTCCTTATAATTGGTACTTGCTCGCGAAATATGACGCACACATTAATGTTGAAGTGTACAGTTCAATTCGAGCAGTTAAGTATATTTATAAATACATTTATAAGGGACATGACATGGTCTCACTAGAATTTAGTGATGATAATGGCACATTGTTATGGGATGAGATTAGAGCATTTGAGTTATCCCGATATGTCGCATCAGTTGAAGCTATGTGGCGTATTCTCAGGATGAAAATGATGTATAATTCCCATCATGTCGAACGTTTGGCTATACATTTGCCAAACAGACAAACTATTGTATTTCGTGCTAATCAGGAAAGAGAAGCTCTGGAAAGAGCTAAAGATACTCATTTGACTGCATTTTTTAAGTTAAATGAAGTAGATGTAGACGCCAAATTACTTCTATATACCGATCTTCACGAACATTATGTGTGGATTACGGATACAAATAGAAATTATTGTAAAAAGCGAGAAAGGGGATTTGGTAAAGTTCTTTCCCGTATGTATTCTGTAAGTGTACGGGAAGTTGAATTGTACCACTTACGGATATTACTCCATCACGTTCGTGGCCCTAAAAGTTTTAATGATGTTAAAACGTATAACGGCGTTTTAAGTAATACTTTTAAGGGGGCCTGTATTGCAAGAGGATTATTGCAACACGATCGTGAATGGTTTAATGCTATGGAGGAAGGAGTAAGATTTCAAATGCCAAATAAGTTGAGGCAACTATTTGCATTTATTTGTATATTTTGCTCTCCATCTAGCCCAATTGAACTTTGGGAAAAATTTAATTATCCGAGGACTATATTAGACGTTTTACCGATGAAGTACAAGGACATGAAAAAGCTGATTGATATTGGTCGAATATTGCATCTTCATAGACTTAGTTTGGAAGATATGGGTTTGTCATCTGTTGCCCAAGCTGAGTTAAGGTTTGTTGATGCCGACCTTTATATTCCTGTTCATGAGGATAATGAATATCAACGAGCTTATAATCGTTTAAATCAACAACAAAAGATCTTCTTTGATGATGTTATGTCTGAACTTAATGGCATAACATCAAATGGAAATTGTTTCCATTTAGAAGCTTTTGCAGGTGCAGGAAAGAGTTTTGTTTTGAATGCCATTCTGAACCAATTTCGATCAAACGGCAAAAGTGCAATTGCGGTTGCTTGGTCTGGAATTGCTGCTACACTACTTAAAGGTGGAACAACAGTACATTCCAGATTCCGGTTACCACTTCAATTGCATGAAACTACCGTTTGTAATATAGCACCTAATTCACCAGAGGGCATGTACATCAGAGATGCACAAGTTATTGTAGTTTGGGGCTGTTGATGTGGCTTTACACGATATTACTGGAGTTAATCGACCTTTCGGTAATAAAATTATCATTATGGCCGGTGACTGGAGGCAATTACTTCCAGTTGTTCCAAATGGTAATGAGTTATCTATAATAGAGGCTTGCATTAAGCAATCTCATTTATGGGTACATTTCCGAAAGGATAAGTTAACTATAAACATGAGGACCAATCCATGGGAAATTAGATTTTCTAATTGGTTACTTAAATTAGGTAATGGAAGATTATCTAATAGTTTTGGATTAGGTGCAAATATTGTTGAGATTCCGACCATGAATGTTGCATCTAATAATTTAATTGTGGACGATTATGGAAACAATAGAAACGATCTATCAGAAGAAGATTTAATCAATTCGGCTATTTTGAGTCCAAAAAAATAATACCGTACTTGAATTAAATGAACAAATCCTTGAAAAACTTTCGGGAGACATTCAAACTTATTATAGTGCTGATTGTATTCTTACTGATGATAATCAGCATATTGAGGAGAATGACGAAAGTGATTTTTATTAAATGGATACAGTTTATTCTTTGACACCTTCTGGTATGCCACCGCATAAACTTAATTTAAAAGTTGGTGCGATTATTATGTTACTCCGTAATTTGAATATTATTGGAGGCTTATGTAATGGTACGAGGCTTGTAATCGATTGCTAACGAAAGTTATTGATACGGAAATTGCTACTAGGCCTAATAAAGCCGACCGTGTCTTTATACCTCGATTGCAACTGACTACATCTGATCCTAAGCTACCATGCCAATTTATCCGTAGACAATTTCCGGTAAGACCGGCCTTTGCAATGACTATCAATAAGGCTCAGGGACAGAGTCTTAGGAAGTTAGGATTATTGCTTAAGGAGCCTGTCTTTTCTAACGGAATGTTGTATGTGGCATTCTCAAGAGCTACTACTCAAAATAGTGTTCATGACAGCGACAAGCAAGGAAAATTAGTAGCTAGGCGTAAGAATGTATTTACTAGAAATATTGTATTTCATGAAGTTTTGCGTTAACAATTGACAATTTTTCTTTTTACCACTTCATGGTGAAATTTTTTACAATTTTTAACATTTTAATTGATAATTGAAGAGTGTTGTTTCAAAACGCAAACTGTCACATCTCGGACAATTTTCAATTTGCTACGAATTCGTTCTCTTTAGATATACCACTTTACAACAACGAAACGGTATTTCTTTCAAAACGCTATTAATACATTAAAAATATCATGTCAAAAATTAGGTTTGTTTCAAAACGATAGTAAGACAGTAACAGTGTTGTTTCAAAACGCAACCAAAATACTTTTATTTCTGAACTCAGCTTTTCTTTAAGGGATATGTCAAACATCAAAATTTTCATACATTCTCTTTGGTCACATTTTGTTTTTTTAGGTTACGACAAATTTATGGGTATATTTCTGCAATATTATTGTGTGTTTGCTAATAGAAAACATGGATGATTCATTAATCGTAGGAGAAAATACACGTGGATCCAGAAAACGAATAAAAAAGAAAACAAAACGGCAAGAGGATACCGAAAAAAGGTTAGATTGACTTTAGCTTTCTGTACTTTTACACTCGTTCTATAATAGTATTTTAAAGTGTGTTGCGATAATTTTATTGATAGAAGTTGTTGTTCTAGGTATACGGACATAAATCTAGAATTGGATGGTTTTCAAAAACCTTGTGCACATCAGAAAGGTAGATTCTGTTGTGGACTAATTTCCAAGGCAGATTTGGTATCAAGCAGAAAGAAAGTTTATTCAACTCCCAAAAAACTTGATCAGGGTCAAAAATTAAGCCATTTAATGAAAATATCGAAACCTAAACGAAAACGAAAAAGGGAACAAAATGTAGCTTCAAGACCAAACAGTATAACAGTCAAATATTTCCTTCGAACAAATTCAGGAAATGTTCCAGTATGTAACAAGTTTTTTAAAACTGTTTTTTCTGTTACTATTCGCCGATTGAATACGATTGCCAAACGTGTACAAGTAGGATTAAGTATCAAGGAAAACAGAGGTGGATTACAAAGAAAAGGGAAACAGTTACTGTTTTTATTTCTAAGTTAAGAGATATGTTAAACACTCCACATCTCTGAATGAGATTTTTTATTTCAATACTATATAAAAAGTAATACAAACACACTATTCTATTCCAGGAACGGAGAGTCACTATTGCAGGAACAAAAGTATGAGACTATACCTTTCCTCTGAGTGGAACATAACAAAACTTTGGAAAGCTTATAATGCAACTGTCACTGATGCATTGCGAGTGAAAAGATGGTTTTTCAACAAGATTTTTGCAACCAAATTTAATATAGGTTTTGATACTCCTGCTACAGATCAGTGTTCTTATTGCATGAGAACAAAATTTTTAATTAAAAATGTAAGAGATGTCGACAGAAAAAATAGGTTGTTAGCTGAGTTAGGAGCTCATCGCCTGAGAGCGAAGACATTTTATAGAATCAGGAAGATGGAGCTATATGGTACAGAGTCTTATTGTATTGGCTTGCAGCAGGTCCAGCCTCTTCCAAAACTTTCTATTGGTGAAGCATATTATGCAAGGCAAATAGCACTCTATAACTTGCGTATTACTGATATAGGAAATCAAAATCCTGCGATCTATACATGGACTGAAAATCAAGGAGGAAAAGGTGCTAATGAGGTTTCATCTGCTCTTTATGACTTTCTGTCAAAAATACAGAATTTATTGATGATAATGGCACATTGCTATGGGATGAGATTAGAGCATTTGAGTTATCCCGATATGTCGCATCAGTTGAAGCTATGTGGCGTATTCTCGGGTTTAAACTCATGTATAATTCTCATCGTGTCGAACGTTTGGAAGTACATTTGCCAAACAGACAAAGTATCATATTTCGTGCAAATCAGGTAACAGAAGCTCTGGAAAGAGCTAAAGATACTCATTTAACTGGATTTTTCAAGTTAAATGAAGTAGATGTAGACGCCCGATTACTTTTATATACCGATCTTCACGAACATTACGTGTGGATTCAGGGTAGAAATAGAAATTATTGGAAAAAGCGAGTAATTGGATTTGGTAAAGTTCTTTCCCGTATGTTTTGTGTAAGTGTACGGGATGTTGAACTGTACCATTTACGGATATTACTCCATCACATTGTTGGCCTTAAAAGTTTTAATGATGTTAAAACGTATAACGGCGTTTTAAGTAATACATTTAAGGAGGCCTGTATTGCAAGAGGATTATTGCAACACGATCGTGAATGGTTTAATGCTATGGAGGAAGGAGTAAGATTTCAAATGCCAAATAAGTTGAGACAACTATTTGCATTTATTTGTATATTCTGCTCTCCATCTAGCCCAATTGAACTTTGGGAAAGATTTAAAAACGATATATCCGAGGACTATATTAGACGTTTTAACTATGAAGTCCAAGGATATCAAAAAGCTATGATTGATATTGGTCGGATATTGCATCAACATAGACTTAGTTTGGAAGATATGGGTTTGTCATCTGTTGCCCAAACTGAGTTAAGATTTGTTGATGCCGACCTTTATATTCCTCTTCAAGAGGATAATGAATATCAAAGAGCTTATAATCGTCTAAATCAACAACAAAAGATCTTCTTTGATGATGTTATGTCAGAACTTAATGGCATAACATCAAATGGAAATTGTTTCCATTTAGAAGCTTTTGCAGGTGCAGGAAAGAGTTTTGTTTTGAATGCCATTCTGAATAAATTTCGATCAAACGGCCAAAGTGCAATTGCAGTTGCTAGGTCTGGAATTGCTGCTACACTACTTAAAGGTGGAACAACAGTACATTCTAGATTCAAGATACCACTTCAAGTGAATGAAACTTCCGTTTGTAAAATAGCAGCTACTTCACCAGAGGGCATGTACATCAGAGATGCACAAATTATTGTGTGGGATGAATGTACGATGACCGATGTGAATGCTTTTAACGCTGTTGATGTCATTTTACGCGATATTACCGGAGATAATTGACCTTTCGGTAATAAAATTCTCATTATGGCCGGCGACTGGAGGCAATTACTTCCAGTTGTTAAACATGGTAATGAGTTATCTATAATAGAGCGTTGCATTAAGCAATCTCATTTATGGGTACATTTCCGAAAATATAAGTTAATTATAAACATGAGGACTAATCCATGGGAAATAAGATTTTCTAATTGGTTACTTAAATTAGGTAATGGAAGATTATCTAATAGTTTTGGATTAGGTGCAAATATTGTTGAGACTCCGACAATGATTGTTGCATCTAATAATTTAATTGTGGACGATTATGGAAACAATATAAACGATCTACCAGAAGAAGGTTTAATTAATTCGGCTATTTTGAGTCCAAAAAAGTAATACCGTACTTGAATTAAATGAACAAATCCTTGAAAAACTTTCGGGAGACATTCAAACTTATTATAGTGCTGATTGTATTCTTACTGATGATAATCAGCATACTGAGGAGAAAGACGAGAGTAATTTTTATCAAATGGATACAGTTTATTCTTTGACACCTTCTGGTATGCCACCGCAAAAACTTAATTTAAAAGTTGGTGCGATTAGTATGTTACTCCGTAATTTGAATATTATTGGAGGCTTTTTTGAATTTATCTTTATATATTATCATTTATTTGTAGTAAATTAACCTTAATTTACATAAAATTAACAAAATTGAAACTTAACCCAGTTGCTCTGAGTGATTTGTATTCAAAGTGCCAAATGTGAAATACGGAAGTGCTAGATTTTTAATATATTTGACGCAGATATTGAGAGACATAACTGTGGTCAGCTTGATCTAATATGCATCCATTGCAATGCGTTATTTTTCCGTGGAGAGAGAAATTCTAGGAGAAAATATGTTCAGTGTTGTAAAGATGGTAGCGTTACCCCAAATTCGTTAGGTTCATATACGCCACTTATAACGGATCTATTTTTGGGTGAGCATCCAGAATCTGAACATTTCCTTAAGAATTTACGGAAATATAATTCAGTTTTATCGTTTGTCTCGACTAAAGCTGATACTGTGCAAATACCAGGACGGTCTGCTCATAATTTCTATTCGATTCAAGGAAAATTTATTCATCGAATAGGATATAGTATGCGACCACGTCAAAATGCTACTCCTCGATATGGCCAATTGTATATCTTTGATGCTAAGGAAGCATTAAGACGACGGGCGAATATCGATGTTGAACACGATCTCGATTTAGATTTATTAAGAGAATTAGATCGAGATTTAAGAAATGTAAATCCTTTTGCTCAGTCTTATATGTTAATGAGACAAGTTGAGGAAGAGGTCTTAGCGCGGGATGGCCCAGATGCGATTAATAATATTTGAATGTTTTTTAGAAATTCTAATCCATCTATTGAAGTTCATCGAGGCCGGTTGAATGCTCCTGTTTCAAATGATGTTGCACTTATATACAGGAGTACAACTGGTGGACCACCAATGGGATCATTTTGTATATATCCGGTTGGTGGTGGATTACGCGAAATCTCTCAAGAGCATATATATTGCGATGCAATGACTTATGCACTTCTTTTCCCAGGTGGTGGAAGTGGATGGTCTCGGTTCGATTGTAATTATACAATTCGAGCTTATTATGCTTATCGTTTTGCTCTTAGGGATAATGATAATAATATCATATTACGTGGTAGGAAGTTGTTGCAAGAATTTATTGTAGTTGCTTATGCTTTGACTGAAGCACAGCGTCTCCGATATATTCGAACACATCAAACTGACTTGCGTCGTGATTCGTATATTCACTTTCGCGAGTACTTTAAAAATAGGGCCGCTGAAGATCGAATGCGACCGGGCACTATGTGTTACCACCAAGTGAGTTTCCTGGAGGTCCGCGTTATATGCAACAGGCCACGCAAGATTCACTAGTTGTATGTCAAATGAAAGGTGAACCTGATTTATTAGTCACGTTTAACTGTAATCCAAATTGGCCTGAAATAAAAGATAATTTATTTCCCCGCCAAAAATATGTAGATCGACCTGATTTAGTTGCGCGAGTTTTTGCATTAAAACTTAAAGCGTTTCTAGAAGATATTTTTAAAAATAATATCTTAGGTCAGGTTGATGCATATATGGGAGCGATAGAGTTTCAAAAAAGAGGATTACCCCATTTGCATTTATTATTAATATTAAATGTTAATAATAAATTAAGAACTGCAGATGATATTGATAAAGTTGTTTCGGCTGAAATACCGAACAAAAATGTCAACAGGGTACTCAAGCTGTCAGTTCCCATATGATTCATTGACCATGTGGACGGTTGAATCCACGTTCTCCATGGAAAATGGAAAATGTATGAAACATTTTCCGAAACAATTTTCTGAAGCGACCTATGCCAGCGAAGACGGTTATGCTATTTATAAACGGCCAGATAATGGTCGGTATATTTATAAAGGGAACGTCAATGTTGACAATAGATTCGTTGTTCCTTATAATTGGTACTTGCTCGCGAAATATGACGCACACATTAATTAATGTTGAAGTGTGCAGTTCAATTCGAGCAGTTAAGTATATTTATAAATACATTTATAAGGGACATGACATGGTCTCACTAGAATTTAGTGATGATAATGGCACATTGTTATGGGATGAGATTAGAGCATTTGAGTTATCCCGATATGTCGCATCAGTTGTGTTGTGACTCAGGTACCAATGCCCTAAATCACAACTATAAGGTCAATATAACAATATATTGCCCTATGCAATATATTGATGCATTAGAAGTGACCCTGAAAAAGAAAAATCATTTCATTTAAAATTTCGTTTAAAATTTAAGATGCATTTAAAAATGCATTTCCATGTCATAACAAAATGCAATTTAGCATAAATTGCATTTTGTTATCAGGCAGGCATTACATTCTCACGATATGCACTGCATACTTACCTACGTACACAAGTGCATATCGGATTACGGTTTTGCATTGATGCATATAGCTCGCATCAAAAAAACTTTTGCCTTTTCTCACGTACATTTTTTCAACGTCGTGAGAAAACAATAAAAATGAAAAAAGAGCTTTTGAAGCTATCACGGGTACCTGGGTGTAATATCGCCGACCCTCGAGGAGTTGGTTTTTAAAATCCGTCGCGGAGGTGCGCAGAAATGGAAAAGTAAAAGTTTATTAAGAAAAAGTTGCAAAGGATTTTTGGAGAAGTCGTTGCTAATAAAAAGTCTTGAAAAAATTGTAAAACAAATTATAAGACGAATCGTCGGAATTACTATTCGTAATAAACTGTAAAGCGTTATAAATAAGTGTATGAAAGTTGCTCGCATTGTAAAACTATAGTTGTAAACACTAGTTGTGAAATTTCTAAGAATTGTGAACCTATAACCATAAAATAAATTCTACTGAAACTAAACAAAAAAACGGAAACGTGACCCAAAATTGTTTTGTTTTCTTCCGCTAACTAAAACAAGGAATAGAAATTTCAAGAGTGTGTGCTCTCCTCTCAGAGCACGGCACACATGATAACAATTGGTGGCAGCGGTGTACCTACCGAGAATCAGTGCCTTAAAAAGAATAAAAGATTTTTTCCTTAAAATAATAAAATCCTGCCAGACTTACAACAACTGGTAGTAGCGAACAAAACAAATCAGTGTCAATAAAAATCTAATAAAAAAATGAAAGTTATGATATAGTAACAAAAATCCGCAACAACATAACGTTTTAGTGACAGCAATATTCATTAATTTCAGTTCCTTTTTAAACAAACTAACTACAATTTTTTTTTGTTTAATAAATAGAAATTAGTTAAATAAATAAATACCAAAAAGTAAAGTAAAAAGAAATATTGTAATAATAAATCAACGAAACATCAAGGTAATTAAATAAATCACAAAAAAAAAGAAGCCCGGGTACTCCAAAAAGAGAGTACTTAGAGGAAAATCATAATAATAATAATAAAAGTTCAAGCGCCATAGCGCTCAACGTTGGACCCTTGCGAGGCTTCATCCGTGCCTCAACAAGACGAAAATTATCATAGAAGGAAGACCTCAAGAAATCGTTAACAACCTCTCAACATTAACAACACCTTCATCCTTAATCGTAAATCGCCAAAATCGCCTACCGAAGCACCAAACGTCCTTTGCAAAAAAAAAACATAAAAATAAATAAACCAGTGGATAAAAAGCCAGGTAGAACAGTAAAATTTTATTTTATTTTTTTTTCTCTCATTATTTTAAAATATTTTCTTTTAATTAAAATTATATTCAATCAAATTATTTATAAATAAACGCAATCTGCGTGAAACAAAAAAGCAAGGTGGAAAAGTGAAATATATTTGTTTTTTGTATTATTAAAACGTACAACCAAGGTAGAAAAGTAAAATTTAATTAATTTTTTTTTCTCTCTCTTCGAATACATTTTGCTTTTCTTTTTCTCTTCTACGCATTATTTAAAATTAAAAAAATAATTGTCTTTTAAAAAGTACATATACTTATATATATAACTTTTATTTTTTTTTGATAATTTTCATTACAATTCGACTCGAGTGTTTTTGTCTTTGACTTTACATATATTTTTGTGTATGTACATTGTGTACATTTGTTGAGTGTCAACATTTTACTTTTTCTTCTTTCCCTTCTACCTAATTTTTACGCCTCCCTCCAAACAACAACACAAACATGACTGACGAAAACAAATCTTTCGATGAGCTTTGCTTGTCACAATTCCCAAAAATGACAGAAATTAGACAAATTCTGGCCCATTATCACAGAGCGAATAAAAGTAAAAGGACTTCAGATTTTACTTCTGAAAAACTCCAAAATATGGAAGACGTATGGGCTTCATTTGAAAAAACGGAAACCCTGATTCATGATCATGAAGATTTTACTGAAACTCATGATTATTTTAAGCAGTCATGCTATGACAAAACCGAGGACTGGTACAATCTTACAAAGGCAACTCTGTCTGATAGGTTGAAGTCCATATCAATCCACACAGAGCGCAAAAATAACCCGTTTTACATTCCACTTCCAAAAACTTCGCAAAAAACAACTGCAATAGATAATTAGGACAATACAGACCAAGACCGAGAAAATACAGTACGATTTCGGTTGCAAGAAGATAGACGAAAAACATTATCCCATATTTTTCAATCTATAGAAAATAATTCACTTGCAACTGCAACCCAGGCATATCTAAACCAAAAATTAAACTCGTTGCACAAATATTGGGATGATTTTCACAAACGACAAAGATAGCGAATACTTCGTGAATGATGCTTACATAAACATGGAAACATCATACTCAGACACTGTAATTGCGCTGCAAGAACAGTTGGACTCGAGATTCAAAAACATAAAAAATACTAGAAATAATCCCACAGAGCATCACCACAATGTCTCTTTCAGAGACCAATCAAATTTTTTCCTATCTGATGCGAGAACATTAATTCCCAATTTCAATGGAAACCCGAAAGATCTCCACAAATTCATTTCAAGCTGTGATGATTCATACGCAACAGCAACGACGGCAAGCGAAAAGCACTCCCTTTTTAGTTTAATAAGGAGTAAATTATCCGCAGAGGCCTACGATATCTTCAGGTACAATCAAATTGAAAATTGGCCTACTTTAAAACCAATTTTAGCTCAAACTTTCGAGGAAAAAATTCCCAGAACTGTGCTACAGTCTCAATTAAATAATTCCAAACAGAGATTAGGGGACAGCGTGAAAGACTTAACACAAGTCTATCCAAATTAAATGAAGCACCACACTTATATACAAGGGATAGAGTTCTTTTAAAGTCCCTTTTAAAAGATAATGAGTGTCAAGGAGTGAGAGCTATAGAGGATGGATTATCCAATCCACAACTACAGACTTTCGCCAAAGTGCATTCCGATAAATCCTTTTCTGCATTAAAATCACACATCTTGGAGCATGCATCACGCTTAGAGTAGAAACAACTCGTTTCCCAAGCACAAAACAAGGTAAATCTGCGCAAGCAATAAATTCAAGTCTTCGCTGCTTCAAATGCAATAGACTCGGGCATTCTGCTTCAAGTTGCCCAGTCATAAAACGCCCCACGCAAAATTTCAACTCAGCTCCAAAACTAAACTCGCAATTACAACGCCCTCCAGATTTCAATAAGGTCGCAACGCCGTCACAGGTACCATCTTGTCGATACTTTCATAGGATGGGACATACAATCGAGGAATGCCGGACAAGCGCCGCGAACAACAGTCGTTCTGGCTACAATCAGGGAAATCAAAACAATTTCCAGAAGGTGAGCAATACTCCACCAACAAACAGGGCTGACAGACAGCCTCAAAATAGGAACTGGCAGCATCCAGTATTCCGAGAAAGTCGAACTTTACCGCCGAGATATAATAATGTCAATATCTCGGCTAGGTCACCTTCTCCAAATAGGAAGAAGAATCGAACTTCATCGGCATCCAGGCAGAGAAACTGGATTCAGCGGGGGGTCAATTTCGGCAACCCTTCGCAGATAGAAACAACGGCACAGATTCATCGAAAGCCCGAGGCAATATCGACAGGAAACTAGACAAAAAAAAAATCAATACGTATCCCCGTCCAAATAAATAAAAATTCACTAACACTTTCCTTGCCTGTCGACATCTGTTCTGCTCAGAAGCTTACCTTTTTGATTGATACAGGAGCAGAGATCAGCTTAATAAAACTCCATCCACTGAAACCCGACAGTATCTGCTACAGAGATGCTGTCTGCAATATAAATAATTTGTTTACAGAGTCAACTTCTACAGAAGGACTCATTTTCGCGAAATTATCTCTGGAATCTGCACAAAATAACTCCATCCTAGAACACCCATTTCAAATAGTGGAAAATAACTCCATGCTCTCATACGATGGCCTGCTTGGTCATGTGATTTTTATCTCGATACAACGCGAGTATCGACTATAAAAATAAATTCATTTCTCTGGAAGTTAATGAATCTGATTCATCTTATCCATATGAACAATACTATTCAAATTACCCTTATGTTTATTTGAAAAGCGAAAACCCAGAAAAGAGGTCTCGAACTAAAAGTTTATTATATACGGAGATAACGTTCTCCAATAAAAATATTAATACAATTCCATCACCATCAACTGCTTTACAAAGCAATAACAATCGATCTCTATCCAATACTCCATCAGAAGTGAAGACCAAAAATAATGAAAATCTATCTCCATCTATAGCCAGAAAAAAGGCTGAATTAAATAAAACTCTATCTCCATCCAAGGCTTCACAAGATATGAAGCAACAACATAAAGGTATATCTCTATCTACAGCCGCACAAAAGGCTAAATATAATAAAATTCTATCTCCTTCATCAACAAATTCACAAAAAGTGAATTCCAGAAATAGATCAGAAAAGAAGTCAAAGAACTTCAATAAAGTTTTATCGCCTTCAAATTCAATCGAGTCGGAATCATCGAATAACTCCTTCCAAATTCCACAAAAGTTGGAATCATATCTCCTTCCAATTAAAAATCCGAAAGAATCGGATAAATTCAATAAAATTAAAATTTCGGCTCGAACAGAATATATTATTATTGAAATTCCAACTCCTTCTATTCAAAATCAATCGGTCTGTTTCAAGAAGGAAATAAGGCCAGGTTTATTTCTTGGAAACTCGATAGTCGAACCAGTCAACGGTATGGCAAAAGTCCTAATCCCCAACACAAATGAGGAGGACGCCGATCTGGCACCTTACGAGGTGAACCCAGTTTACCAAGACTTGGACGACTTTGTGGTAATCTCCACAGACTCTGACAGAGATCCAATTAAGGGCAGAATAAATAAACTGCAAAACCTTATCAAATTGGATCACTGTAATTCAGAGGAATTTGAGAGTATTCACAATATCTGTAGGGAATTCAGCGATCTCTTCTTCATAGAAGGGGTTTCCCTATCTTATACAGATGCGATTACCCACAAAATCGAGACACTCCAAGACAAACCGCCCATCTATTGCAAGCCTTATCGACTTCCCGAAGCAAGCCGAACTGAGATAAACCGGCAAATACAAGAAATGCTTGAGTCAGACATCATCAGACCCTCACATAGTCCCTGGAATTCTCCACTTCTCCTGGTTCCTAAAAAACCAGATGAGAATGGAAACAAAAAGTGGCGAGTAGTGGTAGACTTTCGTCGTATTAACGACATTACTATTGGCGATGCGTACCCACTGCCTAATATCACTGATATATTAGACCAGTTGGGGAAGTCGAAATATTTTACCACACTCGACTTAGCCAGTGGATTCCACCAGATAAAAATGGACTCGAAGGACAGGGAGAAAACTGCCTTTAGCACACCCTATGGCCACTACGAATACAATCGTATGCCATTTGGTTTAAAAGGAGCCCCTGCTACTTTTCAACGAGCCATGAATAATGTCTTATTTGGCCTTCAAGGCATCTATTGCTTCGTATACATGGACGATATTGTAGTACATGGATACAATCTCAAAGACCACAATTCCAGACTCACAGCAGTATTTAGCCGCCTTCGTGATTTCAACCTCAAACTTCAACCCGACAAGTGCTATTTCCTAAGAAAGCAAATTATGTATTTAGGCCTCATAATTACAGAAAATGGAGTCAAACCAGACCCTGCAAAAATAAAATCAGTTCAGTCATATCCCAGACCCAAGAAGGAAAAAGATATCAAAGCCTTCCTTGGTTTCGTCGGCTACTATCGCCGCTTCATCCCAAATTTTTCGAGAATAGCCAAACCACTCACAAATCTTTTGAAAAAGATACGCCTTTCAAGTTCGACGCAATCTGCGACGAGGCATTTTGCGAATTACGAAATAAATTAATTTCGGCACCAATTCTATCTTATCCTGATTTCGGCAAAGAATTTTTTGTCACCTCCGATGCCAGTGACTACGCTATCGGAGCAGTCCTTTCTCAAGATGATGATCAAGGAGATCATCCAATCGCCTACGTGAGTCGAGTTCTCAATGGTGCAGAGGCTCGTTACTCAACAATAGAAAAAGAGCTCCTAGCTATCGTTTTCGCAGTTGAGCAATTCAGACCATACGTTTATGGTAGACAATTTATAATTATAACTGACCATAAACCATTAATATGGCTCATGAATCTGAAAGATCACTCCTCAAGACTGATGAGATGGAGAATACGTCTTGAGGAATATGACTACAAGATAGTCCACAAATCAGGTAAGCTCAACACAAATGCAGATGCTCTGAGTAGAGCAATTCCGGAAAATTCCGAACATTCTGCAGAGCCAACCACCTTCGTAAATGTGGTAACTACAAATCAAGCCAGAGCTCAGGCGAATATAAATACACCCAACGCAAGTGTAACTACTCCAAACCCAACTCCATCACCTGTAAACAATTCCTCAGTCATAATAACTGAGACTAATTTTCCTCTTTTACTGACTAAAAATGCGAATCCTAAATATTTCATCTTGCCAATGCAAGATACAGAACTTGAAAGAGTGTTGGATTCGAAACTAAAATTTTCAGATAAATCCCCACTTTCAGAAACTGAACTGAACTTCTTCAAGAAAAAAGACTCATCAATAATTATATCAAAAACTAATTTACCTTGTCGATCACAAAGAGATAGATCAGACCTCGAAAAGATTTTAACTGAAATCTGCTCATACACAGAAGCAAATCAGTTAAAACAAATAAATATCTCCTTCCCTATATTAGATCCACAGAATCAAATAATTATTAAAAACGCTTTTGTCCAGATCTTCGCTAATAAGCAAATAAACATAAAACTGCATCAGGATTCAATTAAATATTTATCAGACATTAATGACATCGAACAAGTTTTAAAAGATTTTCATTCACTACCGACGGGTGGCCATCAAGTTATTTCCCGTACTATTAAAAGAATCAAAAAGCAATTCTACTGGCCTGGGATGTCAGACGACGTGGTCAAATATGTAAGGAAATGTAAACATTGTCAGGTGAACAAAGTATCCAGAAACCCTAAAATTCCAATGAAAATCTTGAGTATTAGCTCCAAACCTTTCGAAAGAGTGTACCTAGATGTTGTAGGACCTCTCCCAATTTCTCATTCTGGAAACAAATACGTCCTTACATTTCAAGACGACCTTTCAAAATTTTCTGAGGCTATTCCCATAGTCGACACCGAGTCCAAGACATTAGCGGAAGCCTTCACGACAACGATAGTTTGTCGACATGGTATTCCAGAAAGTATCCTCACAGATCAAGGTTCTAACCCCATAAGTGGCATGTTCGCCGAGGTATCTAAATTGCTGAGAATTAAAAGGCTCAAAACTACTCCATATCACCCTCAAACGAATGGTGCGTTGGAGAGAAGCCACAGAATCTTAGCAGAATATCTCCGATCTTATGTAGCAAAGGATCCACAAGACTGGGATACATGGATTCCTTATGCCATGTTTGTATATAATACAACCCCTCATTCGAGTACTAATTATACTCCTCGCAAACTCCTATACGGATTCCCAGCCGAAATCCCAAATAATTTAAAATCATCTCCAACCATTTGCTATAATTACGGCAATTATGCAAACGAGCTAAAAGCGCGTCTACAGCATAGTTTCAAAATAGCTAAAGACATAGCCATGGCCAATAAAGAAAAATCCAAACTACAATATGACAAAAATTCCGTCCAAAAATCTTTTATGGTAGGCGATAAAGTCCTACTTAAGAGCAGGGTCAGAGATAATAAGTTCTCACCACTATGGTCAGGTCCGTATGAGATAATGGAGATTAATTCCCCCGAAAATTCTACTATTAAAATCAATAATAAAAACAAAAGAGTCCATAACAATGACCTAAGACTATTCTCGGAGTAAAAACTTCATCACCTTCAAATATCATTCACAGATATTAACATGGTGTCATCTTACAGGTTTCCAAAATGATGCATATAGCATTCATTCTAATTTTCATCCCCACAATCTACGACTCAGGAATAGATGTAAAGCAGCTAAATGCTACTGCAGGCATTTACTTCGAAGAGATTGGCAGAGCCAACCTCTACACCAACGAATGGAAAATCGTCACCTATTACGACCTAGTGAATTTTAAATCAGAATTAAGGAATATCCAGCTCATCGCACAGCAAATAACAGCAACCTGCCAGAAACTCAATAGCAATTCAGCGATGGCCCACACCTGCAATGGTACGTTACTGCAAATCAATCTTATTATAGCAAACATAGAATACAAAAATATGTTACTTGTGACCCAAAGTAGACAATAAAGGGCCTTATTTAATGCGATAGGCTCAATCTCCAAAGCTCTCTTCGGTACATTAGACGAAGATGACGCCAAAGTTTATGATGAGCAAATCCGTAACCTCACCCTAATGAGCTTGTCTGCTCCGAACTCGTATTTATCATTATTGTATATCAACATGCTGTGGCTTCAAATGTAACCTGATGGTTATAGTCTCTCTTCTGAAGTTGATTAAGTCACCGTCTTGGTCAAGGAGCTTCAATGTTAGATAACTTATACGTTTGGTGTTCACAGGCAAATAGATTACATTTTTGGGTACCTCCACTATTTTTGGGTAGCGTCTTTAATAGTTTTTTGGTTGAGGTTGTAGATAGAGTCCAAGTCCTTTTCTGTACGGCTTCAGGAACAGCCCGTTTCCATCTTTACCAACCGCTATAGTTTCCATTGCTTGATTATGACGTTTGCTTTCTTCCAATTTTGCCTTTGCCGCACTGGTATCATTTACTGCTTTAGCTATGCCTGCTGCAGCTCCCGATAGTGCTCCCAATGCTGAAAGCCCAGCAAACAACGGGATGAAGAATGGAAGTGCCCCACCAACCTTTGGTACAGGTATCACTCGTGGAGTTTTAATTGATTTCTTCTTTCTTTTCACAATATTTTTAGCTGCACTAAGAGCTATTTTTGTAGCTTCCATCAAGTCTTTTGGTTTTTTGATTTTTAAAATCTTACGTGTATTTCGTACTGCTTCCCGGAATGTGGGTTGGCGTTTATTTTTAGCCTTAAGACCCATACCTAGCTTAATTTTAGCTTTCATTGCGTTTGTTATAAGCCAGGCGTTGGTACGTTCACTCAAATTTGCATCTGTCGATTTTGCATGCTGTCAGGCTTTTTCAGCTAATATTTTATCAGCTATATGTCGATCACTTGTATATTTATGTCGGGAGTATGCTATATCGTATTCCTTGCAGGCTGCATCCAGTGGATTAATGCCCGGATCTCCTCTCGCCAATCTTTGTTGTAACTTTGTTCCTGGTCCACAGTACTGGTATCCCGGTAGATGTAATTCTACAGGTAATTTGTTGATGATTGAATTTAATAGCCCTCTGCCCCCTTTCAAAGATTTTCTGGAGCGTTTCGATTTGTGATCCGACATCTTATAAGGTTCCGATGATACTGTTGAAATGTAATATAATCACGTGTACTTATAAGAATCACGTGAGTCTTCAATATGCGGTTCATTAAACAACAACAAGCTTTTCCTGTTCGAAATGCTGATGTAGCTGTTACGAAGGTGAAAAAGAAGCATGGTTCCCTATTGCCTAATAGTATAAGAAGCATCATTGTTGGACCATCCAATTGTGGAAAAACTAATGTTATGATAAGTTTGCTGGAACATCCCAATGGTTTGAGATATGAAAATATTTACATATATTCCAAATCTTTACATCAACCAGTATGAATACTTGAAGCGAGTGATGACTCCCATATCAGGATTGGGGTATTATACATTCTCAAACAACTGCGACGTTCTACCACCAGAGGAAGCCAAATCACATTCAGTGTTTATTTTCGATGATGTAGCATGTGAAAAGCAAGATAATGTGCGATCCTATTTTTGCATGGGTCGCCACGAAGATATAGACAGCTTCTATCTCTGTCAAACATATACGCATATACCAAAGCACTTAATTCGTGACAATGCTAATTTAATCATCTTATTCAAGCAAGATGACTTGAATTTGAAACATATCTATAATGATCATGTGAATACAGACATTAAGTTTGATAAATTTCGAAGAGCCTGTGCTGAGTGTTGGAAGGATGAATATGGTTTCTTGATGATTGATAAGGATAGCTCATTAAACAAGGGGCGTTACCGTAAAGGATTTGATACCTTCATTGTACTATAAAAGGATGAAACATGCAAAACCTTCATAAGTCGAAGTTGTAACTCAGTCGAAAGCACACCGAGTCCTGTGGACCTGCTGAGTAGATTAAAGCTGTTCACCGATTATCAGACCTGTTTGAAAAGCTGTTAACCTGTTATCAGAGCTGTTTTAAAAGCTGTTAAGCTGTTATCATAGGTGTTAAGCTGTTATCAGAGCTGTTTAAAAGCTGTTAAGCTGTTATCAAAACTGTTTGAAAAGCTGTTAAGCTGTTATCAGAGCTGTTTGGAAAGCTGTTAAGCTGTTATTAGAGCTGTTTGAAAAGCGGTTAAGCTTTTACCAGAGCTGTTCGGAAAGCTGTTAACAGAGCTGTTTGGAAAGCTGTTTACCTGTTATCAGAGCTGTTTGAAAAGCTATTATTCAGTTAATATCGAAGATGAATGAAAATCTATTAAAAGAACTCATCAAGACAAGGAATGCGGTGCGAAGGACATTTAAAGCTCTAAGGATGGGAAAGATTGAAGCAGAAGCTCAACTTGAAGAAACCTTTAAGCCAATCACTAAACCCTTAAAAGAGTTTGTTAGAAGAGTCAAATACGAGCCACCAGATATAGCCAAGTTTGAGACAAAAGACACAAAAGAAGAAGAAGAAGAAGAAGAAGAAGAAGAAGAAGAAGAAGAAGAAGAAGAAAAAGAAGAAGAAGAAGAATAAGAAGAAGAAGAAGAAGAAGAAGAAGAAGAAGCAAAAGAAGAAGCCAATGACTTTGTGGAACCTTTTACCCCCCCCCCCCCCCCCAAACGAAAATATGTGAAAATGGAGGCTAGTAGCACACCTATAAATTATGGAGATTATTCCTTAACATCTGAAGAAGAATTCGCAACACCGAAACATTCAAGAACATTGACAGGAAGGTCTCCTGTCACCTCCCCCGATACGTCTGGATACATAGTTTCAAACTATTTAAAGCTATTCACTGATAATAGCCCTAAAATTGATCCAACCTATGGAGTGCGTGGAGAATCGGTAATTCAACGTTTGATTTTGATGATGTAGGAAATATTGCTATCAAGGGGAAGAGCTATAAAACAACTTTGGGGTTATGTGAGCTGCTATTTATGAAAGATCCTGTAAAAAGTCTATATACTAAAGAGGATTTAACTAATTATGGATCTATTTTGCGAGATACCAATGCATATAAACGTGACTATGCTGAAGATGGGCAAATAAAGGGTACTAGAGCGGCTAAGTATAAAGCTATAATCAGTAAACTTATACAGCATAATGGCATGGGACTAATGCGTCTGCCTAAAGAAAACATTGATCACATTTACTGGGATGATCCAAATGAATTAGTGGATAGACTGCGTCTTCTAATGGCATCAAAGCAGGCTGGAAACACCAGTCACAACAATGAAATTGTATCTATCCTGGAGGAGTTGCGAAAAGTAGATATTATAGTTTAAATACTACTTCATTGCCATACTTCATCACAATCTACAGATGAGCGTTGACAAGTTTGGACGTTTCTCTAAGCGAGGATATCTTGGGAAATCAGGTGAACGTGGACCAACAGGAGCTCAGGGACCAGCCGCTAAACAAGGAATTCAAGGACCAGATGGTAAACAAGGAGCTCAGGGTCCAGCTGGTGAACAAGGAGAGCGGGGTATTGGATTTAATTTAACGATAAACGGAGACTACGATCTAAACTCAAAGTGTATAAAACGACTTGGTGAACCCTTTGAAAATGATAATGCTACTACCAAAGACTATGTTGACAAGAAAATTAAAATAAGTGTTGAAGAAATAAAAAAAACTATTAATATAGAGGTGACAAATTTAACGCTATATATCAATGATGAAATCGCGAAGATTGAAAACTACCTGTTTACTTCAGTAATAAATAAGAAAGACTTGACACCAAAAGATGGTGTATATGAGTAAAAACTCTTGAGAAATCTGTTTCATTTATAATAACGATGAGTAAGAGACAAGCGGTAAATGTGCTGCATAAACCAGCGAGAAAAAATTTTAAACGACGTCGTGTGATTATCAAAGGACTAGATGACTTGTGGCAGGCAGACTTGGTTGAAATGGATCCCTACAAGTATGTGAACAAGGGTTACCGCTATCTGCTGACAGTAATTGATACCTTCTCCAAATATGCATGGGCAATTCCAATTAAAAAGAAAAACTGGTGTAGAAGTAAGAGATGCCATGCAGTCTATATTAAGCGAGGGACGAATACCTAAAAACCTGCAGACTGATGATGGAAAGGAATTCTACAACAGCCTCTTTAAAAATCTAATGATAAAGCGTGCAATTAATCATTACTCTACGTACAGTTTCCTCAAAGCATCAATAGTGGAACGATTTAACCGAACTCTAAAGGATATGATGTGGAAGGAATTCAGCTTTAATGGAACTTATCAGTGGAGTGGTATGGTAAAGAAACTGCTCACTGAATACAACTCAAGAATACATCGAACTACGAAAATGAGACCACGTGATATTAACACCCCCAATGAGAAACAACTGCTTTCAACTGTATACAGTCATATAAAGATTGTTGTTCCTGCAAAGTATAAAGTTGGAGATTTTGTACGCATCAGCAAATACAAGCATATATTTGAGAAAGGCTATACACCAAACTGGACAGCTGAGATTTTTAAAATAATTAAAGTTCAAAACACAAACCCCATCACATATCAGCTGGAAGATTATCAAGGAAATCCAATCACAGGAGGCTTTTATGAATTGGAGCTGCTGATAGTTAAACACCCAGACCTATATCTCGTAGAGAAAATCTTAAAGAAGAGTGGAGATAAAGCCAACGTTAAATGGCTCGGATTTTCATCAAAACACAATCCTTGGATTAATAACAAAGATGTTTTATAATTTCTTGAAAAAAACACCTATAATACAATTTAAAATAAATATATATTAATAATACTTTATACATGTAGCTATAATGCAAATTACTTTAATAAATGAAACTAAAACTATAATACATAATTTATTTACACTAGATTTAGATTCTTTCTGTGGTTGCCACTTGTTGATCTGATGAAATGGAGTAATGCCCCAAGGTTAAGTATCCGCCGTTCCGCTCATAATATGTCGCTTATTTTCATTAGGACAGATATCCAAATAAATGCACAGCTACACACATCCACCCGCGCCTTAGGTAACGTTTCCTCAGCCAACAAGTAGCCCAGCCCAACATACCACAGGCACTCATACTAAAGTAAATAACTGAAACCAAACAGAAGCTGACAAGTATACAGCCCCCGATATAAATTCGCTTAGGGTATTTCACATCATTACTTAAGCCGTATACATTCTACCCAAGCCTTGGTATAGGTAACGTAGCCGAATCCAACACACCACAGACAATCCTAGTCATAGTATCAGATATTGCCACTAAAGCTCTCAGCCAACCTCCAGTACCTATCCCCAAAGTGATCTCGTATCCCCAAGCCCGAGATGATGTAGTACCGACTAATGCCACCAGGGGACCTTGCTCAAGAAATGGTGTTTGCACTCGAAAGAGCAACTGTGAATTTTCTCTGCACGCACACCCAAGACCCAATAATAATAATAATTTGCTAAGGTTGTGAAATTCGAATGATGCTGATATCTACAACTTCCGTGCTAAGAAAACGTGCAGCATTTGAAAACAGCAAAACCGTGAAGACGTCATGCTGATATCTAGAACTCTCCCGCTAATAAAAGAAAACAGCAAAACCAAGGTATGCTGGTAGTTCCGGCTAAGGCCTCTAGGGTACCTTACTCAAGAAATGGCGTTTGCACCCAAACAGATGTCGCTAATATCTCTAAAACCAAAGCCCGTAGAGGATTTCTGATGAAAATTTCGTTCCCACTCTAACCCCCGCCCCTTTAACATCTTCTAGAATCTATTGGCATGAACAAAACTATCCTAGGTAGCTTGAATTATTAATAATATTAACTATATCTGAAAAGGTAAAACCGCTAATATCTCGAAAACCAGAGCCCGTAGAGGATTTCTGATGAAAATTTCGTCCCCCCTAATACGCCCACCCCAACCACCTAGAATCCATTGGCATGAACAAAAATTTCCTTGCGTTAACTGTAATTATTACTAATATTAGTTCAAAACCAAAAGCCTACATTTAGGCGCTCAAGAACAATCATAATAAAAAAGCCTACATTTAGACGCAGCACCCCCATGAGCAAAAAAAACTTGAATTATTACTAATATTAACTATATCTGAAAAGGTAAAATCGCTAATATCTCGAAAACCAGAGCCCGTAGAGGATTTCTGATGAATATTTCGTCCCCCCTAATACGCCCACCCCAACCATCTAGAATCCATTGGCATGAACAAAAGTTTCCTAGCGTTAACTTTAATTATTACTAATATTAGTTCAAAACCAAAAGCCTACATTTAGGCGCACCACATACCTATTTAAGAAAACCGTAGTACGGGAGCATGCTGGTAGTACCTGCTAATGCCGCTAGGGCGCAGTCAAGACCAATTGACACATCCCGGTAGTACTGATTAATCCCGCTAGGGCGCAGTCGAGACTCAATGAAACCAAAAGCCTACATTTAGGCGCACCACATATCTATTTAAGAAAACCGTAGTACGGGAGCATGCTGGTAGTACCTGCTAATGCCGCTAGGGCGCAGTCAGGACCAAATGACACATCCCGGTAGTACCGATTAATCCCGCTAGGGCACAGTCGAGACTCAATGGTGCACCCAAGACACAATGGTGCATCCAACGCGCAATGGTGTATCCAAGACACAAACCAAGACAACCAAGGCACAAACCTGCATTTAGTACGGGATCAAACCACCTAGCGACGGTGGCGCCATCTGTGGCGAAATCCTGGAAACAGTGGGCCAGTAGCCCCATAGAACAACTACTAATGTGTGCCGGCGTTTTATTTTGTGAATAGGCATGAGATTTTTTTTTGCATATGGCAGGCGGCAGCGGCAGGTTTTCGTGGAACCTCCCCACACTCTCCGCCAATAGCCGAGGCGAGCTAGCGTGCCGCCCTTCAGTCAACGCTGTCCGCCGAGTGATCTGTCAGCTCATGCTAGCAGTCGCGACTTAACTTCCAGTCGTCAATCTCTCAACATAGTTCCATAACAAAAATGGCGCCCAACGTGGGGGCCACCTCCGTTAGACTTCGGTGGTCTAATTATGACTTTTACTGGAGACTGGGACTTAGAGTGAGATGGTCATTTGGCACTTTGCTAATTGGCTGACCTCTAGTCTCATATCCAGTGGAAGTTATATGCAGACCTGGGTCTTTGTAAAGTAAAGTAAAGTTTTTCCAATAGCCGAGGCGAGCTAGCGTGCCGCCCTGCAGTCAACGCTGTCCGCCGAGTGATCTGTCAGCTCATGCTGGCAGTCGGGACTTCACGTCCAAGCCAAATCACTCAACATAGATCCATAACGCGTTGTGTAAATTTACTTTGTGCTTTTAAATTAAATACATTATAATCTCGTTTAATTCGACATTATCCATTTTATAATAGTCCTTATACTCATCGCCTAATTCTGCCTTAAAATATTTCTAAAGATCGGGGGAGTGTTGCTCACAAAAAAACCTTATACACGAGCTGAAGGTAAGTAAGTGGAAGAAATAAATTCTTAGACAAGCTTCTGCTTTTTTATACATATAATAATTATTATTTGATTGATTGTATCTTATGAATATGTTTGGCCTTTTCTTCCCCCTCCCATTGGTCATTGAGAAATCAACTCGTGCTAAATCCGGGCAAGTCTCAATACATGGTCCTTCATAACAATATGATTTCCAACATCAGTGACTTTCCTGGAGTTATGATAAATGGTTCTGCTCTCTCTCTAGTGCAGCGCGTCAAGAATCTGGGAGTAGTTATTAACTATACTATGAGCTGTTGTGACCATATCAATCTAATGCTGAGGAAAATGTATGGAGGCCTTCGTCAGCTTTGGTTATCAGCTGATATCTTATCGAGAGATATGCGTACGAGACTAGTCAAAACACTTCTCCTTCCTCATTTTAATGTTGGTACCTTAATTTTTCCCAAGCTCGATAGCTCATGCTCTCACAGGCTAAACGTCGCTTTTAACGACTGCATCCGTTTTATTTTCGGACTTCTACGCTTTGATCACGTCCAACACTTGAGATCTCAGCTGTTGGGATGCTCCCTAGGTGATCATCGTGTGGTGAGGATGTTGGTCTTTTTGTATATCCTGATACACTCTAGGACCCCACGTTATCTGTATGATCAATTGCAGTTTTTAAATACATCCCGAAATCATAATCTGCTCATACCACGTTTTCATAGGACCATTCTAGAGCGCTCTTACTTCGTTCAGGCTGCTCGCTCAAGGTGCCGGTTCCCTCGATAAGTTTAAATCACGTTTAAAATATAAGTTAATTAAATTTAATAATCACCAGAGATTATTAAATTTAATTAACTTATATTTAATAGGGAATTAAGTGTCATTCGGTTTCAGTTATGTTCGCCACGATATCTTCGACTCGGCAATGAATTGGACATTTTTTTTTTTTTTTTTTTATAATTATATTGTAATTTTCGATTAATTTTTAACATTATTACAGTTCTTTTGTTCTGTAAAAATTACAAACAATTTGTTTAAACTTTAAATTTTATTTTCTTAGTTTATCCTTCTTTCACAGCATGTTCGAAATTTTAAAGTTTGTTATTTATTTCTTTTTTTATTTTATTTTGTTTTTCTCTTCTTTCATTTATTGACTATGTATGTTTATTTTCTTTTGTTACTTTTATTGTATTATTTAGTTTTAAGTAATTGTTTTATCATGTAAACCCGCGTTTTTGTTAGTTTTGAACTATTGTTTTTAGTTGTTTAGTTATTAGCCGTTAGTTTTAGTTTTTGTTCTTTAAGATACAGTAGTTTATTTAGGATGTAGATTTTAACTATATGTCATCTCTCTTCTCTATTTCGATTAATGCCTCCTTTCTTACTTTGACCTTTTTATTAATGTAATTACATATAAGTTATAATAACTTGTGTACACTCAATGAATAAATGCTAATTTGAATTTAATTTGACCTTTTTCTCTTTATCTTAGGCAGGTTCAACGAGAGAGCTTGTTATCGTCTTTCTACCGACTGGAGCGATGTTCTTTAAAATTCGAATTTTAAGGAACATGAATCAGACGAAAAGTGATGATTTTTGTTTTTTTTTTGTTTTTTTAAAATATAATATGAAAAGTATTTGAATAAACCTAAATAGCATTTTTTTTGTATTTTCGAATATATTACTCCTCTAGAGTACTGTCTAATCTTAGCCTAATTCAGGTCTATTTATTTCTTCCCCTTGAAAGTGCGGAAAGGAACACCTACTTATATTAACTACCAATTTTATTTTAATTCAGGATATTCTGTAAAAGCATTTTTTTTCAAAACCATACAGATAATTAAATGTAAGTATTCATTCAGGTGTTAAGCGAAGCCACCGAGTTAAAACTACTCCGAAATATTTGGAAGAGTATCTACCCTAAATCGAGGACCATTACATCCAGGATAGCCGAATGTTAACTATATAATTATTCCCAATAGAATAGTTCGATGATAAATAAAAGATGTAGTTGATATAGATTTTTGAATAAGAAAAAGATTGAGTAGAGAGAGTGACAGAGACTAGAACTAGCATATCATTCATTCTTGAGAAGAGATTATTTTTACGTATAATTATTATTATATCGTTTCAAAATTAAACGCCAGTGAATTTCTATTTAATAAAATTTATTGTTCAATACGGCCGAGTTTTTATTAATATAACCAAATATTTAACATTCAGAAGTGGGATACATACTGGAAAAAGAGACGCTTCCAACACAACCACGACGAAGTTGCCATTTTGTTGTCCTAATAAAACTTCGAGAAACGGCGTTAATAAAAAAATATATCGGTTATGAGTTCGAGCGAAGATGAGCAAGAAGAACTGGATAGAACTGTAAGGCAGTACAGCAGTTCAGACATTAATAAAATTATTGGAGAAGAGTTGATACACAATTTAATGATGGAAAATAGAAACAATTCAAATGGAGATAGAACTGTAAGGCAGTACAGCAGTTTACACATTAATAAAATTATTGGAGAAGAGTTGATACACAATTTAATGATGGAAAATAGAAACAATTCAAATGGAGAAGACGCAGTGGGGTCCACGGACACTGTTGTAATTGAGGCGCTTTTGAAACAAAATGCGTTGTTAGTCGAAACATTACGACTTAACACTGCATCCACACTTAATAGTGAAATTAAGTATCAAATCATGCCTGATTTAAATAAATCAATTCGAGCTTTTAGTGGAAAAGAGCCTGAGCATGAAGTAAAGAATTGGTTAAAAACAGTTCAAGGTGTGGCTGAGTTAAATCGATGGCCAGATTCGTTTCGCTTGGAGTGTGTCAGAATGTATCTGGAGGGTGCAGCTAAGAACTGGTTCAAGACTAGGGAAATCACAATATGAAATGATTTCAAAGTCGAATTCAAAAAAACATTTATTGCTTCAGCGAATGTTTCTGAGAGATGGAAACTTCTACTTGAACGAAAGCAGAAGAGAGGTGAGGACATTATTGATTACTTGTTTGATAAGCTGCGAATGTGTGGTGAATTACAATTAGAATTCTTTGATGCGAAAATCCAATTAATTGAAGGTATATTATCGAGGAATAAATAAAAAGATTACTCTTTTGGACTTTTTACCGGGTTAAACTTAATTTTGTTCAAGAAAGAATTTTTTGGGATTCGCCGGTATATAGCAAAAGCTAAAAAATGTTCTTTGAAAAACAAATGAAAAAATGAAAAACAGAAGAAAGAAATGAAAAGTTTGAGAAAAATAGAAAAAACAATTTTTTTATTTATTAAAAAAATGTAAAATTTTTTTTAAAGAAGCAGATTCATTCGAAGCGAATCGAACCTGTATACGCCACGCAGTGGGCTGAAAAATAAAGAAGAAAAAGGATGAAGAAGAAGCGTTTCGTGTCAGCAGAAAACCTTCCACTCATCGGTGCAGCTTGGTTTTCTGCCTGCTGCAGACGCTTGAAAATAGATCAAACTGATCTCTTCTCATATAAACTCAGAATAAATTCTGGGTGTGAATTATATGAGGAAAAAACACTCCTATACGAGCCCAGGAGGAAAAATAAATAAAAAGATTACTCTTTTGAACTTTTTACCGGGTTAAACTTAATTTTGTTCAAGAAAGAATTTTTTGGGATTCTCCGGTATATAGCAAAAGCTAAAAAATGTTCTAATTTGATATTTCATCACACAACTCATTAATTTGCTATATACCGGAGAATCCCAAAAAATTCTTTCTTGAACAAAATTATCCAGGAATTTGAAAGTATTCTTATTAGCGCGAATACATAGTGATTCAAACGAAATGCTTAGAGATACTCGTCACTTTACAAAATCAATAAACCTTAGTAATATAAGTACATTGGAGCCTCGAGGAGTAGCGTCTACGCATACGGATGTCAAAACATGTTCCAAATGTAAAAATATTGGTCACACTGAGAACTTTTGTAATGTTGGTAAAGTCAAAGAGGAGATAAAATGTTACAAATGCAGCCGGATTGGTCATTATAAATCTGAGTGCAAGTCTGCTATTGTGTTCCTTCGTTGTGTGAAGCCTGGTCATATTAGTCGTCAATATCCTGAAGCTAGAAATGTGGACAAAGTTGTAAGGCCGAGTAACGAAACAAAAACCGCTTTACTAAATGATAATTTAACTAATTAGAGTTCGTACGATGAGAAATATTATCAAGTAGCAAATGTTAACGTAAAAGAGATTAAGGCTTATATTGATAATGATAGCAAATGTGTGCTTATTAAAAAATCGGTGGCTGATCAACTTCAAATGTATTTTGAACCAAACATTGACATCATTCGAAGGTTTGGAAGCGGTGTGTTAAAATCATTGGGTACAGCTACAGCTAATGTAAAAAAAGATCAGAGAGAAGTTAAGGTAAAAATTCACATTGTCCCTGATGAATTCTTGCAAATACCTATGCTGATTGGGCAACCTTTTATTGAGGCAAGTCATATTAAAATTGTGAAAAGAGGAAGAACTTTGAGGATTTTTGAGGAAAATAACAACATGACGGAAGAAGGTGATTGCTTAAAACAATTCAATATTCCAGATTTGCCTAAACCAAAAATAAATTTATGGACAAAAACAGCGACAGTCATTCCGTCGAATTATATTGGCTTTATAACGCTTACACCGATAATTCAATTACTGATGACATATTTATAGAGAGCAGCCACAACCGCGGATCATTTGTTGCGAGATGTGCTGTAAATGCGAATGACGATGGATTAGCCGGGAGTATGTTAGAGAGCAGGTGGATGAGATGAAGCAGTTTGGAATTATTACTGACTCAGTATCCAATTATGCAAGTCCTATTTTGATAGTGAAGAAAAAAAACGGCGATAACAGAATTTGTATTGATTATCGGGCCTTGAATAAAGCGACGAAGAAAATGAAATACCCGATTCCAGTGAAGTCTGACCAGATTGATCGATTGAGTGACAAGAAGTATTTTTCTATACTAGATCTGAAGTGTGGATACTATCAAATACCTGTCGAATAGACTTCCCGCCATCTAACAGCATTCGTTACTCCAGACGGCCATTATGAGTTTTTACGAATACCTTTTGGAGTTTGTAATGGTCCATCAACTTTCCAGAATTTGATTAATAGAGTCCTTGGTCAACTGAGATTTACTATTGCGATGGCATATTTTGATGATATCTTATGTCCATCGATGACAGTCAAAGACGGAATTTCTAATTTGATTGAAATTCTAAAAGTTTTACGAGAAGCGAATTTGAAATTAAACATTAAAAAGTGTAAATTTCTTTACAGAAAGGTGGAGTACTTAGATTACGAAATCGGTGATGGTAGAGTTAAACCGAGTAGCGTTAAAATTGATTGCGTCAAAAAATTCCCTAGACCACAAAATGTACATCAAGTAAGGCAATTCCTGGGCCTAACAAGCTATTTTCGACAATTTATTCGGAATTTTGCCGATATTGCTAAACCTTTAACAACATTAGCAAAGATGGAAACACCATGGACATGGACACCAGCTGAAGAGGATTCTTTTATGGAACTTAAAAGAAAATTAACGGAAGACCCCGTCTTCGCATAATTCTGAAACTGAAGTACATACAGATGCGTCATCTAATGGTTTAGGAGGTGTTTTATTACAGCGACAAGTAGACAATAACATGCATCCAATTGCTTATGCTAGTAGGCAGACAACAAAAAAGGAAGCGAGATACCACTCCAGAGAACTTGAAGCATTGGCCGTAGTGTGGGTTCTCGAGAAGTTTAGAGTGTATCTCATTGGTGTAAAGTTCTTAATCGTTACTGATTGTAATGCAGTGAGGAGTTCATTATCCAAAAAAGATCTAATTGCGCGAATTGGCAGATGGTGGTTAAGGTTGCAAGAATTTGAATTTACTATAGAGCATCGTGCCGGGGAAAAGCTTAAACATGTCGACGCTTTAAGTCGGAAGGCAGCCGGAAGAAACCAAAAACATTGCAGAATTGGAAGTAAAGTATACAACATTAGAAGATTACGATTGGCTAGTTATGATTCAAAAGGATGATCCAAATATTATTAACATTGCTGAAGTCAAGAGCCCTGTGACTGTTGAACATAAACGCATTCATGCTGAATATACGATTGAAGATGGCAGAGTCTATAAAGTGGAGAGTGAAAATATTAAATGGTATGTTCCGAAGAAGGCGAGATGGCAAATAGTTACTAATTGCCATTCTAAATTGGGTCATATTGCTTTGGATAAAACTTTATCCAATATTCGGGAGAAATATTGGTTTCCGAGAGTGAGAAACTATGTTAAGAACTTCATTGGATCCTGTATCGAATGTTTTTACCATAAGAAGCCAGGTTGTAAGAAGCCAGGGTTTCTCCATTCCAAGGATAAAATGTACATGCAGATCATTTGGGACCATTTGTACGAGGCAAAAGAGAAAGTCAATATCTGTTAGTACTCATTGATGGTTTTACTAAGTTTTGTGTACTCAAACCTGTCCGGAGCGTGAAATCTGACACTACTGTTAGAATATTCGAAGAAATCATTCCAACATTTGGAATCCGTACAAGGATAATCACTGATCAAGGAACTGCATTTACTGGGAGACCGTTTAAGAAATTTTGTGAAGAGCGAAGAATTATTCATGTGAAGAATGCAACCGCAACACCTCGAGCTAATCGACAAGTTGAGCGCTTGAATCGAAGTATTACGATGCTGTGTTTAAGAGCAGATGGAAGTGACTGGGATGAGCAAATTGGTTTTGTTCAGTGGAGTCTAAATAATACAATACATGCTGTTTTACGGAAACACCATTTGAGGTACTATTAAATTATGAGCCAAGAAGTACGCCCATCCAATTGACGACGAGTTCAGAGATGAAAACATAAATCATGACATTTTAACAGATAGAAAAAATATTTTGGAGAATATACGAGCTAATCAATCTGAACAACGAAAGGTACAATAAGAAACGATAAATATTTACCAGGAGATATGGTTATGGTCCTTCGAGAACATGTGTCTACTGGAGAGTACACCAAGCTACAAACCAGATATAAGGAACCATACGTAATCACCGAAGTACTTCCAGGAGATCGATATCGAATCTCAGACATTCCTGAGATGAGACGAACTCAACGACGTAGACCAATTGAAAAGAGTTGTTTTACCTAAGGATGATTTCTCTGAGAGCACAGTGATGCTGATTTACCAAATGATGTCCATGAAACTCAATCTGATGTTAGCAGGGAGACGACTTCAACTAATAACCGAAGTACTAGTCTGCAAGATGCTCCTCTCGACATGCAAGGTGTTAAGCGAAGCCACCGAGTTAAAACTACTCCGAAATATTTGGAAGAGTATCTTCCCTAAATCGAGGACGATTACATTCAGGATAGCCGAATGTTAACTATATAATTATTCCGAATAGAATAGTTCGATGATAAATAAAAGATGTACTTGCTATAGATTTTTGAATAAGAGTTAAACGCCAGTGAATTTCTATTTAATAAAATTTATTGTTCAATACGGCCGAGTTTTTATTAATATAACCAAGTATTTAACACTACCAATTTTATTTTAATTCAGGTTATTCTGTAAAAATATTTTTTTTCAAAACTATATAGACAATTAAATGTAAGTATTCATATAAAAATTAAGAGCAAAATTTAAAAATTAAGAACAGAAAAATGAAAGAAGACTAATTAGCCGGTATGCGTACTTCTAAACTTTAGCTTTATGTTGTGATGCGCCTATTTATTTAAATTCTTTCTCCGTTTTACTTCAGCTTTTCTCCCTTTGAAATTTCTTTATTGAATTTTCATTTATATCGCGCGCAATGACCCCTTGTATAAGTCTCTGTGTTTAGACTGTTCAAAATCTACATAGTCTGTCATTGAAAACATGATATTTTTTCTTGTCATCGAAAGATTCACGCAAATCTTTTACGCTAACGTTGTGTGAGAATTACACGTTGGATATAACTCCCAAAACTTTGAATTTTTACCTTTACCAAAGAGTTTGCTAAGCTAACTTGCTATCCGGGGATAAAAAAACAATGATAATTTAGTCACATACCATGAAAATCCGAGTAAGTCGCCTCCACCTAAAAGGTGGAGTGCACTGATTTTAAATTGGTACACCTTTTCAATCACTCCAGGTGATTTAAACCTGTCAATTGAAGCAGCTTTAACCAGTCTGCTGCAAAATTTCTGGATTTACGGTAGCCTGGGAATTTTTGTTGACTTTCCCAATCCTCCGCTGTCTCGGGACACCGAGTCCACGTCTTTTTGGCGATCCAGTTAGATTTCGCTACCCGGACACTTTTCCTTTTTTCTAAAAATTTTTATGTCAAATTTTTTTTTTGAGTATTGACATTTTATTGAAACTTACATGAGGGCTTAAAATTCCGTTGCCGATGCTTTTAGTATTTACCGATTTTCTTTCACAGTAGGCCATGCACTTTGCGCTATGAAGATGAACAATCAGACAAATGTCTATATTCTTCTTCTTCTTTATCGAGTCGCGAGTTGCGACGTAGATCTTTGCCGCTCAGGTGGCTATGGTCTGGCATAGACGTGCGCTTCGCTCAGTGTAACATATTGCTACATACACTACGCTACGACCATAACAGGGCAGAGTGGTCTAGATCGCCCGTGGTTCAGACAACGCTGAAAAATGGTCGACTGAGCTAGCCGGTCTTAAACATAGGCCTAATCGCTGCGGGCGCCCAATGTGTGGCTCGACCCACGACCCATGAAAGCATTTCTCGTTACTCCGTCTAAGCGGATGCTACAGGTTATTCAAGCCGGTCTGATATGCTTGACAGCTGACGCATCGAGGGCACATCCTTGAAGAACCGCCAGTCTTTGATCAGACCTCGACATCCTTCTCCGTGTTGGAAGCCAAGGGTACACTGACGAGCTGGTAACCCAAAAAATCCAGCCGGTCAATGCGTCTCTGCCTTCCTTCACCGAGATGAGCCGAGGGAACTCCACGGTCAGTAACCTAACCAACTGGTCACAGAGTTTCCCCAGCACTGACATCTCACTCTGATCTCCAACCGCGCTTGTTCAAGGGTGTGCCCCCAAGGCATCGTTGAAGTAGTGACGTTGCTGATTTCCTTCCTTAAATTGATAAAGACCGTAGACAGGGTTAAATTCCAACAGGTATATCACCCACCATTGACGAGGAAATAGGAGGGCTTCGCGATATCCTATAGTTTACCAGTTAAGGTGGCTGGATGCCTTCTTAGGGCTACCAGGATTGAAAGTGATAATAGCCGGATGACGTGTCCGAGAATATGAGTATCACGGCCTGATGTCTTTGGCGTGATAGACTCCTACCGTTTTTCCCTGCAGATCTTCAGGCTCGTATAAGGAGTTTCCTTTCTTTGACTTGACCCGACACTTTACAAATTTTCGTCCTAGCTTAGCACTAGTCTGCTGTTGGAAATTGCTTTGGGGAAAATTCCGTCTGAACACTTCTTGACCCACTTTCAAATTAACAGGCTTCGCTCTGAGATTATAAGCTTTTGACCCTGTTCGAACGCGTGGTGTAAGTTCTCTTGCACTCTCGCACGGATCAATCTCAATTTATCTTCAGCATCCACTCTCAGAGGCTAATTAAGAGTCCCAAAGCTCCTTAAGATGGAATAGGAGCTCGCATGCTTAATCATTTGCTGACCGAAGAGTGTTCGGTAGGGAGAGAAACCAGTTGGTTAGTGGAGAGAGCTCCTGAGGGAATTAGCTATCTGGCTCAGCTTCTCATCCCACTTAGTATGTTCCTTCCGGATGTATGCCCTAATCCCTAACAACAGAGACCTGTTCACTCGCTCTGAAGCGTTTACTTGCGGCGAGTAAACTGCCGTTCGCAAGTGCTTCACCCCATACTTATCCAGTAATCTGGCGAACTGAACCGAGCAAAACTGGACTCCTGTTCTTTTTTTTATTAATCTAGCCTCTCTACCGTCTGTAGAGAGGCCCCCATCATTTCCCAGGGTACCTAAGAAGCGGACAAAAGTTCATATCTTCGAGAAGTAGCCCTCTGCTACTTCTCCATATTATAAAAAAAATCCTGAAAAGAAAAGTTAGATATTTTCGAGAAGTAGCCCTATGCTACTTCTCCATAAACATAAAAATCTGAAAAGAAAGAAAAAATTATATTTTTTGTCCAAAACGAAAAATTCCAATTTGCACACAGCTTGTAATTGTACAATATGACCTTGAGGACGAGCGCAGGCGTTTTAGGCTCACTGATGCTGTGTTGACTGGCATACCTCATACTGCTAACGAGAATCCTCAACAAATATTAAGCAGCATCTCATCCATCATAAATCACACGCTATCACCTTATTCGACTGCTTTCCGAAGTAAATCAAAACATCATGATTGTGGCGGCAAACACAAAAATTCCCCGATAATCGTAAAGTTCTCCTCTGTCAGTGAGCAGAAAATATTTTTGCAGAATTTCAAAAATTTTGGTCAGCTACAACTAAACAAAATTTCCCCTGCTTTTGTCTCTGCAAGTAAAATAAATGCGTTTGAAAGTCTAACCACATATAACCGTCGGATTTTACGTAAGGGTTTGGTGATGAAGTCAAACAAATTGGTTCACTCTGCCTTCACCCGTAATGGGCTGGTACATGTGCGTTTGAAATGAGATGACGTCCCAATTATGATCAACGACATAAGCTCTCTCGATCAACTTGTTTTGGATGCGGAAACTAGGGAGGCTCAGCTCGACTGAATAGTTATTTATAGTCTTGGTAGTAGTCTTAATAAGCTTAACTTTTCTTTTTTCATTAATTATTTTCTTTTTATTAAATTCTTATTTATGTATGTAATGTCAGTATATTTTTTCTCAGTTGATAATTATCCCTTCCGTGAGTTCCGTTGTGAGAATAATTTGGGAAATTTCTTGAATGGGAGCGTGAGCTTTTCGAATATTGGCACTTATGGGGGCGCGGGGACTATTTATCATGAGCCGGGATAACTTTACTAGTTTGGACAGGGTAAGGGTTTTGTTCAATATTATGTGCAATCGTTCTCGAGGACTCAATGTTTGTGTATTCAATGCGAGCAGTTTGCGTAATAAAATTGATAATTTCAAGTATATTTTTTCAGGCTCTGCTCTGCATGTCATAATGGTTAGTGAAACATGGTTGAATGCATCAATCCCTTCCTCTCTTGTCTCGATTCCCGGTTATAATCTTTTTCGAAATGACCGTAAAGATCGTGTGGGTGGAGGTTTAGCGATTTTTGTAAAGGATGGTTTGAAGTCGAGGTTGGTTTTTTCATCGAAGGGTGGGGTGATCGAATTTGTCGGCATTGAAAAAGCTTCGGGGAATTCTAAATGTATTTTATTAAGTGTGTATTGTCCGCATAATGGCTTCAGATCAGACTCTGTGCAGGAATTGGAAGGTATATTGTCTGACATATCGCATACTTATTCTAATGTTATAGTGACTGGCGACTTCAATGTAAACATTCGTCGGCAGGATTCTTCAGCCGACCAATTTCAACATTTTCTTACCACCTTGCACTTAGATGTTATTAATTCATACCCCACATACTTCAACTCCGCAAATCCATCACTACTTGATTTGGTCCTTACTTCTGATGTTACCAAAGTAAATTTTCAAGATCAGCTCTGCCCATTTAGTAATTTAGATCACGATATTTTATTTTTTTCTTATGACATCCCGCTAAACCCTGAATCACCTCACAGCTTTTCTTTTCGTGACTATAAAAATATCAACGTCAACGCTTTACCCGAAGAGTGTGTCCTTTTACCTTGGCACTCTATATTTCACTGTTCATCTGTCGATGACCAAAGCTCTGCTTTTACTTCATTGATCAACTACTTATATCAAAATTATGTGCCGTTACGAACTAAGACCAAGCAAGTTAATGGATGTCCTTGGTATACACGTGAAGTTCACTCTATTATAGCAGAACGTGAATTTCTTTATCGCCGCTATATACGTACAAAAACTGTTCATGACCGTTCTCTATACCGAGCAGCTCGCAACATCGCCACAACTGCAATACGTAGAGCTAAACGCCGCTACTTTAACTCAAAATTTAATTGCCATCTCCCTGCAAAAACACTCTGGCATAACCTATGGCAAGCAGGAGTTTTTGGTAAGGACAAAACAAACTATGAATTTGACCCGGATGTGCTCAATGCTTTCTTCACGTCTCCTATTAACATACAGCGGGGACCTATGGATGAAATGCATGATAATTAAAATCTAACGACTTCCAATAGTACAAGAGGTAATGATTCATCTTTTTCCTTCCGCGGAATTGACCGCCGCGAATTAATTGAAGCAATTTTTTTCTGTCAAGTCTTGTGCTGTCGGTCCAGATAACATGTGTCCGCGGTTTGTTAAGTTGCTGCTCCCTTTCATTGATACCTACATCCTCCATATCGTAAACATGTGTCTTATGACTTCGTCTTTTCCCAGCGGTTGGAAAACAGCAACTGTCTTGCCAACACCCAAAAAATCGTTTCCTCAGTCTCCTTCTGATTTCAGACCTATAAGCATTCTATGCTTTTTATCGAAAGTTCTGGAAAACCTAATGAATAGGCAATTAGTTGAGCACCTCGACTCGAGAGAGTTCCTAAGCAAATGGCAGTCTGGTTTTCGTCGTGACCACAGCTGCGAAACCGCAGTACTGCGAGTATCCATTAATATCAGAGCTGCCCTAGACTAAGACAACTTGGTTTCCTTGGCACTGCTCGATTTTTCGAAAGCTTTTGACAGCGTTGATCTTGGCATCTTGCTTAGGAAACTCAATTGCTGCTTTGATCTCAGTCCCTCAGCAGTCGCTCTTATCCGGGACTTTCTAACTGATCGAAGGCAAGTGGTAAAAGTGGATTCTAATACTTCCTGTTCCCTCCCTCTTCTGTCTGGCGTTCCTCAGGGCTCAATACTGGGCCCTTTGTTATTTAGTTTATTTATAAATGATCTCCCTGAAGCCGTTCAGGACGTTAGCGTGCACATGTATGCTGACGATGTGCAGGTCTACCTAAGCATACCAGTTGGTTTGCTTGAGAACTGTATTGCTCGCATTAATGACGATCTAGAGAGAATCAATATCTGGTCGAAAGCTAACGGCCTAAAACTAAACCCTGACAAGTCCCAGTGTATTGTATTCCATAATGGCACTTTTGACCGGCATGATTTACCTATTGTTGTCTTGGATGGTACAATCTTGGATTTGGTGCCTAAAGTTAAAAATCTAGGCATTGTTTGGAACCAACATATGAAATGCTGCGACAATACAAAATTAATTATCGGTAAGATTACTAGAATTACTAGGTTGCCCAATACGAGATTATCTTAAGCAGAGAGGACTGATTCACTTTTATAGCTTATTACGTACAAACAAACCGTATTATTTGCGTGATTTTTTTCAGTACACAGCTTCGGAACGCAATCGGAATGTGATAATACCTCGTTTTCACAAATTAGTTATGGAGGCTCTTATCCTGTCCAATTATCCCGTCTCTGGAATAGTCTTCCCCCTAGTCATCAAAACGCGCGATCTGTCGGTGCATTTAAGGATCTAATCAGGATCCACACTTTTAATTAATCCTCCCCTTTTTCTATTTATCTATTTTCCTATTCCTTATTCTCTTGTTCTCACGGCGTAGCTCACTTTCAGATTTTTTACAATTTTTATAATTTTATCATTCCTATAATTTTATAATTTTCAATTTTCAATTATTTTCAGTTTTGCTTAATATTTTCTTGTATTTCGTGTACTTTGGCAATAATTTCTTAATTTTCTTTTTATATAATTTTTAATCTTTAGTTTCTTAGTTTCTTTTTGCTTGTTTTTTTTAGCAGTACTTATAATTTTTCTGTTTATTTTATGTTTATTTCCAAATTTTTGTAGGTTTTTACTTTTGATTTTAATTTTTAATTTTATTTTAGTTTTTGTATAGTTAGGATATTTTTATTTAGTTTTATAAAATGTACCCAAAAGTATTTCCAAAAGTTTTTGTTCTAAAAAGATTGTGAAATCTTGTGTACTTTTCATGAAAAATAAATAATAATTTTTTTTTTATGTAAATAAGTCTCTTTTATTTTTGGCTCTGTGGCTCTTTTCAAAATCCTTAAACTAGGTGTCAAAAGGCTCTACAATGTGTGAAAAAGACAGACAATAACTAATCTAAAATAACACAAAATTGGTCAAAAGGGACAACGAGAACAAATTAGACACTAACAATAAACGAGAAGAAAAAAATGAAACATTAAATTCTCAAAAGAGACTGTATATAACGGATAACAAAAATTTTGAAATATTCCTAAAATATGAGAAAACAAAAAATTTATTGCTTGTCCCAATTTTGACAATTGGGTAAGTGGCAGTTCCAAGAAGCTTCAATTTCCAAAATAATCTAATAAAAATATTTACTTAAACGAATGAATTTTCAACAAATTTTTTTTTAATTTAGCACCGAGACCGAAACCGAATCAAAGACAAATGACCGAACGAACGAAAAAATTTAGCCGATACCATTATAGAGTCCCGCGAGGGCAGCATGTAGTATCGTAGACCTCTACAAACTGCCCTCATCACCCCTCCAGCTTAGCATCTCTAACAGAGTGCTTGTCCTTCCCACAGCACGTGCAACGATTCCTAAGCGAAGAGAAGCCCCGTGGACTAATGCTGCAAATGCTGTGGCCAGTTCTCACCAGCGAAAGACAAGAGCTCCATCCTGCACCGACGATAGTGGTTGCCATGTGCAGTTGAATGTGTCTGCGTTCGTTGCCAGATATTCGAGACGTAAACGTCTCTTCAACCTGTCAACGAAGTGGCGCTTAAGTGCGTGTGCGTGGTGTTGTGGGTCAGTGCTCTGATTCCCATCTTCGACTCTCATGTAGTACAGGTGAATTGTAGATTTGGCCAGTGTCAACACAAACCTAATCAAACAATTCACTCGACTACAGACCCTTGGTCTGGGTGGATCAACTGACACATACCGCGCACGAGATCCATTAGACCCTGCAAAGCCGGACAAGTGAAGAACCTGTGAAACAGGGTGGCTTCACCAGCACAAACTGTGCAAATCCTCTGAACTCGGCGGTCGATATGTGACAACTGATTAGGATGCATAAGACTGTGATGCAGCAATTTGAATGCTACATCAGCATCTTTGTAACTTGAAGGATAACTGTAGACTACTCTGCAAGTTATCCCTCCCATCACGCCCATATTCACCCCGAGGTGTGTTCGCCATCTGTTGTATCCTGTATACTCCGGAGGTCTTATTGACATAAGCACGTCACGGAGCGCACGTGTTGTAAGTGTGCTGAAAGGTGTGTGTGGTGGTCTGTTCAGAACGAAAGCATCTTCCAACTTAGTGCCAGGGTCAATGGTCCCAAGTTGGCGAAATCTCTCCCGCGCAGAAGCAGCCAGGTCGTGTAGCTGTGCAGTATTAGTGTTTATTCGATAGTTTCCAGAGATATCAATAATATCTCCGAGAACCGTCAGTGTATGCGTGTCAGCTTCAAAACCCCAAGCATTACTGAACACTGAATCTATTAATTCAGGATTAAACCTGATTGGAATCGACGCGAATTGCGTGTACGGTAGAGCATTGAAATGCTGGCCTGATTCTGCCCCAGGTCTGAATCGTTGAGATTAGATCCTGTGGCCAGTCACGAGGATAAGGTGGTCGAACAGAGAGTAGGTAGTAATACTCCCCTATGCCGATCCCTCCCAGTACATTCACCCACAGTTGAGAAATCAAGCTGTCTCTCTGGCAAAACACTCTTTGGAATGCACGCACTTGGAGACACCTTGATTTCACAACCAAGTCAGATGAACGATGGACGAGGTAATCAAATAGACCTTCCCATTAAGGATAGTGGAAACAGTCGACTACGCCATGTGTTTACAGCTCTAGAGAGTTTCTCAAGAGCGATGCGGCTATTATTTGATTTACTCTCGCGTCCGATATACACACCTAAATACTTCAGGCAAGTATTAGTACATTGGATGTTCAGTGGAGTATCGGTACGATCTCTCCACCTTCCACACCACAAGCCCTGACTCTTACTAAGGTTGATTTTAGCGCCCGCTATACGTTCGAACTGTTCGAAAACAGCACGAGCGACAGGGAAAGCTTCATCTCTTGTCACGAAAATAGACAGATCATCCGCATACGCCAACATGAGAGGCCTCACATTGGTATATGGCAGATGAACCGCATACTGTCCGAGCATTCGACGAAGATTCACCAGTAGCGGCTCCAACGAAAGATCATAAAGCATACCTGACAATGGACAGCCCTGTCTGATACCTCGATGAAACGAGATAGGAGCCAGAACTTGTCCTTGATGCTTAATCAAAATTGCTGAATCTCTATACAGTTTCCACGATATCGTGCCACCTGGGCGGAAACCCAAATGCCTCGAGCGCAATCAAGAGATACTCGTGTGAGACACTGTCGAAAGCCTTTTGCTGGTCAAGTGAAATCATGGCCATTTGTGTACGTGTCTGTTCATGGTAGGCAAACAAATGCTTGGCTACCGCGATATTGTCGTAGATACTACGACCAGGTACACAATAGGACTGTTCCGGGTGTATTACCGAAGCAATCACTGAGCGGAGTATCGCCCCTAATGCTTTGCAGACGATTTTGTAGTCTACATTGCATAGGATTACTGGCCTCCAGTTCCCCATCCTCTGCAAATCTCCCTTCTTTGGAATCAAGCGCATAACAGATCTCCTCCAACTAGAAGGAAAGTCTGAATGTGTCTCAACCGCCGAATTGAAGACTTCCAAAAGTCAGGAATTAGTAAATCCCTGAAACGTATGAAGAATTCTGGAGTTAAGCCGTCATAACCAGGTTAAGTGTGTCGCCTTAGATCCTTTGTCGCAGCAATCATATCCTCCAATGTGATTACTGTATCCAGGAGCTCCTTACTGTCTTCAGAGAAAGTGGGAATATTCTCAAGAAATTCATGAGTGGTCGAGGATGTTGTCGACGTCGATTCAGAGTAGAGACTACTGTAGTAGTCTCGAAAATATTCTGATAGCTGTTGTCCGTTGAGGACTTGTCCAGATTGATCAATTATCGATTCGACCTCACAAGAAGCAGTACGACGTCTAGTCGCCGGAAAGAAGTACTCGGTTGGAGAATCGCCTTCTCTCAGCCAGCGCGATTGGCCGCGCAGCACAAACTCCAAGCTGTGCTTGTAAGTCTGTGTCGCCAAGCGTTCCTTTATTCTATTGAAATAAAGAATCAACTCCGGCTGAGTTGGGAGAAGAGCTGCCACCCGAGAGACCTCGGCTGACAAGCTAGAAGCTTGATAGCCACTTCGATTGAAATTCGTCTCGATAAAAGACCGAATCTGGAGCTTTCCAACATCCCACCATTGACTAAGAAAAGGAAAGTCAGCTTTCATCTCTTGCCAATCGTGACAGAAATCAATGAACTCATTGATGAACTGCTCGGAATTCAACAAATAGTTGTTGAATATCCAGTATGCAGTTCTTCTTTCAACTAGAGTGCTGGTCACCACGACAAGAAGATGATCGCTAACGGAACACACTTCATGAGTGAAACCAACGAAATGTTCTAGTATTCCAGGTGAGACGTAAAGTCTATCAATTCTGGAGCCTGCGAGACTTCCATCGATATTTCGTGAGACCCTCGTGTATGATCTAGCCGTAGGATGCATCCAACGATAGATATCCACGAGTCTGAAAACACCGACAAAATTCCTCAATCGAGTAGCATTGACAGAGTTGAACTCAACTCCAGAGTGCCGATCCATTGAGGGATTCAGGGTGCAGTTGAAATCACCTCCGAGGACAGTTTCGCCGCTAAAATTCACCAGACAGGACTGAAGACTATCAAGAATTTGTCTTGCAATGTCCTGGTCATGAGGAAGGTACACGTTTACTACCTTGATATTTTTGTCTTGAATGACAAAGTCCAAGCAAGAAGAGACGATAGTGTAAATTTGTTGGATGCAATGATTGCCACCCCTGAGCCTCGGCGAGGCGCAGGTGTGGCAAACATTGCATAGCCAGTTTGTAAATAAGCATAGCACTCAAGTTGTGTGTATGTGTCTTGTGTAAAATTCGTCTCCTGTAGAAGCGCGATGTCTATATCGAACATTTTGACATGTTCGATAGTGCTGTGTAACCTTGTATGTCCACTTAAGCGCCCGGTGTTGATCGAAGCTATCTTGCACATTCAAAGAGATGAAAAGCTCAAACGATGAATGTACGACGTCTATTGACGAGGAGAATCGGGCAAGAGATGCTCCTGAAGCAACTCCTCCACCTTCCTATGGAGACGATCTAACCGAGCTACATGGTTGTACTTCCTCCTCTTCTTGGACTCCTGTTGTAGGATTCGAAGCTGAGGAAGTAACAACTCTGGCCTCTCCAGCTCCTTTACAAGAATGCTCCAGATTTTATCTGAGTTCTTCTTGTACTGGAGCTGGCCAAGAATTTCAGAGATCTTCTCCCTAGGAATGTTTTCCATCCCCTTCGAGACCTCAAATTGGCTACCAGTCGAAATGGTACTACCACACGACTCGTAGCCACTGAAGCTCGAGAGACCAGTCTCTTTCAAGCCGGTCATATCGCAGTCCGAAAGCTGTTCGAGAGATGCTTCCGCCTCTCTCACAACAACCATCGAACCGCGAGCTCCACTATCGTCCTCCTCCTAGTGGGGCCGTTTTGGAGCGACCGGCTTTGCTGGCTCCGGACGAGGCAGCATCACACGGTCAACTTTCTTCCTCCTCGTCCTCTTTTTTTTAAATAAATGGCTAGTTGACTCCTCGTCCGAAGTAGCCGTGTTTTCACGTGCCGACGTGGCGCTGTTTACAGCCAAAACTATTTTTGCCTCTAGGACAACTTCACGCACCCTAACCACTGGCTGCTCCAAAATAGCAGGTCGAGTGCCGGCCGAAGGCTCCTTCTCCAGATCCACTACTGTAGTAATGGCTTCCTTCGAGGGAACCCTCGGTTCAGCCTTCTTCCCGGTTCTCCTGGGGCAGTCAGCAATAAAATGCCCTACCAAATGGCAAGCATGGCATTTCGCTTCGGTGCCAACGTCTATCTAGTGCCTCGAGCCGGATAAGCTCAGGTAAAAGCCCTTTGGAAGCGTACACCCCTTATTCAAGGTGATGGACGCCTCCCGGCTGGTACCGAAGACACCCCGCCCGAGACCCTCGTCCCCAATTTTTAAGGGAATAGTACGAACGTTGCCATGAACCTTCCCAAATCTTCCCAAGAAATTTAGGAGGTCTTCATGGCAAGCTCGCATAGGGACCCGTGAAAACATGACTCTTGTGGGCTTTTCCCTGAGTGGGAACGGCACAAGTTGTCCACCATCCACCTCGATGCCCTCAAGCATAAGTTTGGTAGCACCCTCGAGGGTCGTGGTGTACACCTCAACCATTCCCCCAGCTATTACCCCATGGAAAATAGCTGCTCACGAGAGATGACCTGGAAGATCGCTTCAGGTATGCGCTCTGAGGACATCTATTGATGTGCTCGAGCTGCATACCGTAGCAGACCCGCACCGGTATTAGGCCGAGGCTTACCTGCGTCCAATGGAGCTGGACGAGGAGTGATGCCCTTTCCTAAAATTTCTATTGTGGAAGCCTTATTGGAACTGCCACTTACCTGCGCATACGAGATCCCTGAGAATAACGCCGGGGATCGTGGTGCTGCTTCTGAGCTTACTGCTGTCGCTGCTGGTGTCTTCTTCGAGGCATTCACTTTGGTTGAAGAAAGCGGTGGCCTCATTATAATTCCGCTAGGCTTTGGCGCTGACTCCGAGGCCGTTTTGACCACTTCCTTCAACGTTGGATGTAGTCCTGGCCTCGGAGACGTCGATGGAACGTTAGCTAAAGATGTAGCCACAGATGCTACATTCTCTTCTTGGACAGCAACGGCTGTCTCCGCAATAGTCTTCTCCAAGGAAGACGGCTGCACTTGTTTGCTGCTGCTGGCCTCTTCAAGTGGGCCCTTAGCCGCCTTTTCTTTGGGCCCTTGGTTATATTTCTTGGAAGAGTAACTAGCTTTTGTGCTGTTCTTCTTCCGACTTTTAGATTTGAGGGGATCATCAGTCCCCCCAGAATCGCTGCTGCTCGAGCTCATTTTGAGCGCGGCAGTGTAAATCTTTTATTTTTCTCGATTATAATTTAATTTTTACTTTCGTTACTTCTTTCCGAAATTTTGTGGTCTATCAAACTACTAAAACTATTTTTGACTAAAATTTTTCACTCACGTTGTCATGGCAACGACCGAAATTAAATTAAATTTTTAGAAATGTCACAATATTTTTGATTTTGATTTTGATTTTAGCTTCTTTTTTATATATTTTTTCAACAGAATTTTCACCTAATACTTGTAGCACAACACACTCACACAATACTCTTAAATATTCTCGCTTTTTTACTATTATTCCGGGTGATGTTGCGAAATTTTACGGAACTCAAATTGACACGTCCGGTCTCTGCGATAATAATAATAATTTTTTTTTTATGTATATAAGCTCTTTAATAAAAACGTTATAAAATGACTCTTAATATAAAAAACAAAACATGTAAAAAGTGGCTCTGAAAACAGAAAAAAGGCTCTAACTAAACTAAATCTAAAAGGTCGCAAAAGGCTCAAACAATACAAAAAAAGAAACTTGGCAAACGGTATGAAGACTAAAACTAGACATGGCACACAAAACCACAAAAGAATAAAAAACAAAGGTAAAAGATAAATGTAAAAATTTTCACAATAATTTTGAAATAATGTTATAATGCCAAAGTCGAGTTATCCTAAATTTGAAAGGTGTGCCTATATCTACAGATAAGTGGCAGTTCCAAGAAGAGCCCCCCATGAAAAATTCACCAAATAATTGACCAGAATTTCTTGTAAAAACGACCGAATGAGAAATTTAGAGTTTAGAAACGAATAATTTTAGTAAATGCCACTGATACTGTTATAGAGTCCCGCGAGGGCAGCCTGTAGTATCGTAGACCTCTACAAACTGGCCTCATCATCCCTCCAGCTTAGCATCTCTGACAGAGTGCTTGTCCTTCCCACAGCACTTGCAACGATTCCTAAGCGAAGAGAAGCCCCGTGGACTAGTGTTGCAAATGCTGTGGCCTGCTATCACCAACGAAAGACAAGAGCTCCGTCCTGCACCGATGATAGTGGTTGCCATGTGCAGTTGAATGTGTCTGCGTTCGTTGCCAGATATTCAAGACGTAAGCGTCTCTTCAACCTGTCAACGAAGTGGCGCTTAAGTGCGTGTGCGTGGTGTTGTGGGTCAGTGTTCTGATTCCCATCTTCGACTCTCATGTAGTACAGGAGAATTGTAGATCTGGCCAGTGTCAAAACAAAGCCAATCAGACAATTCACCCGACTACAAACCTTTGGCCCCCATAGAAACGATGTTCTAGTAATGCTGAAATTCGGGTGGATCAACTGACACATATCGCGCACGAGTTCCATTTGATCTTGCAAAGCTGGGCAAGTAAAGAACCTGTGAAACAGGGTGCCTTCACCACCACAAACTGTGCAAATCCTCTGAACTCGGCGGTCGATGTGTGACAACTGATTAGGATGCATAAGACTGTGATGCAGCCATTTGAATGCTACATCAGCAAGTTATCCCTCCCATCACGCCCATATTCACCCCGAGGTATGTTCGCCATCTGTTATATCCTTTATACTCCGGAGGTCTTATTGACATAAGCACGTCACGGAGCACACGTGTTGTAAGTGTGCTGAAAGGTGTGTGTGGTGGTCTGTTCAGAACGAAAGCATCTTCCAACTTAGTGCCAGGGTCAATGGTCCCAAGTTGGCGAAATCTCTCACGCGCAGAAGCAGCCAGGTCGTGTAGCTGTGCAGTATTAGTGTTTATTCGACAGTTTCCAGAGATATCAATAATATCTCCGAGAACTGTCAGTGTATGCGTGTCAGCTTCAAAACCGCGAGCATTACTGAACACTGAATCTATTAATTCAGGATTAAACCTGATTGGAATCGACGCGAATTGCGTGTACCGTAGAGCATTCCACTGAAGGTGAAATGCTGGCCTGATTCTGCCCCAGGTCTGAATCGTTGAGATTAGATCCTGTGGCCAGTCACGAGGATAAGGTGGTCGAACAGAGAGTAGGTAGTAATACTCCCCTATGCCGATCCCTCCCAGCACATTCTCCCACAGTTGAGAAATCAAGCTGTCTCTCTGGCAAAACACTCTTTGGAATGCACGCACTTGGAGACACCTTGATTTCACAACCAAGTCAGATGAACGATGGACGAGGTAATCAAATAGACCTTCCCATTAAGGATAGTGGAAACAGTCGACTACGCCATGTGTTTACAGCTCTAGAGAGTTTCTCAAGAGCGATGCGGCTATTATTTGATTTACTCTCGCGTCCGATATACACACCTAAATACTTCAGGCAAGTATTAGTACATTGGATGTTCAGTGGAGTATCGGTACGATCTCTCCACCTTCCACACCACAAGCCCTGACTCTTACTAAGGTTGATTTTAGCGCCCGCTATACGTTCGAACTGTTCGAAAACAGCACGAGCGACAGGGAAAGCTTCATCTCTTGTCACGAAAATAGACAGATCATCCGCATACGCCAACATGAGAGGCCTCACATTGGTATATGGCAGATGAACCGCATACTGTCCGAGCATTCGACGAAGATTCACCAGTAGCGGCTCCAACGAAAGATCATAAAGCATACCTGACAATGGACAGCCCTGTCTGATACCTCGATGAAACGAGATAGGAGCCAGAACTTGTCCTTGATGCTTAATCAAAATTGCTGAATTTCTATACAGTTTCCACGATATCGTGCCACCTGGGCGAAAACCCAAATGCCTCGAGTGCAGTCAAGAGATACTCGTGCGAGACACTGTCAAAAGCCTTTTGCTGGTCAAGTGAAATCATGGCCATTTGTGTACGTGTCTGTTCATGGTAGGCAAACAAATGCTTGGCTACCGCGATATTGTCGTAGATACTACGACCAGGTATACAATAGGACTGTTCCGGGTGTACTACCGAAGCAATCACTGAGCGGAGTATCGCCCCTAATGCTTTGCAGACGATTTTGTAGTCTACATTGCATAGGGTTACTGGCCTCCAGTTCCCCATCCTCTGCAAATCTCCCTTCTTTGGAATCAAGCGCATAACAGATCTCCTCCAACTAGAAGGAAAGTCTGAATGTGTCTCAACCGCCGAATTGAAGACTTCCAAAAGTCAGGAATTAGTAAATCCCTGAAACGTATGAAGAATTCTGGAGTCAAGCCGTCATAACCAGGTGAAGTGTGTCGCCTTAGATCCTTTGTCGCAGCAATCATATCCTCCAATGTGATTACTGTATCCAGGAGCTCCTTACTGTCTTCAGAGAAAGTGAGAATATTCTCAAGAAATTCATGAGTGGTCGAGGATGTTGTCGACGTCGATTCAGAGTAGAGACTACTGTAGTAGTCTCGAATATATTCTGATAGCTGTTGTCCGTTGAGGACTTGTCCAGATTCATCAATTATCGATTCGACCTCACAAGAAGCAGTACGACGTCTAGTCGCCGGAAAGAAGTACTCGGTTGGAGAATCGCCTTCTCTCAGCCAGCGCGATTGGCCGCGCAGCACAAACTCCAAGCTGTGCTTGTAAGTCTGTGTCGCCAAGCGTTCCTTTATTCTATTGAAATAAAGAATCAACTCCGGCTGAGTTGGGAGAAGAGCTGCCACCCGAGAGACCTCGGCTGACAAGCTAGAAGCTTGATAGCCACTTCGATTGAAATTCGTCTCGATAAAAGACCGAATCTGGAGCTTTCCAACATCCCACCATTGACTAAGAAAAGGAAAGTCAGCTTTCCTCTCTCGCCAGTCGTGCCAGAAATCAATGAACTCATTGATGAACTGCTCGGAATTCAACAAATAGTTGTTGAATATCCAGTATGCAGTTCTTCTTTCAACTAGAGTGCTGGTCGCCACGACAAGAAGATGATCGCTAACGGAACACACTTCATGAGTGAAACCAACGAAATGTTCTAGTATTCCAGGTGAGACGTAAAGTCTATCAATTCTGGAGCCTGCGAGACCTCCATGGATATTTCGTGAGACCCTCGTGTATGACCTAGTCGTAGGATGCATCCAACGATAGATATCCACGAGGCTGAAAACACCGACAAAATTCCTCAATCGAGTAGCATTGACAGAGTTGAACTCAACTCCAGAGTGCCGATCCATTGAGGGATTCAGGGTGCAGTTGAAATCACCTCCGAGGACAGTTTCGCCACTTAAATTCACCAGACAGGACTGAACACTATCAAGAACTTGTCTTGTAATGTCCTGGTCATGAGGAAGGTACACGTTTACTACCTTGATATGTTTGTCTTGAATGACAAAGTCCAAGGAAGAAGCGAAGCCTGGTAATTTATCTGTATAGACAGGAGACGATAGCGTAAATTTGTTGGATACGACGATTGCCACACCTGAGCCCCGGTGTGCCGCAGGTGTGGCAAACATTGCATAGCCAGTGTGTAGATAAGCATAGCGCTCAAGTTGTGTATATGTCTCTTGTGTAAAATTCGTCTCCTGTAGAAGCGCGATGTCTATATCAAACATTTTGACATGTTCGATAGTGCTGTGTAACCTTGTATGTGCACTTAAACCCCTGGTGTTGATAGAAGCTATCTTGCACATTCAAAGAGATGAAAAGCTCAAACGATGAATGTGCGACGTCTACGGACGAGGAGAATCGGCCAAGCGATGCTCCTGTATCAACTCCCACCACCCTACTATGGAGACGGTCACAGCGAGCTGCATCGTTGCACTTCCCCTTTGTCTGTAGGAGTAGAAGCTGAGGAAGTATCAACTCTGGCCTTTCCAGCTCCCGTACAAGAATACTCCAGATTTTACCTGGATTCTTCTTGTACTGGAGCTGGCTCAGAATACTGCGAATTTTCTCCCTAGGAAGGGTTTCCATACCCTTCGAGACTTCAAATTGGCTACCAGTCGAAATGGCACTACCACACGACTCGTAGCCACTGAAGCTCGAGAGACCAGTCTCATCTAAACCGGTCATTTCGCAGTCCAAAAGCTGTTCGAGAGATGCTTCCGCCTCTCTCACAACAACCTTCGAACCGCGGGCACCACTATCGTCCTCCTCCGAGTGGGGCCGTTTTGGAGCGACTGGCTTTGCTGGCTCTGGAGGAGGCAGCATCACCCGGTCCACCTTCGTCTTCCTCCTCGTCCTTTTTTTTTTAATAAATGGCTACTCGACTCCTCGTTGGAAGTAGCCGTGTTTTCACGTGCTGATGTGGCAACGTTTACAGCCGTAATAGTTTTTGCCTCTGGGACAACTTCAGGCACCTTAGCCACTGGCTGCTCCAAAGCAGCAGGTTGAGTGCCGGCCGAGGATTCCCTCTCCAGAGCCACTACTGTAGCAGTGGTTTCCTTCGAGGGAACCCTCGGTTCAGCATTCTTCCCGGTTCTCCTGGGGCAGTCAGCAATAAAATGCCCTACCAAATGGCAAGCATGGCATTTTGCTTCAGTGCTCACGTCTATCTAGTGCCTCGAGCCGGATAAGTTCAAGTAGAAGCCTCTTGGAAGCGTACACCCCTTATTCAAGGTGATGGACGCCTCCCGGCTGGTACCGAAGATACCCCGCCCGAGACCCTCGTCCCCAATTTTAATGGGAATGGCGCGAACGCCGCCATGAACCTTCCCAAAACTCCCCAAGAAATTTAGGAGGTCTTCATGACTGGCGCGCATAGGGACCCGTGAAAACACGACCTTCGTGGGCTTTTCCCTGAGTGGGAACGGCACAAGGTGCCTCCCATCCACCTCGATGCCCGCAAGCGTAAGCTTGGTAGCACTACCGAGGGTTGTGGTATACACCTCAACCATTCCCCCAGCTATTACTCCCATGGAGAATAGCTCCTCACGAGAGATGACCTGGAAGATCGCTTTCAGGTATGCGCTCTGAGGACATCTATTGATGTGCTCGAGCTGCATACCGTAGCTCTCATCCTGCTACCTCCCGTTGAAAAAAGCCTGTAGACCCGCACCGGTCTTAGGCCGAGGCTTACCTGCGTCCAATGGGGCTGGACGAGGAGTGATGCCCTTTCCTAAAATTTCAATTGTGGACTCTTTATTGGAATTCCCACTTACCTGTTGGGCATAAGAAATGCCTGCAACTAACGCCGGGGATCGTGGTGCTGCTGCTGGTCCTGCTGGTGCCATTTGATTTTTATTCTGGCCAGTTGGCTTCGTGGTGGCCAGTGGTGGCCTCATCACAAGTCCGCTTGGCTTTGGCGCTGAAGACGAAGCCGTTTTGACGACTTCCGATAATTTCGGGGATTGTGATTTTGCTACAGGTGCTGCTGGGGTAGCAGCCATCGTAGTAGCTGACGTTCCAGGTACTTCTGGGACAGCATCCGCTGTCCTGGCTGCAGTCTTCTCCACGGAAGTTGGCTGAACCTCGTGTTTTGTGGCTTCTTGATTAGGGCCCTTAATGGCCTTTTCTTTGGGCCCTTGGGTTTTCTTTGAAGAAGAAGAAGACTTGTTACTCTTCTTCTTCCTTTCACTTAGATTGAGCGGATCATCCGTCCCCCCAGAATCACTACTGCTCGTACTCATTTTGAGTACGGCAGAAGTGGCTTTGCTTTTATTTTTTTTTTTTTTTAATTATATATTTTTTATAATTTAAAATAGATTTTATTTTCTAAAGTTTTAATAAATTTTGTTCTTCTAAATAATTTCAGATTATACTTTAAATTTTACACGGTTGGCATGTTGCCATGGCAACTACCAAAAATAATTAAAATAACAGGACTGTCAATTGCCTTGAACTTTTTCACAATTTGTTTATGTAGCTCTTTTTAATAGTTATTTATTATTTTCGACACTGAACACAAGGAGAACTTTAAAATCAACACTAATGTCACTTGTACACAATTTCAGCGGCTTTTTTATTGCTCTTTCTGCTCGTTTTCCTATTTTTTATGGGAGCTCTTAAAATGTCACGTTCGCCCTCTTTGAAATAATAATAATAATAATAACTCGCGCAAACCACAATTTTTCGTGTGAATCACACTTACCAGAAACGAAAAACGCTAATTCGCCTAGCTGTAATGCATCGTACGATACCACCATACAATGCTTTACCGCAAGCCCTTCGAAAAAATTCCGAGAAAGAATTTGTGCACACAGCATACATTTTTGCGATACAGACTTGTGATACATACACACACACTCGCCCTCAGGCAGTAGCACAAGTGCTAACGATCAACCAAAATTCACGAGAAACGAAAAATGCTCACCTAGCCCGACCTAGCGGTGGACACAAAAACACGATCCATGGCAACGGAAAGCACGACACCCGTACAGATAGGCAGCCGAGCAGTTGCAAGAGCAAGCGAATGATTCGTTGGACGAACGAAAGAAAGCCCTTGCCTGTCGGTGGGATGATGAAAAAACGGGGTTTGCGATGTAGGCAGACTGTGGTCACTGTTCACTTGTTGGGAAATTTTGATACGGAACGGTCGTGTAAGAAGATGAGATCGTCTGACTCTTGTGAATCTAAGCCAGTTTATGGCTTTTCCTGAAAAGAAAGAAAAGGTTTTGTGGTAGAAGTAAAAGTCGGGTTTTCTGGACCAATCATTGAAAAGAAAATGGGAAAAAGGTCGGTTGCTTATAAAACAAAGTCAAAAGAAAAAAAAACGCGTTCCATCGAGATTCGTTCGTTATTGCGCGGTGTTTACCCGGCGTGTGATCAAATAAATTGTTTTATGGTTTACCTGTGCAATTTTACTTCGTGGAATTTTCATGCTGAGATGGCTGATCTGAAAAAGCAAATGTTGATTAATTAGTGACTTTAGTGTTATAAATGGTTTTAATAGATTACCAGTGCAATTTTTCTTTGGGGAATTTTCATGCCATGAGAGCATATCTGAAAAAAAGGGAAATTTTGGTTTATCAGTGACTCTAGTGTTATAAGGTGTTTTTCTAGATTATCTGGTGATTTTCTTCGTGAAATTTTCATGCCGTGATGGTATATCTGAAAAGGAAAACTGTGATTAATTAGTGACTCTAGTGTTATAAATTGTTTTAATAGATTACTGTGCAATTTTTCTTTGTGAAATGTTCATGCCATGAGAGCATATCTGAAAAAGAAAATTTTGACTGTAGTGTTATAAGATGTTTTTTTAGATTGGCTGGTAATTTTCTTCGTGAAATTTTCATGCCGTGATGGCATATATGAAAAGAAAAATGTTGATTAATTAGTGACTCTAGTGTTATAAATTGTTTTAATAGATTACCTGTGCAATTTTTCTTTGTGAAATTTTCATGCCATGAGAGCATATCTGGTAAAGAAAATTTTGACTCTAGTGTTATAAGGTGTTTTTCTAGATTACCTGGTAATTTTATTCGTGACATTTTCATGCCGTGATGGCATATCTGAAAAGGAAAATTGTGATTAATTAGTGACTCTAGTGTTATAAATTGTTTTAATAGATAACTGTGCAATTTTTCTTTGTGAAATGTTCATGCCATGAGAGCATATCTGAAAAAGAAAATTTTGACTGTAGTGTTATAAGATGTTTTTTTAGATTGGCTGGTAATTTTCTTCGTGAAATTTTCATGCCGTGATGGCATATATGAAAAGAAAAATGTTGATTAATTAGTGACTCTAGTGTTATAAATTGTTTTAATAGATTACCTGGCAATTTATCTTTGTGGAATTTTCATGCCATGAGAGCATATCTGAAAAAAAAGGAAAATTTTGGTTTATCAGTGACTCTAGTGCTATAAGGTGTTTTTCTAGATTACCTGGTAATTTTTTTGTGAAATTTTCATGCCGTGATGGCATATCTGATAAGGAAAATTGCGATTAATTAGTGACCCTAGTGTTATAAATTGTTTTAATAGATTACCTGTGCAATTTTTCTTTGTGAAATTTTCATGCCATGAGAGCATATCTGAAAAAGAAAATTTTGACTCTAGTGTTATAAGGTGTTTTTCTAGATTACCTGGTAATTTTATTCGTGACATTTTCATGCCGTGATGGCATATCTGAAAAGGAAAATTGTGATTAATTAGTGACTCTAGTGTTATTAATTGTTTTAATAGATTAGCTGTGCAATTTTTCTTTGGCAAATTTTCATGCCATGAGAGCATATCTGAAAAAAAGGAAAAATTTGGTTTATCAGTGACTCTAGTGTTATTAGGTGTTTTTCTAGATTACCTGGTAATTTTCTTTGTGGAATGTTTTTGTCATGAGGGCATACCTGTAAAAAGGAAATCTTGATTAATCAGTGATTTTAGTGCTATAAGTTTGGTTTCTGGATTACTTGCGTAGTTTTCTTCGTGCAATTTTCATGCCGTGAAGGCATATCTGAAAAAGAAAATTTTGGTTAATCAGTGACTCTAGTTCTATAAGTTTATTTTCCGGATCACCTGTGTAGTTTTCGTCGCTAATTTCCACGTCGTGAAGGCATTCCTGCAAACAAAGTGTTAATTGATCATTAACTCTAGTGATAAATTCTTGATGAATTACCTGTGTGGTGCCATTCGTTAATTTCCGCGCCGGAAAGGTGTACCCGAAGAAAAACATTCAATTACTCAATAACTGTAGCGATAAATCTTTTATGAATTACCTGTGTGGTGCCATTCGTAAATTTCCACGCCGGAAAGGTGTACCTGAAAAGAAAAATTCAATTAATCAGTAACTCCAGTGATAGATTTTTCGTGAATTACCTGTGTAGTGTGGTTCATTAATATTCACGCCGTACCGTTGTATTCAAAAGGAAAACTTTGGTTAATCAGGAAGACTAGCGAACTTCGTTTTTCAAGTTCCGTATTTCCATTATTCGCTATACATATCACAGCTTTGGAATACTGAAGGCTGAGTGAGTAATACTAAAAAAAAAAAAGGAAAAAAAAATATATATAAATTACCATTATAATAATAAATAAAAAAGAAGGGGTCAATGTACCCACAAATGCAACACCGAGCAGTTACTAGTCCTATCACCGAAAGGGTGCACCCAGGCAACTCTAGCATATGTCATCGAGGGACTCCGTCCGCCTCCTATCCGTCCTGGTAAAGGTCCAAGGTTTAGTATTCAATATTGTCTTGGAAATAAAAGATATCTTTTGGTTTTGACTGTTGGCTGGCAGAGGCCCAGTGCTCGTAGTGTTATCCTAAGAAGAGGAACAAAAAAAAGGTATCTTTTGTCTCAAGTCGTTGCCAGTAAAGGTCCAAAGTTTGATAATAGTGTATTTCTTGTATGAATCGTAGTCATAAGTGTAGGTAGTAGGGCCAGCTTAGAATAAGCCTTACATATGTATGTATATAAATATAGTTTTCTTTATAACGTAAAGTAGGAGAAAAGGTAAAGACAGGGAAGAAGTTGGTTACACACAGAAGGCTTTTATATTATAGTTAATTAATAATACACCTATATTGTACAGCTGGATTTGTATGGAGAATCGTGGGAAGATATTGTTATTAAATATTTTATGAATTTACGAAGCTGTGTACTCCATTTCTTAACTAGTAACCCTGTTCAACCACCGTTATCTAGCGTCCACCCTTCGTGGGTTGGCAGACCACTCATACCGGGCGGGCATGGAACATGGTCTCCACGTGATATAGTAGCTAATTTTGGGAAATGGTATGGCGGATCGATTTGTGGAGGTAAGTCTTTAGCACACGCAGTTTCATATGGGGCTAAGCAGATAGAGAAGGCTTTGGAGGCTTAGCCAGGATGGTTGGGGTCGTATGGGCCCAACTTATCCCAAAGCCGGGGTCTCAACAACATCTGAGACTCCTCTCAGCTCTCTCTCTCTCTCTCGGTCGTTCGTCTTTCCAGCGTCGTAAACTCTCCGGGTGGATTAAAACGTGTTCGGCGTTGTTGAGGTCTTCCGTTTTCTTTTGCAGCATTTAATCAAATAAATTTTCTTCTTTCTAGGCTAATAGGTTCCACCAGGAGAAGGAAGCCTTTATAGATCTTTTTTTTTCTGTCTGTCTGTCCGTCTGTAGTCACACATACAAGCTCTTTTCATCACTGTCTGTCTGGTCAGTTATTTTGTCGATTATGCACAGCTTAACAAGCATCAAGGGATGTGGGTGGCAAGGACTACCCTAAGCCGGCTGATCGCTAGCGGCATATTCGCTGTGCAGCCACCCACGCTAATCCTACGATGATTTTGTAGCAAAGAGGTCTCAGATGCGGTATCTATCTGTATCCAGGTGAAAGTGGATGTAGGTAGATCTGTCGACTGACGCTCTTCGTTACATATAGACGAAGCCATCCGTGACGCAAAGATCTGGTAGTTTGCCAGAAGCTGTTTTAACCTTATGCCTCAGCTCCTCATATTCCAACGAGTTGAAATATGGTGAACTAGGGTCATCTTCCGGGCCAGGATCTTCAGGTGTTGACAAGCTGTCGCAATTAATTCGTGACAGCGCATCAGGAACGACATTCAGGCTTCCTTTTCGGTGTTCAATGGTGAAGTCGAAACCTTTGTTACATACATACCTCCACCCACAATTTTAAGTAAGCATAGTAACATATGTACATACCTACGTCAATTATCAAAGAAATGCTAGCAAACGCAAGCATACATATTTTCATCATTTTTCAATGAACATACATGCCTACATCGTTTTCAATGAATTATAATTCCACTCGTTACTGACCTTCCCCAATTACTTAACAAGTTCAGGAAATAACTAAGGTAGATCGAGTGACGCAATACCCTGCGCGCAAGAATTCGCACGTTGTAATGCGATAACCTTGCGCCAGCGGTAGAACCCAGGTGACCAAACGATGGTTCACGATTTGTATATGAAGAAATTGATATATATGTAGGTATGTATGTAAATCATGAATGTCACGATGAACGAGCCACAAACGGTTAGCGTTTGGCAAGATTTATGTATGTACGTATGTAACAACAAATGCGATAATGTACTGACAGAACATTCAGCACGATTCTAGTCAGAGAAAAATATATGTATGTATGCACGGAAGCGACGAGTGCCGCGATTTATTTATAAACCGAAATAAATGAAATGCATATGACCTAACACTTTGTACTATTAAATACAAAATTTTATGTCGGAAATATTTTACAGTTTCCGTATTAATAAGATTACTCTTGTATAAATAAGCGAGGAAATTGAAAAATAAAGGGCAGTCGAATTAAGTCAAACGGTTTCTTCGCAAAGAAACCACAACAAGTTTCTGTAGGATATATCCTTATATAACAAATTGGCGCAGCCGGTAGGATCAAGGAATTTAATTCAATACTTGAAAAACCTTGATCCTCGAGCTCACATAGAAGTGAAACTGAAACTAACGTCAAAAGTATGACGTTGGGGCAATTTTGACTTAATTTGTTTGTTTCTGATTAAATTCAACCAGTCAACAACTACAACAAAAATAGGGGAATATACTTCTAAGGAAATTTATCGGCTCAGATCCTAAGAAGACGTCAAATCCACACCTTGGACAGACATCAAAACGTTTCTGAAACTGCATACATTAAGCACTAAGTAAGTTTCAATCCAAATTCAGCGATTGGCAGAACTTCACTATTAAATCAATAAACTACTATACAATACACATTAAATAACGTCAGTGTAAAAACATCTTCAATCAAATTTTCTTTCTCTTTTTAACAAATATTCAAGTATATATATATATATGTACATAAGGTAAGTTAAACTACCTCTTTTTCGAGAAAATTCTGCTTTCATGCACAAATCTGATCAAAGCCGTGCTTGCTCAGATTTTGAAGCAACAATCAACTCACTTTCATTCGACAACGTAAGCCCTCCGAATAGCCCACGAGCAGAGCAAAGTTTACCCAAAAGAAGAGTAAATTGGTATCGTGAACATCGATGACGTAAACGTTTTGGAAGACACAGTTTGGTTAACTTCCTCATAAGAACTCACAGTCTAGACGTTATAATACCCGAAAAATTGTTAACCGCTCCAAATTTAGATATAAATACACAAAATACTTCCCAGGTTGAGCACCCACACAAGACAAACAAAATGCCTGTAAATTATGAGAAAGTAGTTAAACTTCCTGCACAAATGGTGCCGTTGTTCTCTGGAGAAATTAATTCTCAAACCCTCACAGAATTGCAAACTTTCATAGGCTGTTGTAAGCAAGTACAACAATGTCTAGCGGAGGAGGAAAAGGCATATCAATTAATAGCATCCAGTACACTCTCGAAATTTGAAGAAGTTGAGCAGTTACTTTATCGGACTTACTTACCTCGCGCGACATATCATGAGTTAATTAGCAAACCAATCACTTGCCAACAATATCCCCAAGAATCGTTTAATTCATTTACTACTAGACTAAAAAGACTTTTAGTACAATGTAACGAGGCAGCACAAAGCAAATACGGTGCTGAAAATTTTAATGTGGTAAAGCAACAGATAGAGGACTTTGCAATGGCTTCCGTAAAGAGTGGTGCAACTAATCCCCATCTAAGCGCCTATTTACTTACAATAAATGAAAGCTCGTTGGAGGCTCTCATTCAAAAGGCATTAGATATGGAAAGGTTGCAACAGGGTCTCTTCTTCATTCCACAAACAATAAACTACTTACCTCAACAACAAACTCTTTTCAAATGGACCATTTCTTTAGACCAAATACCTCAAATTTTGCTAATGCTTATGGTTATCCCATACACGAAAGTATAAACTCCTCTATATATCCCTACACAACTGATACAGGAAAGCCTAATATAAAAACTGAGTGTGGTATTCCTCCAAATCTGGATTCATTAAAGGTACCTTCAGTATCCTTTAATACTGATAAAAATCAAACAAATAATTGGTGCTCTACTCAAGCCAGTATGGCAAGAGAATCCTTAAGAAGTCCACCTCCATTCCAGAACTCTTCTTCTCAATATCCAGACAAGAAACGATACGGAGAGCAAAAATTACTTTTAGGTAGGATCACCTGCAGTTATTGCAAATACAAGGGACATACTTACGTATGATGATTGTTTAAAACGTAAAAACACTCCCTTCTGTATTAACTGCAGAACAAAAGGCCATAACGCCCAATATTGTAAACAAAATGTCAAAGCACCACGGAATCAATAACACTCACTGGGGCAATCCAAATCACGAACACAGATTTAACGATCAAGAGATGTGTAAGTTTTGTGGAAGAATAGGTCATAGAGTGCCCACTGTTGTAGTTCGACCGTTCGTGCTCCTAGGTTTAACGTGAAGTAACGGCCGATGCGATGAGTTTTACAGGATAAATACACTCAGGTTCGGAAAAATATTTATTTAAAGTATTTATAGGAAGAATTAAGTTTAATAAATATATTCATAAAGGAATTGCTTTTAATATATTTATAAGGAGAATTTCACTTTTCTACATTTATAACAATAATTTCACTTTAATATTTTTATTGGAAGAATTCCACTTTTCTATATTTATTATAAGAAAATCACCTTAATATTTTTTTTATAGGAACAATAGGAACAATTGCACTTTTCTCCAGAGCGAACTTTACTTGGCGGTGTTTAAAAATTGAACTCCTCGAGGTTTGGGCAAATTGCGCCCAGGTACCCATGATCGCTTTAAAGCTCTTTTTTAATTTTTATTGTTTTCTCACGACCGTTGCAAAAACGTACGTGAGAAAATGCAAAAGTTTTTTGATGCGAGCTATATGCATCAATGCAAAACTGTAATCTGATATGCACTTGTGCCCCCGTCTTGAAATATTATTTTTAAGAGGGCGCGAATAATTGTGATAATTGTATGTATGTATGTACATACATATGTTTTTTTCTTTATTTACTTAAAAATTCTTTATATGTTAAAGCTTAGATTTATCTATAAGTAGGTATGGTATTTTTATTTCTATTACCTACATGTTTCTATGTTTTACAATTTACATCTTCACTCTTGTTTACTTATTTCTATTATTTTCAAAACAGTTAAACTACCTGTAGATGACGTGTACGTGTAATTGGAATCTGTTCAACATGAATTAAAGACTGTGGCAGCGGAAATGATTTGTTTAATTATTCACTCTTTTCCTTAAAATTTTGCCCTTATTATTTTTTTTGTAGTAAATGCCATTGTAAACCCTTTCTTGAAGATTAGTCATTATTCGTGAAATGGTTTCAGTCTATTATTATGTACGGTTACTCTACTTTTACCGATTTGTATGACTGTGTTAACAGGCGTAAAAGCTTGTACCACGAGGTATGGTCCTAGCCATATCTGGGAAAGCTTTATCTCCTGCTTAGAATGTTACCGGACGTGAGTGCCTATCATAGTACACTTTTGACTTTTCCTTGGCTTTCAGCAAATTTTTTCGGGCGATAGCATATGCGTTTTTTATTTTGTACCTAAGAAGGTGGTAGTAACTCTCGTGGTTGTAACTGGGCTCTGGCTCTCTTTTAACGTTAGAGGGAACATCTGCTGTGAATCCAAACAGACAGTCCATTGGCGTGAGCTTAGTGCCATCATATGGGTTGTTATTGTATACAAAAGCAGCGGTTCTCAGGAATCGATCCCAAGCCTTTGGATTTTCAGACACAATAGCTCTTAAGTACTCTACTAGGGGTCTGTGTGTTCGCTCCAGTGCGCCGTTGGATTGCGGATGATAAGCGGAAGTCTGCATTTTTTTCACTTTTAGGAGTTTACAGACACGTTCAAAAAGATCGCGTAAGAAATTGGAGCCCTGATCAGTTACTAATTTTTTAGGAATGCGGTAGCGAGTAATTATTTCGTCGAAAAATATTCCTGCTACCTTCTCCGCTTGGCCATTTGGCAAGGCATAACAATCTACGAATTTCGTTAGATTATCCTGGAATGTCAAAATGTACTTATTTCTCGAATGGGTTTCTTCCAGGGGACCTACGATATCCAAATATACTTTTTTTCGAATGGCATTAGTGTTGTGACTCAGGTGCCCAATGCCCCGAATCACAACCATAATACCGATGCATCAGTATATCGTCCAATGCGATATATTGATGTACCATTGATTGACCCTGAAAATGAAAAATTATTTCATTATTTAGAAATGCATTCCCATATTATAACAAAATGCAATTTAGCATAAATTGCATTTTGTTATCAGACACACATTCCACTCACACGGTATGCACACTTACCTACATACAGTGTCTTCTTACTTCTTTTCCGTATGTACTATGTACATACGTACATTACCTACTTAATCCAATCTAATTGTATGTACATACATACATACAATTATCAAAATTATGCGCGAACTCTTAAAATTAATATTTCAAGACGGGCGCACAAGTGCATATCGGATTATAGTTTTCATTGATGCATATAGCTCGCATCAGAACTTTTTGCATTTTCTCACGTACGTATTTTCAACGTCGTGAGAAAACAATACAAAGAAAAAAAGAGCTTTTGACCCGATCGTGGGTACCTGGGGCCATCAAGCCCGATTCTCGCGGGAGTTCTTTCCAAAGTCGCAGACCAGAAATGTCCGAGGGACTCGCGCATAAGAAAATTAATAAAAGCCGAAGCTATAAAAAGATATTCTGAATTACAAAAATTGTGTTATTAAAGGGTGTTGTGAAACCCAAATTTTTAAAAAGTCGAAGCTATAAAAAGATATTTTCTGAATTACAAAAATTGTGTTATTAAAGGGTGTTGCGAAACCCAAATTTTTAAAAGTCGAAGTTATAAAAAAAATACTCCGAATTACAAAAAAAAAGTGTTATTATTGTGTTGCGAAACCCAAATTATTAAAAGTCGAAATTGTAAAATCCAAACCGACAAAAGGTGTAAAGAAATATAAACAAATAATAATAATAAAAAGTTTTATAATAATAATAAAAAAAAAAATAAACCCGGGTACTTTAAATAACTTAGAGGAGATAATGAAAGTTTAAGCGCCAGAGCGCTCAACGTGGGACCCTTGCGAGGCTTCATCCCTGCCTCAACAAGACGGTTCAGAAATCCAGAGAAGGAAGACAGCGAGAAGGCTTCGACCAGGACCTTCGACGCAGACAATTTAATCACACACTCCCAGCACTATCATATTCGTCCTCAAGCAATCAAAAGCCAAAGTGGATAAAGTTAAGGTAGTTAAAAGATTTTCTATTTGAAGTTAAAAAGAAAAAAAAAAGAAGGCAAACATTTTTTTTATATATATACACATTTATTTAAATTTCGTTTTCTTTTCTGTGTGATACGACAATACGGCACATGTTATCGGTGTTTTCTTGCCAATCACAGAACTAGTAAATTGTTTCTCCAAAAATTTTGTTTTTTAATTAAAAATTTTAGGTAAATTATTCTGAAGGCTGGAGTACCATTTTTTATCGCGGCTTCGTAAGACAATACTAATTAAACTGCTTTCATTTCACCACGCTTTAACAGGCTTGAATTAACAAAAATAAATATCGGCAGCCCGCTTGAAATACTGAAATTCTACAGAAGAATTTTATATTAAATAGAAAAAGTTTTTTTTTTTACATATAAATATATGTGAGCTTGGAACAATGATTTCATTGCTTTCTTTTTTTCTTTTATTAAATGGATAATATTTGAAACTTTTATATATTTTTTTATAAGCATGAGCATTTTCTTTAAAAATATTGTGGATATCATTATTTAATATTTTCTGAAGTTTGTGTTTTTTTGTTTGTTTTTTGTTTGTGTGTGTGTGTAAAGTACGCTACTCCACGAAGCGACCTCTCCGGTAAGACCTTGTGAGCTTGCTGGCCAGAGGACTTCAGAAAAATCCATAATCGATCAATTGCAATAGAGCTTCATAAGCCTATCCGGAGAAAAATTTTGGTTGGAGAAAACTAATTTTGCAGCACATGCTTAAAATGGAAACGATGATACAATTCTGAATCTTTCATTTTAATTTCTCCTATTCCCAAATTTGTTTTTTAAAAGAAATATTAATAAACAACTTTCTCCCTTTCCTTGATATTGCATGTCCTAACAAATTATTTAAATCTTTTTGGCTCCCTAGCCGGACTGTTCCATACTAGCTTACCACAATATATATATATTTTGAAAATTTGACAAATTTAGTCCCAATTTATCACACCTATCACGTATCTAAAGACATGACAGACGGAACCAAAAATCATAAGACTTTTTCTACTAAATAAATATAACACTATTTTTTTTTACTTTTCCCTTGTTGACAAATTCCACAATTCTTCACATTCCTATCGCTGTGTTTTTCTCAACTTTTGCAAAATTTACTTAAACATAATTATCTCAGCATAACCAACTTGCTACCTGTTTATTGTTGTTGGGAAAACTTGAACTAAAAAAAAAATTTACCATTTCTTCCATAACTAATTACTTAATTCCCAAACAAAATATAAATCAATTGAACATGACTGAAGAAACCGTTTCTTTCGATGAGCTATGCTCGTCTCAAGGAGGAAAAAACAAGGAAATTAGGCTAATACTGGGGGCTTATCTCCAAGCCGGTAAAGTGAAGCGTACCAATACCTTTGTGACAGGTAAATTACAACAACTCGAAGAAATATGGAGCGCCTGCGAGAAAAAGAAGAACAAATACTTCAGCATAAAGACTTCGCGACCGATCACGATTATTTCAAAGAATCGCGCTCAGACAAAACTGAAGACTGGTACAGGTTGACGAAAGCAACACTTTCCGAAAGATTGAAATCAATCTCAGAAAGTGTTACAGCTCAGCAAAACCCCTTTCATATTCCATCACCCAGAGCTTCGTGGAGAATTCAATTCAACACACAAGTTACAGAAGCTAATAAGGAATCAGATGATTCACAAAATGAAAGTATTTTCAGAAGTCTAAATGCCAAAATTAAATCAATTACTCGAGTGATACAGTCATTAAACCCAGATATCCTACCTACAGCAAGCATGTTCTGCTTAGAACAAAAACTAAATATTCTGAATAAACATTGGGCAGAAATCGAGGAGCTCAACAACACATTCCAAACACAATCTACGTCACAAGATTTAGAAAACAAATATATCTCCGAAGATGTTTTCTATAAAACAGAAGCAGAATACGAAGAAGCTGTAATTGCAATCCAAGAATAGCTAGATACCCGCTTCCTTAATTACCAACATGACACCCGAAATAACTCATCACACTTCCACAATGAAAGCACAGAAATTAAAAGTTCACATATCTCCCTATCAGAAATTAAATCGGTAATACCTAATTTTAACGGCGATCCAAAAGACCTCCACAAATTCGTGTCATGCTGTGATGATATTAATAGACTCCACCCCAATACTGACCCAACAACCTTATTTTCAATAATTAAAAGTAAACTCTTTGGGGATGCCTACAATGTACTTAAGTACAATAATACAAGCAGGTGGTCAGATTTGACAGCACTACTCCTACATGCAGGTATTGTCACAAATTAGGACATACCATAGAAGTATGCAGGGCAAGGATAGCAAACCATGGGAATTTCTACAGAGAAAATACAAATCCGGTTCCCCAAAACTTCAGGAATTCGAACAGAAATTCCCAATACAAATGCACCACCTCAAAGGCAGATCAACGTCAACCGGGTTCCAAATTTTAATTATAGGAAAAATTCTCCTACTTCGACAATACAACCTCAAAATGAGCCAAGATCAAATAAAGATCACGTACAAAATCCGAGAATATTTTTAACACACTCGGAAAACGAATCAAGGCGAGAGGAATTAGTCGGCAGCCCCTCGCATATTCAAACAAAAGCCGACATGCACACCAATCCAAATTAGATAATACACATTTATTCAATGATCACATAACGCTGAAAATTCCAATTACTATCAGCGCCAATTCCATTACCATTTCCATATCTACCAATGTATGCTCAAATAAAGAAACAAAGTTCCTTGTAGACACAGGAGCGGAAATCAGCCTAATCAAGTTCAATACACTGAAAGCAGGTAGCACTTACTACAAAGATGCAATCTGCAAGATAAATAATTTATTTACGGAATCTAAAACTACAGAAGGATTAATATTGGCAAAAATGGCAATTATATCAAACGAAGAATTTATAATAGAACATCCCTTTCAAATAGTAGGAGAAAACTCAGCCTTGGCAAATGACGGCCTAATTGGCCACGACTCGTATCAATTATAAAAACAATTACATTTCCTTAGAGGTGAAGCAATGTCATTCATCTTATCCCATAGAGCAATATCGCTCAGATTATCCAAATACATATCTTAGATATGATTACCACGACAAGAAGTCTGAAACAAACAATGTAAGTGCTAATAAAAGCAAGTTACCCAGTACCCGGGATTTAAATACCAAACGTGAAAAGTACCCTAACACAAATATCCTACAAAAAACGGAATATATTATCCAACTCAATGAAAACCGAAATAAATCGGACAAACTACATAATAAAGTTATTACAATTCCCACACGCTCTGAATCCATAATTCAAATTCCAACTTTGTCAACTGCGGAATCAGTATATTTTAAAAAAGAGGTAAAGCCAGGGTTGTTCATAGGTAATACCATTGTCAACCCATCACAAGGAATGGCAAAAGTCCTAGTTCTCAACACGAATGAGCAGGACGTCGAACTGGCAATTCATGACATGAATCCAGAATGCCATGACCTTAACGACTTCGATTGCATCTCTACGGATTCCAACAGAGATCCAATTAGGGGCAGAATAAAAAAACTGCACACCCTGATTAAATTGGATCACTGTAATTTGGAAGAAGCCGAGAGTATTCGGAAAATTTGTAAGGATTTCAACGATCTCTTCTACTTAGAACGGGATTTCGTAACGTTTACAAATGCAACCGAGCACAAAATCGAAACAGTCCCAAATAAACCTCACATATACACTAAACCGTACAGACTTCCAGAAACAAGCCGGAAAGAAATTACTCGGCAAATAAATGAAATGCTGGATTCGGAGATAATAGGCCCTTCAAATAGTCCGTGGAATTCTCCCCTACTTCTAGTTCCCAAAAAGCCGGATGAGCATGGGAACAAAAAATGGCGAGTCGTTGTAGATTTCCGCCGAGTAAATGACATTACTATTGGCGACGCTTACCCATTACCTAATATTACAGACATATTAGATCAATTGGGTAAGTCCAAATATTTCACAACGCTAGACCTCGCCAGTGGATTCCACCAAATTCGAATGGACGTTAAGGATGGAGCAAAAACTGCGTTTAGCACTCCTTATGGTCATTACGAGTTTAACCGTATGCCATTTGTATTAAAAGGTGCACCCGCAACCTTCCAACGTGCCATGAATAATGTCCTTTCCGGGCCCCAAGGCATTTATTGTTTCGTATACATGGACGATATTGTAGTCCATGGATACAATCTTAAAGACCATAATATTAGGCTCGCAAATGTATTTAGCCGCCTTCGGGATTTCAATTTAAAATTACAACCCGATAAAAGCCATTTCCTAAGAAAGGAAATAATGTATCTAGGGCACATCATTACTGAATATGGAGTGAAGCCAGACCCGGCAAAAATTAAATCAGTTCAATCTTATCCCAGACCCAAGAAGGAAAAAGATATCAAAGCCTTCCTTGGTTTCGTCGGCTATTATCGCCGCTTTATTCCCAATTTTTCTAAAATCGCGAAACCCCTTACTAACCTTCTGAAGAAGGACACACCTTTCAAGTTCGATGCAATTTGCAATGAAGCATTTTGCGAATTAAGAAAAAAATTAATATCAGCACCAATTTTATCCTATCCGGATTTCGACAAAGAATTTTTTGTCACCTCCGATGCCAGCGACTACGCCATCGGAGCAGTTCTTTCTCAAGTAGATGATCAAGGAGATCATCCAATCGCCTATGTGAGTCGAGTTCTCAATGGCGCCGAGACTCGTTACTCAATAATCGAAAAAGAGCTTTTGGCAATTGTTTTCGCAGTTGAGCAATTCAGGCCATACGTTTATGGTAGACAGTTTACAATCATAACTGACCATAAACCATTAGTATGGCTAATGAATCTAAAGGATCATTCCTCAAGGCTAATGAGATGGAGAATACGTCTTGAGGAATATGACTACAAAATAGTCCATAAACCTGGAAAGCTCAACAAAAAATGCAGACGCTCTCAGTCGGGCTATCCCAAAAAATTCCGTAAAATCAACGGAACCTAGAACCCATGTAAATGTGGTAACCAGGAATCAAGCCAAAGCTCAGGCGAATTTAGATACACCAAATCCAAATATTACTACTCCAAATCCAGATTTATCAGTAATAAAAAGTTCCTCAGTGATAATAACTGAGATCAATTTCCCATTACTTTTAACTAAAAATACAAATCCCAAATTTTTCATCTTGTCAATGCAAGATACAGAACTTGAAAGAGTTTTAAAATCTAAACTAAAACTTTCAGACAAACCACCTCTACTAGGAAACGAACTGAACTTCTTTAAGAAAAAAGACTCCACAGTAATCATTTCAAAAGTCAATCTACCTCGCCGATCTCAAAGAGATAGATTAGACATTGAAAAGATTTTAACTGAGATCTACTCATATACAGAAGCAAATCAGTTAAGTCAAATAAATATCTCCTTCCCTGTATTAGATCAACAATATCTATCAACTATTATTATTTTTACCAAGGTCTTCGTTAACCAAAAAATAAATATAAAACTTCATCAAGATTCCATAAAGTATTTATCCAACAGCAGTGATATTGAGCAAGTTCTGAAAGATTTCCACTCTCTACCAACGGGAGGCCATCAAGGTGTCTCCCGTACAATTAAAAGAATTAAAAAGCAATTCTATTGGCCTGGCATGTCAGATGATGTTGTAAGATATGTAAGGAAATGTATACTTTGTCAAGTAAACAAAGTATTCAGAAATCCTAAGATTCCTATGAAAATCTCGAGCATAAGCTCCTAGCCTTTCGAAAGAGTGTACCTAGATGTTGTAGGACCTCTCCCCGTTTCCCATTCTGGAAATAAATACATCCTTACATTTCAAGACGACCTTTCCAAATTCTCCGAGGCTATCCGCATAGTCAACACTGAGTCTAAGACATTAGCGGAAGCCTTCACGACAACAATAGTCTGTTGACATGGCATTCCAGAAAGTATCCTAACAGATCAGGGATCTAACCTCATAGGTGGCATGTTCGCCGAGGTATCTGAACTGCTGAAGATCAAAAGGCTCAACACTACTCCATATTAACCTCAAACTAACGGTGAATTTGAGAGAAGCCATAGAACTCTAGCAGAATACCTCAGATCTTATGTAGCGAAAGATCCCCAAGACTGGGATACATGGATCCCATATGCCATGTTTGTCTACAACACAACCCCTCACTCGAGTACAAATTATACTCCCCGCGAACTCCTATACGGATTCCCAGCCGAAATCCCAAATAACCTGAAATCATCTCCAACCGTTTGTTATAATTACGATAACTATGCAAACGAGTTAAAAGCACGTCTACAGCACACCTTCAAAATAGCGAAAGACATAGCCATGGCCAACAAAGAAAAGTCAAAGCTCCTATATGATAAGAACGCGGCCCAAAAATTTCAATATCGGAGACAAAGTCATGCTAAAAAGCAGAGTGAGAGATAACAAATTCTCACCACTGTGGACAGGTCCTCATGTGGTTGCAGAAATCAATTCTCCCGAAAATTCCACTGTGAAAATAAATAATAAAAATAAAAGAGTTCATAACAATGACTTAAAACTTTTTTCCGACTAGTACAAAATTTAATCTACTTCAAAATCAACGCAAATGAATAAAACAATATCCTATTCCAGGTTCTCACGATGATGCGAATAGTATTGTTACAAGATTTGGTTTGCTCTTGTTACAAGATTGATTTGCTTTTGATATTCGGTCGGAATACCCCTTTCAAAATTGTTACAGGATTGATTTATTACTTACTGCTGGGTAGCGCTACGTCGCTGGTTGAGGTTCGTCCGCCTGGCCGAGCGGGTACCACGGCGGTAGGATCAGGTGCCAGCACTTGCGTGGGTTGACCAGCGAAATAAATGGTCACACAAACAAACAAAAGAATGGTTACCTTGAGTCTCCTTCACGTCGCTAACTGGGGCTTCTGAGGTAGGTGGAACCTGGTGGAGTTGAGCTCGGGCTCCCCTTGGCAGCCTCACTTGAAACGCTGTGTCCTGTCTAATACGATCTTGGTGCTGAGTCGCAAATAGAATTAAATAAAACGTAGACTTTAGGTTGCCAAGTAATTTTCCTTTTAATTTTATTTTCCTTTTAACTAACTTTTTCTTCATGCTCTTTCTTAATTAATTTCTTTTTATTTCATTCTGCAAGCTTAACATTTACTTCGCGCCTAACCTTCTTCAAAAACTTACAAAAAATTCTTTCTTCTATGATTTTTACATCTATCTCGCTAGTCTAGAACTTTTTATAAGAACAATTCGCGCTTTTGTTCTTTCTTCATTCCGTCTCTTTCAAAAAATCCTTTTTGTACTAAAGAATTACCTACCTAGCTTAACCTAGTGACCTCTATTGCCAGCTAGCTACTCAAAGTAATGCCACACTTGGCTGAATGAATTACAATATTTTACTTAAATTTGTCGCAAACCTACTTCAGTTTCTTATTAGAATACAAGTTAGACATATTTTACTTATAGCAATATTTTACGAATTTAATTACAAGTTAGCAATATTTTACTAATTTAATTTCAAGTTGGCAATATTTACACGTTAGCAATACTTTACTTATTTAATTACAAGTTAGCAATATTTTACTTATTTAATTTCAGGTTGGCAATATTTTATTTATTTTCTCGTCCAATTACAGGTTAAAATGTGAACAGTATAGTGTTGATTAACTTTTTCATGTTTCATGGGGAAAGCCTAATTGAAAATCTACTAGTATCCTAATATTTATGAAAGATGCTACTAGTAAAACTTGCTCGATTAGCAATTCATTCTCCCCTTTTATAAAGCAACCTTTAGTTTCATTAGGGCTGTACTTTTTTTCCTTTTATACTTCTAATTTATTACTTTTTCCATTTAATTTTATGACATATTGGCTTTGTTTTCTTTTTTGTTGTTTAGATTAATTGACACTTGTCATCTGCATGAAAAGTTTTTTACACTGGCAAAACTTAGGCGTTAAGCATCGAATAAATTTTGGACAAGGTATGCTAAAAATGTACAACTTCGGCAATTCAAAAAGAATCACCGACGTGTTATTTTAGACTCAGGAAATGTCCCCTTGAAACTTTTCCAGGCTGTAACATTTTCTAACATTTTCACTCATTTATCTCATTTTCGGATTGCTTCTGTCAATATGGAAGTCAACTGCAAATTTATCCTTTGAATGCTTTGTGGGTTAGCATTGATGGTGACAATTCGTTAAAGATTACTACACCAGAGAAAAATTTCATATTAACTACGTATTCGCCTGATCATAAAATGATTTGGTTTGACCAAATCGAACATGCAATTAAAGTGGCTTTGGGAAGACCGACAGAGGAGACACTGTCAAGCATTCGAATGACTGGGCATACATTCCGTGAGAAACATCTAAACTATAGTGGCGTACGATGCTATGGTCAATGGAAATTCGGTATTATGCATGGATGCTGCTATTTAGAATATCCAGATGGGAAAATTTACTATGGAGACATGAAACTTGGTGATATTACAGGTTAGAGTAATAAGCTAATCTATCTTGAAAGTAATTCAACAAAATGTCGATTTCAGGTTACGGCCGAATGATTCTACCATCCCTAGGACTATACGAAGGATATTTCCATAATGAAAAATTTAGTGGTTACGGAGTTTATGAGATGAAAGATAATCGAGTCTATGAAGGGGATTTTCGTGATGGACTATTTCCTGGGCATGGAGTATTATACATTAAGCTATTACTTCTATCTTGTTAAATTTTATGTTTTATATTCTATTGGTACTGTACTCTATATTAGGACTAATGTTATCCGGATTATTTTATTATTTGTTTTGCCAATATGTAAATCCACTATGTAGCTTTCTAAGATGTGCCCAGCGCTGTGCGTGCCTTTGGCAGGGGTACTCAAATAAATAGATGTTTATGTTGATGTTTGTGTTTATGTGGGTGTATTTATATGACACGCAAAAAGTGGCTATGGTGTCTTAGACGATTGCAACAGTGGAAGTAAATATATGGGAATGTTTGCTAAAAATAAACGGACTGGATCTGGTATTTGTGTGACACTGAACGGTGACTATTTTGAAGGATTTTTCGTTAATGACGAACTTTGTGGGGAGGATGTAGCCGTATTTGAAAATGGTTACTATTATTGGAAGGTAATGCACATTACAAACGCCTAACTGCTGAAATGGAAAAGGTATATGACTTAGATTTGACATTGTTAATTGATACATCCGTCATTTTTATCACTGGGTGACTTACATAGGTATTTCCTAGATTTTACATTTGATCAGAACCCGAAATTGACGAGAGAGTCTGCTGCTCGATTTTACTATGAAGCATTCAAATTGAATCCAGCAATTGGAATGCTCAACATCAACTCGGTACCCTGTTTTACAGACACAATTCGATTTAGACTTGATCTATCATTACCTTTACTTTTTGATATGCACGGTCCCCTTTTACTTAAGTGAACATAACGTTGACAAACTACTTCTTGCACATGCAGAATAGCTTGAACAGTTAGATCCCGATAAAGTTGGATTTAGTTTACGCAACTTTTACGCTCGATTCTTCTTATAGTGGACATATTTTTTTTTCTTCGACAACGATGTTCTAGATTTCAATAGTCTTGGCCGTTGTGTTCTTGTGGCTTTAAGAAAAGTTCTCTGTTCCAAAACAGTTAATATTACAGAATCCAGCTTGTTAAAGCTGATTTGCATTCTTCTCTTTTGCATGCCTAAGTTGAAAATGATCTACTCACATATACCTTCTTTGAACTTTGGAAACAAAAGCTATATGAAGTGAATCCGCATGGTCACGTAGAGGGCAGAGTGCGCTTTGGTTTCTTAATCGAAGTAGAGAACCAAATAGCGCAGTGTGGACTTTTATATAGTGCTGTAACAGTACAATTCAGCCTTATCTGATTATCCACTGAGCCTTGGGCCCAGAGATTGGTCTCAAGCTCAATGCACTTACCATATCTAGCATCTATCTAGATTAGATAGGAGCTCCAATACCGTATTTCGTAACACTGCTCCCCTCTGTTGATGCTTGTAGCTCCGTCCAAGCTCTCTTTTTCTGTTCTATAGAAGTTTAGGCTCTAAAGGGAATTAGTTCTGTACTACTAATCACGTTCGTACATTTACTGTGTTGAGAAAATGTTTCTGATAAACAAGACCGCAAAGTGCGACTTTTAAAACGAAATTTTAAATTGAAAACGCGGGAAATCAAGGATATATTTGGGAAATCAATTACTTATTTTTGCTCCAAATGAAAGAGAAAAAAGTATTCAGTGCTTTTTTTTGGAATGATGAGTTTTTAAGATAAACCGAACGCTATGAAAATTTAAGTGACAAACTAAACTAAGTGCGGATTACGTTAAAGATAAAAATTATGTTTAAGTGAGCTCTATCAAGGATTGCGAAGACGTTGGTAAAACAGGACGCCCTGACGTTGGTTAAAATGATTCTAACAAATTGTACGGCGGGCGCGCAGCTCTGCAATTCGTGCAATTACCTGACGGAAGTACTATGGTTTGGTTATTATCCAATTGAGAGTTAGTCAGGCGCAAAAATTGTGTAGATCTCGCCGGGATAACACAGTCGCAAATAGTTCGCATGACCAGGTTGCCTTGGTCACCTCGGAGTGGAATGCTCTCAGTACCTACTAACAGAGTGAGATTTTCCAGATCGATCCTACATTTATGACTTGCTAAAAAATCCATTCCCCGGACGCAGTTGTCGAAGATTTCCGCTACATAAAACGTGTGAGTTGTTGTGTACCGCTTGATGACTACTGGCAAGAGTACTCTTCCTTCCACTTCACTGGTTTCGCCAGTTACATTTCTTAGAGACGTTAAGCATGGCTGAAGTTGTGATTGGTACTGCATGCGTTTAAAGACTCGTCCGTGTAAAATTGAATGTGTCGCTCCTGTGTCGATTACCATACTACATGTAATCCCTCCTACTCGTCCCGTTATTTTGATGTTATCAGTCATCGTACCTTGGCTTACCGTAATTAAGGATGGAATTGGCAAGGTTAAGCTTTCTGATTGAGATTGGGTAATCGTGGGTGGTGAAGATGTGGAATCTGCTGCAGTTTCGCCACTCGGCTCGGTGTGTATGATGGCTTGTGTTCGAATGATTGATTTCGCGTGAGATGCTGATGAAGCTGTTTGGTGGACCGTGGGTGGTTGGTTGATTGTTAGTGGTTGGGTGGTAGTTAATATGGTGGTGTTAGCGTGTGAGGGGGAGTTGGAGGTAGGTGTATGACCTGTCTCTGGTATGGCAGGGCTAGTTAGGAGGGGCTTGGGGTTCAGCTTGTTAAGAATGTTATCTCGCGTGGATTGTGAAATCAATCATTTTTATCGTTTACTATGGTGTTGGTTATAGGGACTTGATCTATGGTTAGGTTATATAAGCCTGAGTTTGGGGGACACATCATGCTAGGTGAGACGGTAGTATTTAAAATCAATTTTAATGTACTATGCTTCGAAGACGGAGTCTCCGCGGATTGAGATACTATTGGCATGGTAGCTGAGGTAATTGATGGTGCTGACTTTGAATTAGGTACTCTGTCTTGAGTAATTGGACGACTTACTGAAGCTGATGAATTTGATGAGGGACTCCGTACACGTTTTGGGGAGTTATTGGATGATAAGCTTATCATTGGTTTTAACTTCCTTTGTAAAAGACTGTTTGTAAAAGACTGTTTCATACCTCCAGCCTGATTCGATGTATTCACATTTTTATAATTCCTTTGCGACAGTGGGGTTATACTACTTGGGCTTGTATTTGAAGAGTTCACAAATAATGAACCCCTTATATTCGAGTCGTTTGAAGTCTTTAGATCATTCCTACTTGAATCTAAATTTTGACAAAGTTTATTATCCAGTAGTCCAGGTATTTTCGTTTGACGTGGAGCATCTACCGTCCACACTGGTCCCTGCTCCCGAGGATCAGCGCATCGGTGTTAAACTCTTGTGGTAGTTTAGAGGTGATATTAAATGTATTATTTGGGGATGATTGATTCATCGTGGTATGGATGGAAACATTGACTGCTTTATTCGTAGGGTTTCCCTCCACTGGATCAAATTTGACTTTGGCTCCGGTAAGTAGATTAGTCACAGATTCCGGTTTTGGAGTCTTTAGGTGAGCTAAGTGGAAAAAGGCTTCTTCCCTGCTATCGTCTCGGATAATAAACCCGAATTTTCGAAGAACATTGAACCATCTGATTATTCCTCGCAAGCTTTGCGCAGTGTAAGTTTGAGTAGAAAGAATTGTCGGCTTTGATGGGGTTCTTGTGTTAACTGGAGCTAGCTCAGACCCCGCTAAGCTAGCTCGATCTCGTTTCCCGACGGTCGGTTCACAGGCGCTGGTGCACGATTCTCCACTCTCTCTGATCGATTATTCTGTCTAGCGGAGCTGCGATAGTTGTTTTCTTCTAAGGTCACTGCCGCCCGAATATTTCTTCTCGACGTTCTCGTAGCTTTCTGATTCATTTCGAGCTTGGTAGCCTTTTGTACTGCTTCGTTAAGTGTCAACGGCTCCGCATCACGGACTTTCCTTGCACTTCCAAGTCTAGAATGCCATCTAAGAACTGGTCCAGAGCAAGACGATCTTTCGCGCTCTCTGTAAAATCTGACAAAGTGAGAGAAGACAGTCTCTGTAAATCGTTAGCAAATTCACAAAACTTTCGCCGTTCCTCTGTACTCTTGATCACAGCTGCCGGTAAGTCACAGGTTGATGAAAATCTGCACCAAATTTAGCTCGCATTGCTTCACTTACTTTATCATAATTACTCCTCTCAGTCCGTGCCAGAGTTTCAAAGTAGGCCAGAGCAGGGCCTCTTAAAATTGCTACCACATAAAGCGCTCTAGCCCCTGGAGTCCATTCATTTGTCCGCGCAATGGCGTCAAAATGAATTCTTACCGGCTCCACGGCATTTTACCGTCATACTCCGCTAGTGGTACTATCTGTTTTGTTTGGATATGTAGAGGACTTGCCAAAGGCACCCCTGAGACTAGATGCTCATCGTTTGACCTACTATGGTCCAACTCAACTACTGTAGCAAACTTAGAGCTTCGCGGAGTCTGGTCTTGACCCATCTGCTGGTTTAAGCTCTCCTGCGGGAATCGGTGGCGTAGATTGAGCACTGGGGTTGCTTTGACTTACTCGGACTTTGCAGGTTTTGGGAGTTGGTTTCAACGGACGTTTTGTCGAAAACCTTATTTGCAAACGCGGTAGCGCTTAGCACTGAAGAGTCGTCTATTCTCCTCTGAATGGACTTCAGTTCGTCACAGAGACTATTGTTTTCATCGCGGACCTCTTTCAGGCCATTTTTCATTCTCCTATATCCTGAGCCTGTTGACGGATAGAGAGAGCCAGATCCGTCAAGGCAACTGTTTGGGTTTCTATGTTTTCTAGGAGTTTTCTAATTTATCGCCGTCCATGTTTAGTGTTTTAATATCACTGGCAGTACTATGATTTCGTTTTGGTTAGAATTAGATTGTGCCACTTGCTCCAAGATACTTTGTGTATTACCGAAAGAAATATCGACACAGTTGTAAATAGGCTATGACGAATGAGTGCCTCAACTACACTTAGTTTATAATGAAATTCAAACTTGTGCGGAAATTTAAACAGTTTCAGTCATACGCTATCACCAAAATGTTATTCGCCTTACTCCCAAATAATTCACACCACAAGATTTTAACCCAACCCAGCTCGAGCGGGGGTAGATAATATTTATTATCCAAGGTAAACACTCCTCGGAGTCAACAAGGATCATGTTTCTTTCCGACGTAGACTGTACTGATGGCAATACAAAAATAAAACCATTCGATTGTGAAATATACAAAACCAAAATACTCTCGACCCAAACAGTTTAATTTCCTATCGTGGGTTTCAGAAGTAATTTATATCTAAGCAAAATTGGAGAACGAATAAATAAGCCAAACCAGAATTGCTCTGAGGGACCGATAGTCCTTAACATATATGTAAAACTGTATCCCCAGACTTTCTTTCGATTATTCCTCAATACATACGATATCCGTGATGTTCTGGCTTTCATAAACCAATGTGTTCCATATAAGAACTATAATGTCTCACTTTTGTTCAGAATGTGTGCTTTGCTCTTAAAATCTTAAGTATTTAAATCTACATCTGTGGGTGTAGGTAAAAAAAAATAAATATAAAAAGTTCTAGTTTTCTCACGAGCGGTAAATTTCAGGTCCAATTCACGACTGTTATTTCATTTGAACACAAACATTAGAAGCCAGATAATTAATTATGTTGATTTGCTAAACGAACGAATTGCCTGAAACAAGAAACAGCTTGCAAATAAATTGATCTGATTTAAGAGTTTCTCATAAAACGTTTATCTACATCTGGCAAGCGTTGTGTGTTAGGTAACAACTTTACTTCTATCAAAATACATAGTTATAATATTGCTAGAATTTGTGCAATATCATTGTCCTTTCGTGAATAGTTCTTTTATCTATTCTGACCGTGAAATATATCTCATCATAATACAATTGCGTGCACTTCCGCATGAGAAGCAATTCAAAACTGTGATACTATTAAATAAACACGATAAATCTTGCCCCAGGACTTTGTTTGATATTCGAGTAATTATAAGGTTGCAGAGTTTCCTTTATCTAAAATTCCAATACTCTAATGGGAGAGAATGAATTGCTACTGAAGCTGCAGAATGCAGTTTTACGGCAGCGTTTTACGCACCTTAGTCGTCCCCCAGATTATGCTAGTATTCTGTATGTCCTGGATAGGTATCAGAAAGACATTCGTGGGATAATTGTTTAACCGAGTAATTAAGTATAATGTCCAGATGAGGACACATTTACTTTTGTGGGACGCAGCTCTTTATAGAATGATGAGCTTTCGAAGTTAACACGCGAGTTCCCTTTTAACCTGTATTGCACTAGTAATTACACTGTTAGTTATAACCATTCGATTGTATGAGACTAAAACGTATATACAGTTTATATCATATTTGAGACTAGACCGATTGTTTAGAACTATAAGGATGTAAGGATTTATTCAATTTAAGCGCTTTAAGAAAAACTAGATGTTTGAACCACGTTATAAAAACTTTTATTAGAAGACAGATAAAAAGGTACCGAACAACTCAAAGCAAAAGAATACAATACAAAAAATGACATTAAACAAAAACAATGGATAGACAAAACTATTTCAGCCTACTTAAATAAACTTATACACAGTGATTATCTGAATAGTAATTTTGTAGTTGTACCTCAGGTACGTAGGTATGTAATATTATATCATCAGCTGGAGGAGATGTTTGTTGTTGGTAGTTATGCACTCATCATGATAATTTGAACATTCCGCCCGCCTCGAAAAGTAAAGTACGAAAGAGTAGCCTCCGCCCGCCATGAAGTATTATGGCTTTGAAGAGCTGGGAGATAAAAGAGAGAAATATTATCTTTGCTGAGGAAGGACACATAGTTTGTTGACATGGCGCTTAACATGTCCGTTGTGATATTTAAGTAAAACAACTCTGGTAATGCCATCTGAGCCCGGATAGGTTTCTACTACTCTAGCAAGCATCCATTTGCACGGTGGTAAGTTATCATCTTTGACGAGGACTAGATCATTGACATTAATTGATGGTTGTTGTTGTTGCCATTTCGTCTTTGTTGAAAATGGAGCAAATAGTCCTTTTGCCATATCGACCAAAACTGCTGAAGAATAGTTTGAATGAGCTTCCAACGTGAGCGTTGGCTCATGGATGTATCAAGAGAGGTCGGTTCTGGAGACGTAAGCCGGCGCACCTCCCATTAAAAAGTGGTCTGGTGTAAGAGCTGCAGTGTCATTAGGATCATCTGTTTAGAGCGCATAGTGGCCTGGAGTTAAGGCACGCTTCCACTTGCGCGAGAAGGGTAAGCATTTCTTCAATGGATAAGATTGTAGATCCGATAATTCGACGAAGATGGGTGTTTTCATCGACTTAACTCCAGCCTTCCAAAGTCCTCCAACATGTGGGGAAGACGGAGGCATGAAATGCCATTCTATGTTATCTTTGACTAGAGCTTGACGAAGCGGTTCTTCACACTGATTCAGAGCTTCCTGAAATTGCTTCCGAAGTATTGCATCAGCGCCAGCAAAGTTCGTTGCATTGTCGCTGTATATGTGTGCACAGCGACCCCTTCGTAAAATAAAACGTCGGAAGGCAGCAATAAAGGCTTCAGAAGTTAGCTGAGATACAAGCTCGATGTGAATAGCGCGAGTAGAAAAGCAAATAAATAGAGCAATATACGCTTTAAAGGACTTTGCACCTCTATATCTGATAGCTGTGATACTAAAGGGGCCAGCATAATCAACGCCAGTGTGCTCGAATGGTTTACTCGGATTAACTCTTGGATGCGGGAGACTACCCATCATTTGGTTCTTGTTATTACGTTGAAATCTAATGCATTTCATACAGCGATGAATGTATGATCGAACTTGATTTCTAGCATTTATAATCCAAAATCGCGTTCTTATATGCTGCAGTGTAAGCTGCGCTCCTCCATGCAAAGTTTTATTATGAGCCTCCTGAATAATAAGGGTAGACAAATAGCAATCTGGAGGAAGAATGATTGGATGAGCTTCAGAATACGATATGAATGCATTTTTCAGCCGTCCACCAACACGTAGTACCTGGGATTCATCCACGATGGGATTAAGCGATAGAAGCTTACTTTGGCGAGGTAATGATTGTCCTTCTGATAGTGCGCGAATTTCATCATGATATGTCACGTTTTGAACGTATATTATCCAGAATATGAGAGCATGTTCAATGTCAGAAGGAGCTAGATGTACCACCTCTATTCGACGTTTATTCCTGCATTTTAGAATAAATAGAAGCGCCAGGCAGTAACTCTTAATAATTTTTGCAACGAGGAATATCTTACGAGAAGATTCCATGGTTTTGATGTATGGGTGGTATGGCATGTTATAGTCTTTTCTTCTAGATTAAGAATGTCAGGTTTATCTGGTGTTTTAGTAGGCCAAGCAGAAGAGTGATTCTTGAGCCAGCTAGGTCCATTCCACCATAATGGATGATGTAGTAGTTCAGTTGGTGTTATTCCCCGTGATGCGCAGTCCGCAGGGTTATCATGAGTACAAACATAGTAGAAACGATAATCTGGAAGTGTTGTTTGTATTTCAGATACGCGATTAGAGATGAATGTTTTCCATTTTGATGGATGTCCTTTAACCCAAGTAAGCACGACTGTAGAATCAGTCCATAAGTAAATTGGAACGGACTTTAAATTCATTGCATCTCGTATAGATCGCATCAGCTTTGTGAGCAATACAGCACCACAAAGTTCTAGGCGAGGTACCGAAACGACTTTTAATGGGGCTACTTTTGTTTTGCTTGCTACTAAGCTTACATGAGCAGAATCAGGATCGTACAATATTCGTAAATATACAACTGCTGAGTACGCTACTGTTGACGCATCGGAGAACCCATGAAGCTCAAGAGCAGAATTTATTGAAGATGTTCCGAACCAGCGATGAATAGAAATATTTTCGAGATCCTGAAGATGTTTCCGGTAGTTTTGCCATTCAGCCAACATGTCTGGAGGCAAGGTATCATCCCAGTCGAATCCTGTCAACCATAGCTTTTGTATGAAGACTTTTCCGACGATGATAACTGGCGCAAGCCAGCCTAATGGATCAAAAAGCTTACTTATATCGGAAAGCACTGTACGCTTGGTGTAAAGAATTTATATTTAAGTGCATTACGAAGCGGAAAGAGTCAGTTGAGGGTTGCCAATGAATTCCTAAGGTTTTTATCTCAGTATCAGAGAACACACGAAGCGATGTTGAAATATCTCGATCCGCCTCAGAGATATCGCGTAAAAGATCCTCTTCATTTGCTGACCACTTTCGAAGAGTAAACCCAGCTGATTGTAAAAGATGATTAAGTTTAACTCTTGCTTCATTTGCAGATGCAACATCATATGCTCCAAATAAGACATCATCTACGTAACATTGAGTCGTTAATATATGAGATGCAACTGGATTATCCAATCGATGATCATCAGCTAATTGCTTTAATGTCCTGCAAGCAAGAAATGGAGCTAACGATGTTCCGTAAGTAACTGTTAGGAGCTTGTAATCTTTAATGGGCGCAGATGTATCGAACCGCCAAACAATGCGTTGCAACTCAGTATCCTTGTCCTCCACAAGTATCTGACGATACATCTTCTCTATATCAGCTGTGTAAACAACTGGATACATACGCCAGCGTAGAATTAATGACGAAATATTTTGCTGTAATTTTGGACCAATGTGAAGACAATCATTCAAAGATATTCCTGTGGTTGATCTATAAGAGCCGTTAAAAACGACTCGTAATTTCGTAGTAGTACTGCTTGGCTTAATTACTGCATGATGTGGCAGATAATAGTGTTTATGACTCTCCAGGGTAACTTTGTCTTCAGTGATTAATTGCATGTGACCTAGATTTAAGTATTCTTCTAAAAACTGGTTGTATTGAGCTCGTAGGTATGTGTTTGTAGCAAATCGTTTCTCCATTCGCAATAAGGATGAAACTGCGCCTGCTCGTGTAGCTCCGAGGAGGGGAGCGTCAGATTTCATTGGCAGGCGTACAATGTATCTACCAGTTGAGTTTCGTTTGACTGTTTGTTGAAAAAAGTCTTCACACTCAGCTTCTTCTGGATTCAAGAACAACTGAGTGGGAACTTCCTCAATCTCGTAAGGTCCTGAAAGTATCCAACCTAAGTGTGTACGTTGTGCTACTGGAGTACCTGGAGGTCCATGACGTATTCCATCTAAGATTATCTGTGCATAAAGGTCAGCGCCAATTATGACATCAATAGGTGAGGGAATAGCATATTGAGGATCAGCCAGTTGTAAATCGTGGATGTGTGGCCATTTTCCAGCTGTTAATGAAGTAGTCGGGAAAAGTGTACTTAAATTAGGAAGCACAAGTGCAGTAGCACCAAATGAACGATTTTGACCATTGGTGGGCAAGATGTTAATAAATACTTTAAAATTTGCTAGTCCAGCTCTACAACCTCCAATGCCCAAGATGGGTACATTGACGCGTTGACGTGGAAGATTTAAAGACTGCGCTAATGTTTTTGAAATAAATGTGGATTCTGACCCTTGGTCCAAGAGTGCTTTAATAGTTTTAAACGATCCAGATTTGGTTTGAATTCGTATCTTAGCTGTCGCTAATAATACTGATACATTCGTTATAGAAGAATTAACCGAAGTATGAGCAGTAGTGGAACAATTTTGTGAACTATTAGGATGTGGTGAGATACCCGCGTGCGAATTTCCATTTTCAAGTGACATGCGTCTTGATGAATCAGTACGAGGTTGATGTAACATACTATGATGTGTCTGACCGCAATGTTTACAACGAGCAGAGATGTGACAATTGTAAATAGAATGCCCGAGAGTAGGCAGTTGTAACAGAGCTTCTTTTCTTTTACGAAGACTTGGCGTTGTTCAACAGACTTTGAACGAAAGGAAGGGCAAAACATCAGCACATGTTTTCCGCTACATGCAATACATCCTTTTCCATCCACTGCAACATGAGCACGAAATCCATCAAGTTGACGTCGTGGCGTCACTTTTGTTTTATCGATTTGGTTAGATTGTATTGACTCTAAAGTACGGATTCTCCCTTCTAAGAATTGTTTTAGATTATCAAACTTAGGAACAATAGTGCTCTCGGATATAGAATTTTCCCAGTCTCTTCTAGTTTGTTTATCTAATTTTTCTGCGATGATATATGTCAACCAATCATCCCAATGCTCAGTAGGACGCCTTAGATTGGACAGAGCACCGATAGACTGAGTTGTAGTGTCCAGCAAATGTTTGAGCTCCTTAGCCGATTCACAACTTACACATTGTAGATTGACAATTGAAGATATGTATGTGTAAGTCAAAATCTTTAAGTTATCATATCGAGAGTTTAGCATTTTCCAGGCAGACGCATAATTATTGTTAGTGACTGCAAGATGATTTATTAGATTGAGGGCTTCTCCTGTTAATGAAGATGTTAGGTACTGAAACTTCTCCACGTCTGATATATATAGAGGTGAGTGAATTAATGATTCGTATAGATCACGAAATGATGGCCATTCAATATAATTTCCATTAAATGTAGGTATGGATAATTTTGGAAGATTTGGTATTATCTCTTGCTTTGAACTTATTGTCTTATTGTGCATGGTAGAATTAACATTATGAGAAGCTGGATGCATTTGACGAATACGCCCACGGAGATTTGCCAATGCTTCGATATATGACTGTTCTACGTCAGAATATGTGTCGTTCACGAAATAGACGTCAGCAAGGAAAGCGTCATCAGCTTCATCATGCAATGTGTCGTTAGTATTTGTAAACTGATCCCAATATGACTGTAATAGCTGAATGCGAGCTTCAATATACTCTTCATTTCGATTTTCAATCCCAGTCTTATCTGTGTTTGTAATAAATCGGTCTATTAAGCCTAGGAGGCGCTTTTGCTGTCTTAATATTTTATCCATATTGAATTAAGGATATATTGCATAAAATGACTAGAGAGACTCACCGAATTTATAATCGTACTATTATTTATGTACGCTGGATGAAGAACAACTTCAGTTGTATTATTCAATGATCACCCAGTTTTTTGTGGTATGACTGCTGAATGAATATTGTATGACCTCGATGCCTTAGCCGATCATAGGATAATCTGATGAGGATGTTGATGCATATACGTATGTTGACTTATGATACCTCGTGACGATTCTAGCCTTCTGAGGCATTAAGTAATATAGGCACTACACCACTACTCTCACCAGCACACACCAAATAAGTTCACAGTTATTGTTTTTTAACACTTTAACAAAGAACAAAAAATCTTTAATGAATCTTGTCACAAGAAAGATTTTTGTACAAGCACAGCACTTAATTGTTATTTTAAATCCTTTATCCGGCTTCGAAGGACCATGTTTAGAACTTTAAGGATGTAAGGATTTATTCAATTTAAGCGCTTTAAGAAAAACTAGATGTTTGAACCATGTTATAAAAACTTTTATTAGAAGACAGATAAAAAGGTACCGAACAACTCAAAGCAAAAGCATACAATACAAAAAATGACATTAAACAAAAACAATGGATAGACAAAATTATTTCAGCCTACTTAAATAAACTTATACACAGTGATTATCTGAATAGTAATTTTGTAGTTGTACCTCAGGTACGTAGGTATGTAATATTATATCATCAGCTAGAGGAGATGTTTGTTGTTGGTAGTTATGCACTCATCATGATAATTTGAACACCGATCGAACGAAAATTGCTTTGCAAGCACAAAATTACACAAGAAGGAAAGAACGACAAGTCATTACATTCTGTCTAAATTTGTACGATTATCTATTCAATATAATCTGTTATAATATAACTATAATATAAATTCAATATAACCTGTTAAATTGTTAAATGCCAAGCTACTAAATTTTATCTGAAATTTTATATAAAATCTAGAACTATATAAAACAATATAATAAAATATATGTCATGTACTTGCATAACCCACACTGGGTATCTTCCTCCACTGGGACACTCCTGATTTGAGGTTAGGTACAACTTATCCACGTTGATGTTAATTTCAATTTTATTCTGGGGTTGGCTTTCTCTCCAGGTCGCAATGTTGGTGTAAAACCAGATCTCCTACAATAGTACGCGATGGGGTGATCGCAATTACGCAATCTATTACCCCACACTTGACACCAATTGTTACAAGATTTGGTTTGCTCTTGTTACAAGATTGATTTGCTTTTGATATTCGGTCGGAATACCCCTTTCAAAATTGTTACAGGATTGATTTATTACTGCTGGGTAGCGCTACGTCGCTGGTTGAGGTTCGTCCGCCTGGCCGAGCGGGTACCACGGCGGTAGGATCAGGTGCCAGCACTTGCGTGGGTGGACCAGCGAAATAAATGGTCACACAAACAAATAAAAGAATGGTTACCTTGAGTCTCCTTCACGTCGCCAACTGGGGCTTCTGAGGTAGGTGGAACCTGGTGGAGTTGAGCTCGGGCTCCCCTTGGCAGCCTCACTTGAAACGCTGTGTCCTGTCTAATACGATCTTGGTGCTGAGTCGCAAATAGAATTAAATAAAACGCAGACTTTTAGGTTGCCAAGTAATTTTCCTTTTAATTTTATTTTCCTTTTAACTAACTTTTTCTTCATCCTCTTTCTTAATTAATTTCTTTTTATTTCATTCTGCAAGCTTAACATTTACTTCGCGCCTAACCTTCTTCAAAAACTTACAAAAAATTCTTTCTTCTATGATTTTTACATCTATCTCGCTAGTCTAGAACTTTTTATAAGAACAATTCGCGCTTTTGTTCTTTCTTCATTCCGTCTCTTTCAAAAAATCCTTTTTGTACTAAAGAACTACCTACCTAGCTTAACCTAGTGACCTCTATTGCCAGCTAGCTACTCAAAGTAATGCCACACTTGGCTGAATGAATTACAATATTTTACTTAAATTTGTCGCAAACCTACTTCAGTTTCTTATTAGAATACAAGTTAGACATATTTTACTTATAGCAATATTTTACGAATTTAATTACAAGTTAGCAATATTTTACTAATTTAATTTCAAGTTGGCAATATTTACACGTTAGCAATACTTTACTTATTTAATTACAAGTTAGCAATATTTTACTTATTTAATTTCAGGTTGGCAATATTTTATTTATTTTCTCGTCCAATTACAGGTTAAAATGTGAACAGTATAGTGTTGATTAACTTTTTCATGTTTCATGGGGAAATTTATGAAAGATGCTACTAGTAAAACTTGCTCGATTAGCAATTCATTCTCCCCTTTTATAAAGCAACCTTTAGTTTCATTAGGGCTGTACTTTTTTTCCTTTTATACTTCTAATTTATTACTTTTTCCATTTAATTTTATGACATATTGGCTTTGTTTTCTTTTTTGTTGTTTAGATTAATTGACACTTGTCATCTGCATGAAAAGTTTTTTACACTGGCAAAACTTAGGCGTAAAGCATCGAATAAATTTTGGACAAGGTATGCTAAAAATGTACAACTTCGGCAATTCAAAAAGAATCACCGACGTGTTATTTTAGACTCAGGAAATGTCCCCTTGAAACTTTTCCAGGCTGTAACATTTTCTAACATTTTCACTCATTTATCTCATTTTCGGATTGCTTCTGTCAATATGGAAGTCAACTGCAAATTTATCCTTTGAATGCTTTGTGGGTTAGCATTGATGGTGACAATTCGTTAAAGATTACTACACCAGAGAAAAATTTCATATTAACTACGTATTCGCCTGATCATAAAATGATTTGGTTTGACCAAATCGAACATGCAATTAAAGTGGCTTTGGGAAGACCGACAGAGGAGACACTGTCAAGCATTCGAATGACTGGGCATACATTCCGTGAGAAACATCTAAACTATAGTGGCGTACGATGCTATGGTCAATGGAAATTCGGTATTATGCATGGATGCTGCTATTTAGAATATCCAGATGGGAAAATTTACTATGGAGACATGAAACTTGGTGATATTACAGGTTAGAGTAATAAGCTAATCTATCTTGAAAGTAATTCAACAAAATGTCGATTTCAGGTTACGGCCGAATGATTCTACCATCCCTAGGACTATACGAAGGATATTTCCATAATGAAAAATTTAGTGGTTACGGAGTTTATGAGATGAAAGATAATCGAGTCTATGAAGGGGATTTTCGTGATGGACTATTTCCTGGGCATGGAGTATTATACATTAAGCTATTACTTCTATCTTGTTAAATTTTATGTTTTATATTCTATTGGTACTGTACTCTATATTAGGACTAATGTTATCCGGATTATTTTATTATTTGTTTTGCCAATATGTAAATCCACTATGTAGCTTTCTAAGATGTGCCCAGCGCTGTGCGTGCCTTTGGCAGGGGTACTCAAATAAATAGATGTTTATGTTGATGTTTGTGTTTATGTGGGTGTATTTATATGACACGCAAAAAGTGGCTATGGTGTCTTAGACGATTGCAACAGTGGAAGTAAATATATGGGAATGTTTGCTAAAAATAAACGGACTGGATCTGGTATTTGTGTGACACTGAACGGTGACTATTTTGAAGGATTTTTCGTTAATGACGAACTTTGTGGGGAGGATGTAGCCGTATTTGAAAATGGTTACTATTATTGGAAGGTAATGCACATTACAAACGCCTAACTGCTGAAATGGAAAAGGTATGTGGCGCCCTGAACGCACGACAAATCATCGATAAATCGGGCAATACTTATTATATAGTTCCTTGACAGTGATACTTGCTGAACGTAAAATGTTATAAATAAGTTGGCCATATTTTTTGAAGAAAAATAAAAATAAAACATGATATGACAGTCTAGCGTAGAGCTTAGAACAGACGAGAAAGTATTTATAACGTTCTTTAAAACAAATATTATTTTATGGACTAAGATTCTATAAATGAATTAAAAAATCAACCAAACGCTAACTTGGAAGTCTTCTTTTCTTTATCTGTGCAGATGATAAAAGACGTGCAGTTGAACTGAGCAGACGTCGGTTCAATTTGATAATTTCCTTCTCTCATTTCAGTTCTACCGCGACAGGTAAATTAGGAACCTTGCCGTTTGACAAAATCACTTCAGCGTGCCAACAAACTGTTCAACTTGAACAGGATATTCATCAGCCCCGGACAGAACATTCATCTGCCGAACTGGTAACTTTGTCGAACATCACCTTAAGTCCTGAACTGAATCCAGTTCATCAGGATTCTCGAAGGCAACCCAACCGGACCTTGAGAAACTGTATATATGTATGGGCCAGTCTGACATTGGGTCAGCTGGTCAGTTTTTTGTTATAGGTACCCAATCCTAGGGTCTCTATCGCTGTCAAAAACCATCGACGTGGTTGTGTCGTCGACACTACTAACATTACGAGGGATATCGTGTACATATGTGTCACAGGCACCATTACCTTTCCTCAAGAAACTTGCAAACATCTACAAGCATAGGAAAAATCAGCATAGCAGCGTCACGTACACTGCAACACAATAGGAGAAGAGATACTCTCACTAACTGCAAGGAAGTTCCTTGGACGCACTGAGCTGCATTCAGTGCAAAATTTAAAGAGTGGACGCATCATTGTACGGAGCTACCCCGTCCGCTAAATTGGTGACCCCGACGTGATCCTGATCACACAACAGATTTCATCACTGAAGAAGTCAAAGTTTCAAAAGGTTAGAGTAATGAGCATTCTGCGCATAGCGTGCTTACCTTTTTACAATTATAATTTAAACTTAATTATTATATTACCAAGTCAATCGCTTTTAAGCATAAATTTCCTCGTGTTGGTGGAATAATCAACCATCTTACTTAATATAAGACATGGTGTAAGCTTTCTACGTTCAGCAACGACTTACTGATTCACTTTGTTGTACTTCGGCATACGTCAAGCACGTTTAACCTTTCTTTTGTATTACTGATACGCATACATTTAACTTAATTAATTTCATTCCTCGTTATCAGCTATTACATTGTGGTTTGTCGTGCCTTCATCGTTTATTTCAACCAACCATTAAATATGCCCAACGAAAAAGACATAAACGCCGAATTGGACTCTGCTAGTAGTAACTCACTGAGTGGGTCCACTACTTCCTTTCCAGCGTGCACCACTCAACCAGGGATATTGGGTGCGGTGTCGGTGAAACCAGTACCATTTTGGAAAAACGATCCGGACCTGTGGTTCCTCCACTTGGAGGCACAGTTTGAGTTGGCGGGCATCAATCAAGATAAAACGAAGTTCTGCCACGTTGTTTGCGCGCTCGACGAAAACGTTGTACGCTTGGTGAGTGACATTATACGTTCACCTCCAGCGTCTAATCGATATGATCAGCTTAAGGAAACGTTGATTTCTCGTCTTTCAGGAAGTGTAAATCAAAAGCTTAGGCAGCTTCTGACAGAACTCACGCTGGGCGATGCACAACCATCTCAACTACTGCGTGAGATGAGAGCACTCAGCAACGATCAGCTCAGTGAAGCTGTGCTAAAGTCGCTTTGGCTTCAACGATTGCCAGCAAGTATGCAGGCAATCCTAGCCTGCAACCCTGGTACACTCGAAGTTTTGGCAACATGCGCCGACAAAATCGACGAGGTTAATCCCAGATCCGAGGTGTTTGCCATAGCTCCTCCACTTGATAATCATCATCAGACCCTTTCAGAGTTGGAAAAGAAGCTACACCACCTCACATGCAAGTTCGAGAAGTTTCTCACCTTCCGCAATCCAACTAGACAAAGCTCATCGAGAAGCGGATCTAGACAACGATCATCCTCTCGACATTCGACATCTGACTCAAATTCAAGTTTCTGCTGGTACCACCGAAAGTTCGGAACCAGCGCTAGAAAGTGTATCTCTCCCTGCAAGTTTAAGGGAAGCAATCAAAATTTAACGCCGTATGGCGTTATTGCCGGGTCTGAAGACCCAAATTAATTAGCCATCTGCCATTGACGACGGGTGGAAGTGGCGTGCAAAATAGTCGTCTTTACATTTTTGGCAGATCTTCAAAACGAAATTATCTCGTTGACACATGAGCGGACGTTTCCGTCATCCCAAAAACGTCTCAGCATCGTTTTCCAAATTCCAGTTTGCAGTTGGTGGCGGCTAATTCCACCCCCATTAGTACATTCGGCCGAAAAGTTCTGTCCTTAGATTTGGGATTACGCAGATCTTTTTCCTGGCAGTTCATAATCGCAGCCGTTCCTAGACCTATACTAGGCGCAGATTTTCTGTGTCACTATGGCCTTCTAGTAGACATCAAAAAGAAATCCCTCATTGACCCTCTCACATCTTTGATATCATCGGCACAACGTATCAACACCCAAAACTCAGGTCTGTCGATTCTGATTAATCCGGCACTTGATCCAACTGTTCAGGAACTGCTAAAAAATATCGCGCCATTACGGTTGAAGTGGGATTTACTAAGCAGGTGGCCCACATGGTTACACACCACATCTTCACCAAAGGGGCGCCTATTTCATCCAAAGTACGTCGTTTATCACCCGAAAAATTGACTGTAGCCAAAAAGGAATTCGAGTTTCTTTTAGATCAAGGAATTTGCCGACCTTCAAATAGTCCTTGGTCTTCACCATTACATCTTGTGCAAAAGAAAAATGGTGAATGGAGACCATGTGGGGACTACAGAAGATTAAACGCGAGTACAATACCAGACCGTTACCCTGTACCTCTGATCCACGATTTTGCCTATCACCTAGAAGACTGTTCACTCTTTACAACCCTGGACTTAGCGAAGGCATACCACCAGATCCCAGTTGAGCCCGAAGATATTCCAAAAACGGCAATATGCACGCCTTTTGGATTGTTCGAGTTTACACGCATGACGTTTGGTTTGTGCAACGCTGCTCAGTCGTTCCAAAGATTCATCTACATGGTTCTGCAGGAGTTCTCTTTCTGCTTTGTTTATTTGGACGATATCCTGGTTGCTTCTAAATCTAACGTTGAACACTACTTACATCTCGAAAAGGTATTTAGGCGCCTACAGGAATACGGACTGCTACTGAACGTCGAAAAATGCGTCTTCGTGCAGTCACAAGTAAAATTCTTGGGACACTTAATTACCTCACAGGGCATCAAACCAGCTCCTGACCGGGTAGAGGCTATATCGAAATTCAAGATTCCTGAAACGGTAAAGCAGTTACGACGCTTTCTCGGAATGGTAAATTTCTACCGGCGTTTCCTGCCACATGCGGCAGCACATCACACCAAGCTTAACACTTACCTTTCTGGATCAAACAAAGATGTTGCCAAAAAAATTGACTGGTCCCAGGAAGCTATCAAATCGTTCGAGTTTGCTAAAACTCAACTAGCTCAAACAGCTCTTCTCGCTTTTCCCATCGCTTCGGCCGAGCTGTCGTTGTAAGTAGATGCTTCGGATACTGCCATCGGTGCCGCAATACAGCAAAAAGTCGACGATAGCTGGCAACCACTTGGATTTTACTCGGTAAAATTAAACCAGGCACAGCAAAAGTACAGTACCTATGACAGGGAATTACTTGCCGCATATCAAGGTGTTAAGTATTTCAGGTATTTACTTGAGGGACGGGTTTTCACGATCTACACGGACCACAAACCCTTGCAATACGCATTTCAGCAAAATCCAGAAAAGGCTTCTCCCAGGCAATTACGTCATTTAGACTTTGTAGGTCAATTTACAACAGACATAAGACACGTACCTGGGCAGGACAATGTGGTTGCCAATGCGTTATCTAGAGTTGAGGAAATACAGCTTCTTGATCCAATCAATTTCGAGGCTATAGCCGAGATGCAATAACAAGACGCAGAATTTCAACAACTTCTTCAAAATTCTAAGTTTAAATTTCAAAAATTTCCGGTCTTCGGGACCAATAAAGAATTATTTTGCGAAGTTTCGACAACGAAGATACGACCATTTATCCCTTCTCCTTTCAGACCACAAGTCTTTAAAATCGTCCACAATTTGTCCCACCCGAGTATTCGCACTACCAATAAAATGGTTACGTCTAAATACTTCTGGCCGTCCATCAACAAGGACGTCAACAATTGGACGCGGTCATGCTTACCTTGCCAACAGTGCAAGGTGTCTAGGCATGGCAAAAACGCTTTAGGCTCTTTCCCGGAATGCTCCGGTCGTTTCCAAACTATTCATATAGATCTGGTCGGACCTCTGCCACCATCACAAAATTTTAGGTACTGCCTAACAATTATAGACAGATTCACGCGATGGCCAGAAGCCATTCCGTTAAATGACATTAGTGCTGAAACAGTCGCAACCGCACTCTGCCAAGTGTGGATAGCTCGATTTGGCGTCCCTAGGTACATCATTACAGATCAAGGCGCGCAATTTGAATCCTCTTTATTTTTTGAACTTTCCAAGTTATTAGGATTCCGACGAAATCGCACTACTGCTTACCATCCGCAGGCCAACGGATTTTTAGAACGTTGGCACCGGGCGTTCAAGGCATGTTTAATGGCATATAAAGAAAAAACCTGGACAAAGGCTTTACCCTTTGTACTGCTCGGTTTGCGAACCGCTTTTAGGGAGGAATTTCTCGCTACCCCTGCAGAGCTCGTTTACGGTGAAGCATTACGCATTCCTGGTGATTGCCTTCAAAATTCTAAGCAACAACCTCAAAGTCAATTCGTCACTGCTTTACGAGATCTTTTCACTGACATCAGACCAGTCCCGGCTAGCAATCACTCTCATCAACCTATCTTTAGGTTTAAAGACCTCGATGAATGTTCACATGTGTTCCTAAGAACAGATGCTATTCGAACGTCACTCCAAGCACCTTATGAAGGCCCTTTTCCCATTATCAAGCGCACGAAACATTTTTTCACACTCAAGGTAAAAAACAAGGAGGTTAACGTTTCCGTTGATCGGATTAAACCATGCTTCACAAATTCAGAAATGTTCACTAATGATCATGATCACTCGCAAACCACGGCAGCTAGTGATGTTCTTACGGCTGAGGAAGCTTTTCAGCCAGCGTCTGAAGGTTCCTCGGTTCGACAAAGATGTAGGGAAGAGCGTTTCCATCCAGCGACGGAAGACTTCCAGGCATCTGATAGCACAAACGCTTGTGCAGCGTCTCCGTCGAGCGCGGCAGCTCGTCAAATCAGGTTCATGCCTGATGGTTCAAGTAGTATGCCAACAAGGATCACTCGTGCTGGTCGAGCCACTAGGCCGCCACAACGCCTCACATATCGCTAAAACCCTGGGTTTTGCTGGAGGGGAGTAATGTGGCGCCCTGAACGCACGACAAATCATCGATAAATCGGGCAGTACTTATTATATAGTTCCTTGACAGTGATACTTGCTGAACGTAAAATGTTATAAATAAGTTGGCCATATTTTTTGAAGAAAAATAAAAATAAAACATGATATGACAGTCTAGCGTAGAGCTTAGAACAGACGAGAAAGTATTTATAACGTTCTTTAAAACAAATATTATTTTATGGACTAAGATTCTATAAATGAATTAAAAAATCAACCAAACGCTAACTTGAAAGTCTTCTTTTCTTTATCTGTGCAGATGATAAAAGACGTGCAGTTGAACTGAGCAGACGTCGGTTCAATTTGATAATTTCCTTCTCTCATTTCAGTTCTACCGCGACAGGTAAATTAGGAACCTTGCCGTTTGACAAAATCACTTCAGCGTACCAACAAACTGTTCAACTTGAACAGGATATTCATCAGCCCCGGACAGAACATTCATCTGCCGAACTGGTAACTTTGTCGAACATCACCTTAAGTCCTGAACTGAATCCAGTTCATCAGGATTCTCGAAGGCAACCCAACCGGACCTTGAGAAACTGTATATATGTATGGGCCAGTCTGACATTGGGTCAGCTGGTCAGTTTTTTGTTATAGGTACCCAATCCTAGGGTCTCTATCGCTGTCAAAAACCATCGACGTGGTTGTGTCGTCGACACTACTAACATTACGAGGGATATCGTGTACATATGTGTCACAGGCACCATTACCTTTCCTCAAGAAACTTGCAGACATCTACAAGCATAGGAAAAATCAGCATAGCAGCGTCACGTACACTGCAACACAATAGGAGAAGAGATACTCTCACTAACTGCAAGGAAGTTCCTTGGACGCACTGAGCTGCATTCAGTGCAAAATTTAAATAGTGGACGCATCATTGTACGGAGCTACCCCGTCCGCTAAAGGTATACGACTTAGATTTGACATTGTTAATTGATACATCCGTCATTTTTATCACTGGGTGACTTACATAGGTATTTCCTAGATTTTACATTTGATCAGAACCCGAAATTGACGAGAGAGTCTGCTGCTCGATTTTACTATGAAGCATTCAAATTGAATCCAGCAATTGGAATGCTCAACATCAACTCGGTACCCTGTTTTACAGACACAATTCGATTTAGACTTGATCTATCATTACCTTTACTTTTTGATATGCACGGTCCCCTTTTACTTAAGTGAACATAACGTTGACAAACTACTTCTTGCACATGCAGAATAGCTTGAACAGTTAGATCCCGATAAAGTTGGATTTAGTTTACGCAACTTTTACGCTCGATTCTTCTTGATAGTAGACATATTTTTTTTCTTCGACAACGATGTTCTAGATTTCAATAGTCTTGGCCGTTGTGTTCTTGTGGCTTTTAGAAAAGTTCTCTGTTCCAAAACAGTTAATATTACAGAATCCAGCTTGTTAAAGCTGATTTGCATTCTTCTCTTTTGCATGCCTAAGTTGAAAATGATCAACTCACATATACCTTCTTTGAACTTTGGAAACAAAAGCTATATGAAGTGAATCCGCATGGTCACGTAGAGGGCAGAGTGCGCTTTGGTTTCTTAATCGAAGTAGAGAACCAAATAGCGCAGTGTGGACTTTTATATAGTGCTGTAACAGTACAATTCAGCCTTATCTGATTATCCACTGAGCCTTGGACCCAGAGAGCGGTCTCAAGCTCAATGCACTTACCATATCTAGCATCTATCTAGATTAGATAGGAGCTCCAATACCGTATTTCGTAACAGTATTCTTTTAATCTGCATCCCTTTCGTCTCCGGCTCAGGGATGGAAATAAAGCAAATAAATGCCGACGCAGGCATTTATTTCGAAGAAATTGGCAGAGCCAATTTCTACACCAACGAGTGGAAGATCATATTACCTACTACGATCTAGAAAACTTCAAGTCAGAATTCAGGAACATAAAATTCATCACGGAGCAAATTACGGCTAGCTGCAAGAAATTGGATGGAAATTCAGCAATGGCACACACTTGTAACGGTACGTTGCTACAGATAAACCTTATCATAGCAAATATAGAATATAAAAATATGCTCCTAATAACTCAAAGTAGAAAACAAAGAGCACTTTTAAATGTAATAGGATCAATTTCCAAAGCTCTTTTCGGCACATTAGATGAAGATTATGCCAAGCTATATGATGAACAAATTCACAACCTCACTTTAAACCAAAATTCCCTCCTTTCCCTCATGAAAAGCCAAACCGCGATAATAGAAGCAACAGCTCAAATTTTTAATAAAACCAAGGCCGCAATTGAAAAGGAATTCCTGAATATGCATAAAAAACGAATTTCGATTCAAATATCTACATCTCTAATGGAAAATAGAACACTGGATAATCAAATTTTTAATTTCAATTTCAATTTTATTTCAAGGATAATGCACAACAAGATACATAAATCTTTTCAGCATGTACATTCTAAAATTTCTACCAGTAAATGCTACTAAGTGAAAAAAGAGAAGAGAAAAACAAAACAGCACAATAAAATAAAAGAAAGATAGGAAAAAGAGAAATTAGATTCAATGATAATGAAATGCACAAAAAGTCCAAACTGGGAAAATAAAATAAAAAAACAAATAAAATAAAAAGTAAATACTAACCTATATTAGTTACTGCTATACTGACAAACAAACCTAAATTCACTACAGATTTTTCAAGCTCATCGGACGTATGCCTAATTCTCATTTAATAAATACTGAAAAAGAAGCCTCTTGAACATGCCGGCTGACCCATGCGTTGCAAATTGACAGGAAGAGAATTCCACTTGCGAGTTATATGAACAAAGTAGAAACGCTGGCCCAATACTGTACGGTAGCGGGGAATCAAAATACCCACATGTCTAGTGGAATGCAAGATTGTGATACCATTGCAGAGATAAACAGGCTGATTGGTATAAATTAGTCTATGAAGGAAAACTAGTGCTTTAAGCAAAAGATATGTTTTAAGGGAACAGTTCAGAATTATATTTCTATATTGGCTTATATGATCAAAACGTCGAAGTCCAAAGGAATAATGCTCTGACGATTTTAATTTTAACACTTACAGAAAGTAAATGCGCTGAGAGCCAAAGGCGACGAAGTCCGCCATACACTTTTCCCAACACGCTATTTACATAATCACAGCAGCTCATCCGAGAGTTTAGTATTATACCAAGATTCCTTATACGCTCTAAGTGGGGTAGCGGGGTATTTCCAAGAACAATAGGAGAAAAATTCAAAGGATCCAAACTTCTTCGGTATATTAGCATATAATTAGACTTTTTAGCGTTCAATGCAAGGTCGTTTAATGCTGACCATTCATCAATCCGCACAAGATCACTATTGATCTTGACAATGCAATCCTCAGACAAGCCAATAGGACAGCTCATAAAGATCTGCACGTCATCCGCATATAAATGTATATTAGCATGACGTATAACATCCGGTAAGTCATTAATATAAAGGCTGAATAGCAGCGGTCCTAAGATAGAGCCTTGGGGGATTCCACATGTCAAATTTATTGCATTAGAAAGGCAATTATTTATTTTCACTTGCTGTGTTCGTCCAGACAAAAAGCTGTTAATAACTGAAAGTGTAGAAGAGGCGAAGTTAAAATTCGAAGCTAATTTTTGCAATAATTTACTATGATTGACACTGTCAAAAGCTTTAGAAAAGTCCAATAGCACCAGAATCCCCATATCATCCCTATCAAGCGCTTCACGAATATCGGTGGTAACTTTCAGTAAAACAAGCAGATTACAGCGAACGTTGCTCAAGATACTCAAACATTTGGATTGATATGAGCTTCACCAGGGCTTTCGCCAGAAAACATAATAGGCTGATAGGTCTGAAATCAGACATGTTATTTGGGGAGGTATTTTTGGCAATGGCTAAAACAACTGCCCTTTTCCACTTTGCTGGAAACTTGGACGTAGTTAAAGCAGTGTTAAAGATGTGCTTGACAGTAGGTAATATAGCAGGCAAAAGTAATTTCACGAAAAGTGGAGGGATGTTATCCGGCCCGCTAGCGTTTGAACTTATCGAATTAATGGCATTGCAAACCTCTAACGAATGTACGCAGCGGAAGCTGAAACCATCATCTAATGGTGATTGGGGAGTTGCATGCATAAAGTCAGATGCAGTTGGGAATACCACTGCTGAAGACGAAGTAAAATGTTCATTTAGATCATTTGGATCAAAATCACAGGTTGGGGCATGTTTGCCATGAATGCCCAAGCTTTTTAAATTAGACCAACATTTTTTTGAGGTGAGACTAGGGTCAAGCTTGTGACCCAAATAATAACGCTTTGCGGACCGCACTTTACGAGTTAGCAAATTTCTAATTTGTTTATACTGTCGCTTGGCAAGCTGACTTCTCGAGTATTTATACCTCTGATAAAGAAACTCACGCTCTGCTATAAGTATACTAATTTCTTCCGTATACCATGGAATTCTGTGTGTAAAACTACGCCGTGAGCGAAGAGGAGCGTATTTATCATGCAGATATTGCATGATGGAATCGAACTTCTCTACTTGGTCATCTACATTTGTGAAATCATAAATTTCATTCCAGGGCAGAGTGGTTCACTCCGCCAACATACAATTAATATCGATGCGATTATAATTACGATATAAAGTCGGTATTTCAACCTCTCGCTCTACTAGGAACTCATATGTCAAGAATAATATGTCATAATCCATAATACTTGGAGGGCTAAGCTGGTTAAAGAACTTAACAGAACTTTCATCTGTAACAAGAAACAAATCAAGTAATGATGGATTTTCCACACCACAAAACGTGGGAAGCATATTCACTTGTTTCAAATCAAGACTCTGGATCAGGTGAATAAAATTTTCAGATGTCGAGTTTTGTTGCAACATGTTCACATTAAAGTCACCACCGTTAATTACTTTATTATAGCGATGAATGATTGAGGCAATTATATCTTCGAACTCAGGCGTATTATTTATACAGAAGCAATTTGGAGGACAGTAAACTGCTACTAAAGCACATTTATCAAAGCTAGATTGAATTTCAACGCATATGAACTCAAAAGGCTCACATGTTGATGAGTATAGAATGGATGATTTAAAGCACTTTCTAATATAGATTGCCGCACCACCACCAATGCGATCTTTCCTATCGTTACGATGTAGGGAATAACCTGGAATGTCCACCAATCGAGACTGAATGTCCCCATGTAACCATGTCTCAGAAACCATTAAAACATCAACATTTGACTTCACAAATATTAAACCCAACTCATCAATCTTTGAACGAATGCTACGTGCATTCATGTAACACACCTTGAGTCCCGGCGCTCTGGAACAGCACACATTTACCATGGTTCCTACTTGGTCCATATTATATGAATTTAACGACTGAACATAATAACACAGGGTCAGCAGCATGTCCAATAGTCAATAAGAAAACAAGATACATAATGATGCAGAAGAGTACACATGTCCGATGGGCTGAGCAATCGACGTACATAAAAAGTTCAAAAACAATTATGTAATAAACTCTAATTGGGAAGATGAAAAATCTACAATACAGCTTAAGCCAGTAAATAGCAGCAAAATCTAAGTATAAGGATCGATCAACTAAATAAACTAATACTACATTTCTAAAAAATAAAGAATTCATAATCGAATACTCAAAAAAAAATAAAACAAGTGAAAAAGGTAGAATTGGTTTAAGACCAATTCTTATGATACCCTAGATGAATGCCCGTATGAAATTTCGTACGGTCACCCATTTGAGCAATTTTGATTTTTTGCATTGGTTTCAAGCATATATTTCTAGAACGGCTCGTCGGACAGAAAAAATGATTATAGCCAATTTTATACTTTATTCTGAAGAAGCTTTTAGTACAATAGAAATGTCTAGGATTGATCGTTTTCAAAGTATATGCAAAAAACAAAAAAATTTATATGGCAACACAAAGAAGGGGTTGCCCGATTTAGTCCATTTGTGAAATTTTATTTGCTATTACTATCAAAACACAATGTACCGGATTTCAGCTTTCTATGTCGACGTGTTCTCAGGTAGTGTGCAAATATATAGTGGAAAACGAAATTTTTGTATGGCAACCCCACGAAGGAGTTGCCCGATTTGTCTCATTTTCGAACTTAATTTTACTTTTTTTTTCATGTCCGTGTACAAAATTTCAGCTTTCTAAGTGAACGCGCTCTCGAGTTATCGTGCGCACGGACGGACGGACGGACGGACGGACATGCAAAAATCAAAATAACTTTCAATTTTATGTGAGGGTGTCCAATCCATTTTGCTCTACCATCATTATTTCTGTGCGTTACAAATGGAATGGCAAACTTAGTATACCCCTATAGATTTCATCTAGGGTATAAAAATAAAAATTAAATAACCATAAATAAATTTCAGAGGGTAACAAAGAATGATTATGGTGACTTTGAGTTGTATGCAGGCCGACATATAAACTATTGATCACCATTAGCTGTCGACACTCCCAGCGTAGAAGAATCGTCGTCTACTAGTGTTTGCAATTCTTTCATTGACGTCACACGTACGAGGTCATTATTATTATTATTATTATTTTTTTATTTTTTTTTTTTTAGTCGAACGTAAACGAAACCATTTCGAGACCGTATGGTATGCAACTTATGTATGGAGCGCAAGCGTCGGGCTTCATTAAATATGCGATGGTTGCTGGGTGTAAGGCTGTCATGGATGTATATTAAACTATCAGACGTAAAGCCAGCATCTAATTGATTTAGCTTTAGTTGCCCATGCGCTGACAGCGATTTGTAAAATGAGCTCTTCTCACTTTGCGACGAGAACCGCACTATTATGGAAGAATTGTTATTAGATCCCTTCTTAGATGACGTTTTGCTTTTGAGTCTAAAGGTATCGGTGTAAGTCATCACAGTATGTTTTAGTAGAGAAGCAATACACTGGAAAATGTTACGGGTATTTTCATTTTGCTTTTTTGGTATGCCAGTGATTACTACATCATTTAAACGTCGCAGCCGTTGGGAATCCTCGAGCTCGCTCTGAATAAGAGAAAGTCTACGCTCAAGAGCTTCGTTCTTAGTTTTTAGATCGTTCACTTCCTTGCTGATCGTTGATAATACAATTTCAATTTGGGATGAGATATCCTCCTTAAATTCTTTGAACTTTTCAGTGAGCAGGTTACTGAGACTTTATTCCATTACATCCAAGGAAAACTCATACAGCGATGGAGAGGATAATGTCGAGGCGACACGGCTTGCTGCACCTCTTGTTAGAGCTGGAGTGTTGCTCGGTGATCGTCTGTGCCCACTCGTTGAACTGTTTTTACTCTTGCTGTTTGTATTGGAGTTTTTACCGCTCGTTATAATGAGGTTGATAAGTGTCAATAAATATATGAATAACAAGAATATGTATAAAGCACCACCAACAACCAAATCACTAGCGAACGATCCAAAATCACGGATAGATAGTACACAAAATACACCTTCACAAAATAAGCTCAGAAACTATTTTACTAATGCCAGTTAATATATATAATATAATATATAATATAGAACTAAAACTTTAGGAAAAACGGCAATAAATTTGGAAAACCGGGAGCTCTGATACAATACGTCTACTCAGTAGCAAGAATCATTACGGTATCCATTGAATTAGAATCACTCGTCTCACTTGTTTCATTAATGACATTCAGATATCAAAATACCCAGGCAGAATTAATAGATCTTTTAATTGATTCCAAACATGGAAAATTTCACCCTACACTAATATCACCTAATAAGATTGAAGAAATTTTATCAAAAATTAGGCAAGAAATACCAAATACAATGATGCTTCCTATAAATCCCAGAGGAAATATATTATCACAAATTTATAAATTAAGTACAATCTCTGCGAATATTTTCAACAACAAAATAATTATAGAACTCAGAATCCCCATTCCTTTCAAGGAACCATATCAAATCTTTAAAACAATACCATTGCCTACTATCCTTAAAAAATCGCTCGTATATATTGAACCATCAAAGGAATATATACTAATCGACTACAATCGCGAACACTATCTCGAACTAACAGTCCAAGATATTCACAATTGCGCAACGTTGGATCATACGCACTTTTACTGCCAGATCACATCCCCAATCTTAAATGCAAATACTAGGGTAAATCAATGCGAGATAAATTTAATAAAAAAGGAGCCGATTACATCCGATTGTAAAATTTTAACATTAGAACAAGATTGCTTTTGGACACAATTATCGCAGCAGAACGTTTGGCTTTTCTCCCTAAAAGATTCCATCCACATAGATATTATTTGCGAAAATTCCATTAGCTCACAAGTTGTGCAAGGAACAGGAACAATGTATATCTATCCAAATTACTATGTACGAAGCAAAGGATTCATCTTGCACGGACATAGCGTAAAAGTTTCTAAATTTAATTCGTATTTTATCCCAACAATAAACATTTCCAGTATAATATGGAATATGACGTCTTCTCCAAAGGAAACGCATATAGAAACAGATCCCTTAAGGATTATAACAAACGCGGATCTAAAGAAAGTGCTAGAATCAATTCGTTCGCAAAAAGAGCAGGAATTAATTCCGCTCAATCCAATCAACAATCATCATATCCACCACTATACATTATCATATATGACGATTGCATTAGTCATCTCAATTCTATGTGCGCATTCGTACGTGAAATACAAACAAAAAATCTGTAAATCACGGAAAATACTTTCTCTAGATGAACTAGAAAATGTGCCTAGACCTGCACCAAGAAAACTTAATTTCAAAATAACCCCAGCACCTAAAAGGAAAACGACTGAAAACGTTTAACCTACGGACGTTAACAAACAGACACAGTCTCCTTTTTCTAATTTCCACCATCCTAATAATCCACATCCCCATCGAAAAAAAACAAATTAAAAAATAAAATGAAAAAAAAGAGCATTGAGTAATTTAAAAATCTCACATCCTATTAATGTACATGAATGTAAAGAAAAATAAATAAAGCCTGATACTAGGTAGAAAATTTTTTTTTGTAAAAAAAAAAATTTTTATAAATAAATAAATAAAACAAATGTCGTGATTGAAAAAAAATATATTAATAATTATTAATTACATATAAATAGTAATAAATAGGTATCAAATACAAAGGACGAAACAATTATAAGTGTATAAAAACAAAAACAAAAGCACATATTATAAATAAATAGTGCTACTATTATAAGAAGAATGAACATACAAATAAAGAAATAAAAAAAAATAAAAAACTAAATCAAAGAAGTAAAAAAGTACGGAACACTGTATAATTTAAATTCTATTATTATTGGTGTACTTTTATACTAGCTTAGAACCTATAATAATAATATAATGTAATTGTGGAGGCGCTTCTGTTAACTTTAAATATACTAAAACCATTTTTTTTATTTTATTAAAAACAAGGCAATATATGGTGTGCCTTTCAATTAATATATATAACAACGCATGTAGATAAGTTTACCTATAAAATAACTGTCCAGAATCTCAATTAAAATTTATTACTATTGGAGAAAGAAAGTTTTCTTCTATAAAGAATAAAACTATCTTTTCCCCAGGGGGGAGGGATGTTGTGACTCAGGTGCCCAATGCCCCGAATCACAACCATAATACCGATGCATCAGTATATCGGCCAATGCGATATATTGATGTACCATTGATTGACCCTCATTCAAAATTTAAAATGCATTTAGAAATGAATTCCCATATTATAACAAAATGCAATTTAGCATAAATTGCATTTTGTTATCAGACACACATTCCACTCACACGGTATGCACACTTACCTACATACAGTGTCTTCTTACTTTTTTTCCGTATGTACTATGTACATACGTACATTACCTACTTAATCCAATCTAATTGTATGTACATACATACAATTATCAAAATTATTTGCGCCCTCTTAAAATTAATATTTCAAGACGGGCGCACAAGTGCATATCGGATTACAGTTTTCATTGATGCATGTAGCTCGCATCAGAACTTTTTGCATTTTCTCACGTACGTTTTTTCAACGTCGTGAGAAAACAATACAAAGAAAAAAAGAGCTTTTGAAGCGATCGTGGGTACCTGGGGCCATCAAGCCCGATCCTCGCGGAGTTCTTTCCAAAGTCGCAGACCAGAAAAGTCCGAGGGACTCACGCATAAAAAAATTAATAAAAGTCGAAGCTATAAAATGATATTCTGAATAACAAAAATTGTGTTATTAAAGCGTGTTGCGAAACCCAATTTTTTAAAAGTCGAAGTTATAAAAAAAGATACTCCGAATTACAAAAAAAAAAGTGTTATTATTGTGTTATTATTGTGTTGCGAAATCCAAACCGACAAAAGGTGTAAAGAAATATAAAATTAAAATAATAAATTTTAAAAACAGAGAGTTTACTTTGTGACTTAAAACCCGAATTTATTAACATTAACAAGGTTCAGTGCTCTCCTCTCTGAGCACGGCACTCAATCACAACATTAGGGCAGTATCTGTTATGACCCTTGGCATACGATAAGTGGGCTAGCTTTCATTTTGTGGCATTTAGGGCACTTTCGAATATATTTGGAGCTGAGCATATCTCTCCACTTATTTTTTTTTCTTTATTATTTTATAAGTTTTCATTACTCCTTGGTGACCACCAAACGCGGAGTCATGATAGTCTTTTAAAATTGTCTCGATTTCCTCAGGGTCTGAGATAGTTTCCGGTAATGTATGCTGGGCATTTATTAGATTTTGGTTCCAGGGTAATTCGCCGTGTTCAGATGCACTGCTTTCGGATTTGCTGCTATTAGTTGAGTCAATTTCGATTAATTCATTTTGGAGTTCCGTGGATATTTTTGAACTTTATGGGGAGTTTCTGGGTTTTGATTTTCCTCTTCAATATTATTTTCTGCCTCCCTTATTTGAGCTCTCGTAACAGCATGGCAATGTGCTTGTTTAGGCTTTGAGGGTGGTGGAGAACTAGAATCATTTTCGTCTATGTCGGAATCGGCTCGGTGAGGTACCTGAGCTTCCACAATGAACGAATTGGGGTTTGCCTGGTTTAGCTCGGCAGGTATTCGACTAAGCGCGTCTGCATTAGTGTTATATTTTTCAGGCTTATATTCAATTTTATAGTCAAATTCTGGGTGTTTATGGTGAAACCTGACTAATATCGATGTCGGGTCTTTCACATTGAATACGCTATAGGCCTGTCTTTACCTGTTGTCCCTTGTTGTTGGGTAAAATCTGGATACTTGAGTAGAGGCGGATTTATAAGGGAATTTTTAATCTCATTGAAAGAGTCTTGGCACTTTGGCGTCCAATTAAATTTGACGTCTTTCCGTAATAGATTTGTTATTGGCCTGACTGTCTTTGAGAAATTAGGGATGAACTTGCGATAGTAGTTTGCCAATCCAAGAAACGATTGAGTTTGTCTCACAGTTCGGGGTTGCGGAAAATTTTGCAAACAGATTGTCTCTTACTGGGATCTGGGCGTGCTCCCTCATTTGAGCATTTGTGTCCGAGGTATATTACTTCTCGGCGTAGGAATTGACACTTTTCGGGTTGTAATTTACGATTATGGGCTCGAAGTCTGTCGAATACTTTAACCAGTTTCTCGTTATGATTTTGTAAATTTTTGCCATATATTACAATATTATCGAGATAGACAAAGCATTCTAATCCTTGGAGACCAGTTAGAATGTAATTCATCAGGCATTGAAAGGTCGCAGGTGCGTCTTTCAGCCCAAATGGCATTCTCTTAAATTCATAATGCCCGTAAGCGGTACTAAACGCAGTTTTTGGTCTATCCCTTGGGTCAACCAGTACTTGATGGTATCCGCTTGCAAGGTCAAGTGTAGTAAAATACCGCGAATGCCCAAGCTGATCCAGTATATCCTCTATCCCGGGTAATGGAAAGGCATTCCCTATCGATTTCTCGTTAACTTTACGGAAATCTACTACTACTCGCAAACGTTTATTGCCATCAGGCCCGGCTTTCTTCGGGACTACCAGCAACGGAGAATTCCACGGGCTTTTACTTATTTGGATTATGTCATTCTCTAACATATCCTTGATTTGCTCATTTATTACAGCCCGGTGCGCTTCTGGAAGTCTATACATCTTTTGATTTATGGGTGGCTGATTGTGCAAAATGGGGATGGTATGCTTTATGGTATTAGTGCATGTTAGTTTATCTCCCTTTAGATAAAACAGATCATTATACTTGTAGCATAACTCAAGAATTGATTTTTCTTCTTCGTGATTTAAATTTTCATCCAACAGTAATTCTTTACGTAAAGCCACAAGTCTGTCTGGGTTATAGCTTTTAATATGGTTTACGTTTATTGAATATGGATTGGAGTTGAAATATATCTTATCACTTTTGAAGTGGTATTCTGTTTTGTTATGTGCACGAGGGGAAGGTGGATCACCTTCTTTCTGATTACTTTGGGTATTTATATCGTCCAAAGGTATATTGAGAGGTTTAAAATTATAATGACTACTTGGAACTAGAGTAACCTTTAATTTTCTTAGGAATACGGGTTCTGTGTTTATGTTTAGAACAGATAATGGTATAAAACTTTTGTGAGGACTAACTAAGCAATTTGCGACAAATACTCCTTCTTTTATCTCTTGAGACATACAGATCATTTCTTGGTTCAATTGTAATGGTATGCTCAGTACAATTTGAGATCGAGGAGGTATTCTATTGGATCGCTGAAGTACTACTTCGTATATTGCCTTCCTTCATCTTCATTTAGGGTGCTTGAAATATCTCCCATTGGGGATAAGGAGTTTGTATTATCCCTCGGTAGTTCATCTCCATCTTCTGTGGATGTTTCGAGAGGTACCGTGAATTCGATAGGGTTGGTTTCCGTGCGAGGAAAACGGAGCAATTTGTTAGGCCCTTCTATATTGCAATTTTTTGCAAGAAAGTCATTACCTAACAGCCCATCATGAGAGATGTGGGCGTTATCTTCTACAACCTGTAGATTGCACGGGAAACTGCGGCTTAGTAAAAAGGTGCCTTGGCAGTTACAATATTGTTTGTCCTTCTCCAAATGGAGTTTTCAAAGTGACCTTTTGACTTTGTTCTATACGTTTTGGCGTATCTAGTGCTTTCTGTTTGATTATGCTTACTTCAGCTCCAGTGTCTACTACCAGCCGAACGGCTGTATTTCCGTTTATATCTAATGGTAACACTACCACTGATACTTTATCCTTAATCTGCGGGTTTTTCAGCTGGGAGGACCCTAAAGTATTTTGCGATATTTTATTTAATGTCTAGCCGGGGCTTTTTCGGTCGACAGTGTGCCGTTTCCCGATTTTGTAGCCTCCCATCGTTGCTTCTGTTGACAGGTGGTGTTGTGACTCAGGTGCCCAATGCCCCGAATTACAACCATAATACCGATACATCAATATATCGTCCAATACGATATATTGATGTACCATTAATTGACCCTGAAAATGAAAAATTATTTCATTTTTAAATCTCATTCAAAATTTAAAATGCATTTAGAAATGCATTCCCATATAATAACAAAATGCAATTTAGCATAAATTGTATTTTGTTATCAGACAGAGATTCCACTCACACGGTATGCACACTTACCTACATACAGTGTCTTCTTGCTTTTTTTCCGTATGTACGCTGTATATACGTACATTACTTACTTAATCCAATCAAATTGTATGTACATACATACATAAATTATCACAATTATTCGCGCCCTCTTAAAATTAAATATTTCATATTTCGGATTACGGTTTTGCATTGATGCCTATAGCTCGCATCAAAAAACTTGTGCATTTTCTCACGTACGTTTTTTCAACGTCGTGAGAAAACAATAAAAATGAAAAAAAGAGCTTTAAAGCGATCATGGGTACTTGGGTGAAATTAGCCCAAACCTCGACGAGTTCAAAAGAAAAGTGCAATTCTTCCTATAAAGAAAATATTAAGGTTTGTTATAAATGTAGAAAAGTGAAATTCACCTTATAAATATATTAAAAGCAATTCCTTTATGAATATACTTATTAAACTTAATTCTTCCTATAAATACTTTAAATAAATATTTTTCCGAACCTGAGTGTATTTATCTTGTGAAACTCATCGCATCGGCCGTTTCTTCACGTTAAACCTATTAGCACGAACGGTCGAACTACAACAAGTTGGTGGCAGCGGTGTATCTACCGAGAATCAGTGCCCTGAAAAACCATTAAATTATTAAAATCCTACAAAAAAAAATAATAAAAATAACAACTGGTGTCACTGTGGCACCTTCTGCTTACTAATCAGTGTCAAATTAATTAAATTAAAATGAAAAAAAAAAAATTAAAAAAAAATAATATTACAAAAAAAAAAAGAGCCCGGGGACCCTAAAAAGGGTATTTAGAGGAAAAAAATAAGAATAATAAAAGTTCAAGCGCCATAGCGCTCAACGTGGGACTCTTGCGAGGCTTCATCCCTGCCTCACCAAGACGTGGTAAAGAAGGAAGGAAGACACATAGGCATATCATCACCATCATCATACCAACAATCAATTTCATCAACATCTTCAACGAGTTGAAGACGTAATCTAGGAAGAGATGGTAAAGAAGGAAGGAAGACATCTAGGCATATCATCACCATCATCATACCAACAATCAATTTCATCAACATCTTCAGCGAGAAGAGGACGTAATCTAGGAAGAAGGAAATCCAAACCAGTCAAAACGGCACACGAATATTAGACAAGACTTCTCCTCTAATTTTCTTTTTATGTTTTCTAATAGAATATAATAGAATTTAGTTCTACATTTTTTTTTTTTTTTTGTGAAATCACTCCACCACGAAGCGACCTCTGCGGTAAGACTACGTGAACTTGCTGGTCAGAGGACTTCGGAAAGATCAAATATCGATCCCCTGCGATAGACTCCGTAAGTCTATCGATCAGGGGAAAGATCTTGGTCGGAGAGAGTGGTCTCTACACACAATTAGCATACATAAGTAAATTTTTTTTTCTTCTTCTAAAAAAAAAAGAAACATATATATAGCATATTTTGCGATCAGGTATTTTAAAAAATTAACGGAAAATGCTTACTAAAATGTGAAGAATATCATATAATAAATCAAAAAAGAATAAGAGGAAGCCAAGATTGTCAGAAATCAGTCATAGGTATTTCAAAATATTGCTAAAACATAAATGAAAAAGCTGATTAAAATTATTTCGTAATTGGTGACAATACCTATATACATAAACGGCACATTCATAAAACTTGTTTTTCTCTCTCTCATATTAGTTACTCCTCATTAACATATCATGAATACAATTATCAAAAAAAAAATCTTTTTCCAAAAAATTTTCTCAGAATTTTTCCTATAAGCAAATCTAACAAAGAGTTCTCCTATCGCTGTGTTTTTCCCACATATTACAGATTACTGAATCACTTTTACTTATACATAATTATTTACACATAACCAACTTAACAGCTGCTGATTGCTGTTGAGAAATTTAATTATTTGTGTTCTACTTGTCTGCCTTTTTTTGGTCCATACAAATATGCCACGTCTCCTATAGTTCCCCAAATTTAAGCAAATCTAAATACAAAATAATTCCATAATAATAACAGACACACTCTATCTTATAATTTCTCTTTATATTTCCACCTAGTTCTCCGCCTTTTACTTCACGAACCTATCATGACAGAAGAAAACAAATCTTTCGATGAGCTCTGCTCGTTACAAGTCCCAAAAATGTCAGAAATTAGACAAATCCTGGCCGACTATCATAGAGCCAATAAAAGTAAAAGGACTTCAGATTTTACTTCTGAAAAACTCCAAAATATGGAAGACGTATGGGCTTCATTTGAAAAAACGGAAACCCTGATTCATGATCATGAAGATTTTACTGAAACTCATGATTATTTTAAGCAGTCATGCTATGACAAAACCGAGGACTGGTACAATCTTACAAAGGCAACTCTGTCTGATAGGTTGAAGTCCATATCAATCCACACAGAGCGCAAAAATAACCCGTTTTACATTCCACTTCCAAAAACTTCGCAAAAAACAACTGCAATAGATAATTAGGACAATACAGACCAAGACCGAGAAAATACAGTACGATTTCGGTTGCAAGAAGATAGACGAAAAACATTATCCCATATTTTTCAATCTATAGAAAATAATTCACTTGCAACTGCAACCCAGGCATATCTAAACCAAAAATTAAACTCGTTGCACAAATATTGGGATGATTTTCACAAACGACAAAGATAGCGAATACTTCGTGAATGATGCTTACATAAACATGGAAACATCATACTCAGACACTGTAATTGCGCTGCAAGAACAGTTGGACTCGAGATTCAAAAACATAAAAAATACTAGAAATAATCCCACAGAGCATCACCACAATGTCTCTTTCAGAGACCAATCAAATTTTTTCCTATCTGATGCGAGAACATTAATTCCCAATTTCAATGGAAACCCGAAAGATCTCCACAAATTCATTTCAAGCTGTGATGATTCATACGCAACAGCAACGACGGCAAGCGAAAAGCACTCCCTTTTTAGTTTAATAAGGAGTAAATTATCCGCAGAGGCCTACGATATCTTCAGGTACAATCAAATTGAAAATTGGCCTACTTTAAAACCAATTTTAGCTCAAACTTTCGAGGAAAAAATTCCCAGAACTGTGCTACAGTCTCAATTAAATAATTCCAAACAGAGATTAGGGGACAGCGTGAAAGACTTAACACAAGTCTATCCAAATTAAATGAAGCACCACACTTATATACAAGGGATAGAGTTCTTTTAAAGTCCCTTTTAAAAGATAATGAGTGTCAAGGAGTGAGAGCTATAGAGGATGGATTATCCAATCCACAACTACAGACTTTCGCCAAAGTGCATTCCGATAAATCCTTTTCTGCATTAAAATCACACATCTTGGAGCATGCATCACGCTTAGAGTAGAAACAACTCGTTTCCCAAGCACAAAACAAGGTAAATCTGCGCAAGCAATAAATTCAAGTCTTCGCTGCTTCAAATGCAATAGACTCGGGCATTCTGCTTCAAGTTGCCCAGTCATAAAACGCCCCACGCAAAATTTCAACTCAGCTCCAAAACTAAACTCGCAATTACAACGCCCTCCAGATTTCAATAAGGTCACAACGCCGTCACAGGTACCATCTTGTCGATACTTTCATAGGATGGGACATACAATCGAGGAATGCCGGACAAGCGCCGCGAACAACAGTCGTTCTGGCTACAATCAGGGAAATCAAAATAATTTCCAGAAGGTGAACAATACTCCACCAACAAACACGGCTGAAAGACAGCCTCAAAATAGGAACTGGCAGCAGCCAGTATTCCGAGAAAGTCGAACTTCACCGCCGAGATATAATAATGCCAATATCTCGGCTAGATCGCCATCTGCAATTAAGAAGGACAACAAAAATTCATCGGCATCCAGTCAGGAAAACTGGATGCAGCGGGTGGTCTCATTCGGCAACCCCTCGCACATACAAACTACAGCACAAGTCCACAGGAATCCCGAGACAATATCCACGGAAAAGTAGGCAGCAAGAAAATAATTCAAATCCCCGTTCAAATAAATAAAAATTCTTTAACTCTTTCCTTGCCTGTTAACATCTGCTCTGCTCCAAAACATACATTTTTAATTGATACTGGAGCAGAGATCAGCCTAATAAAACTCCATCCACTGAAACCAGACAGTATCTGCTACAGAGATGCTGTCTGCAATATTAATACATTATTTACCGAGTCCACTTGTACAGAAGGACTCATATTTGCAAAACTGAATTTGAAATCTACCAAATTTAACTCCATCCTAGAGCACCCATTTCAAATTGTGGGAAATAACTCCATCCTCTCATATGATGGCCTACTTGGTCATGATTTTCTATCTCGATACAATGCGACTATCAACTACAAAAATAAACTTATTTCTCTAGAAGTAAATGAATCAAACGAATTCTACCCGTATGAAGAATATTACACTAACTACCCATACGTTTATTTGAAAAGCGAAGACCCAGAAAAGAGGTCGCAAACAAAGAGTCTGTTATATACAGAGAGAACAGTCTCCAATAAAGATATTAATACAATTCCATCTCCATCAATTGCTTTGAAAAGCAATGTAAATCGAACCTAAGCCAATGCTTCACAAGAAATGAAGCATAAAGGTAGAAATCTATCTCCATCTATAGCCACACAAGAGGCTGAAGTAAATAAAATTCTATCTCCATCCAAGGCTTCACAAGATATGAAGCAAAAACGTAAAAGTATATCTCCATCTACAGCCGCACAAAAAGCTTTATCTAGTAAAATTCTATCTCCTTCATCAATAAGTGCACAAAAAGTGAATTCCAAGAATAAATCAAAGAAGTTAAAGAATTTCAATAAAGTTTTATCTCTTTCAAATTCTATCGACTCGGAATCATCGAATAACTCCTTCAAAATTCCACAAAAGTTGGAATCATATCTCCTTCCTATTAAAAATCCGAAAGAATCGGATAAATTAAATAAAATTAAAATTCCGGCTCGATCAGAGTTCATTATTGAAATTCCAACTCCTTCTATTCATCATCAATCGCTTTGTTTCAAGAAGGAAATAAGGCCAGGTTTATTTCTCGGAAACTCGATCGTCGAACCAGTCAATGGTATGGCAAAAATCCTGATCCTCAACACAAATGAGGAGGACGCCGATCTGGGCCCCTACGAGGTGAATCCAGTTTATCAAGACTTGGACGACTTTGTGGTCATCTCCACAGACTCTGACAAAGATCCAATTAAGGGCAAAATAATTAAACTGCAAAAGCTTATAAAATTGGATCACTGTAATTCAGAGGAATCTGAGAGTATTCGCAATATCTGTAGGGAATTCAACGATTTCTACTTCATAGAAGGGGATTTCCTTTCATATACAGATCCGATTACCCACAAAATCGAGTCACTCTCAGACAAACCGCCCATATATACCAAGCCTTATAGCACAGACAAGAAATACCCAGCTATCGATGCTAGTACTAAGAAAGTGAAGTATGGAAGAGCTCATAGCAAACCTCAATAACTCACTGATCTCGGCTAAATATATCTTGGGTACGAACCAAAAAAATTTTTCAATATAGGCAAAAATTGAATTTTTTCTTAGAATTTAAATCGACCATATTTCTTCACAATTTGTGTGCATTATTGGTGGCTGAAGACGATTCGATTAAGTTGTGTCTGGGCAGAATCGGCTTCGTGGAAGTTGGATTGATTTGATTGCTTGGGCTTGTTAACTAAAAATTTTTATGAGCGTTGTCTCAGGCCGGTATAAATTTGTGTTCAATGTAGGAAAGAATTGATTTATTTCTTAGAATTGAAATCGACCATATTTCTTCAGAATTCGTGAGCATTATTGGTGGCTGCAGACGGTCCGAACAAATTCTGTCTGCCCAGTCCTTGCTAGATTGTTTGGCTCTGAATTGCATCTTGTTGGGTGGCAGGGGGGGCGGTGTCGGATTAATAAATTAATGTTTTCAATATCTTGCACACATTTTTTCTCTTAGTTTGAGAACCCGGATATTTATTTTCATATTTCACGACTAGTCAAGCAGGGAAGCCGAACCGCTGGGAGTTGCTTTTATTCGTTCTTTGGCTGTACTTAAGTTATAAGTACGTACGCACTGTTGCTCTTTGCATTCCACGAACAGAATTTATTGAAGTAAATTTAAATTTCATTGTGATCATCGATTTGCATTAACTTCTCCGAATTGAATTTTGTAATAAAAATTTTGGACATTCTATTCTTAAATAAAAATTAGGTAAGTCCTGGCTATATTTATTTAAATGTATTCTTGCAGATTTATCTGTAATAAGCATACCTACATAGTAGGTTCCTACATCAGGTTGAATTTTACTATATTAGGTATATCTACGTATTTCCATTTATTTATTTTTCTGTTTCTTTGTTCCTTGGGTTTTGTTTTTGTTTTAATCGTGAACTTTAATTTTACTTAGAGGTTAAAGGATTTCTTGAAATTAAATTCTCTTCATTAATTAATATCTTTAGGCTATATACCTACACAACTTTACATCCTATATTGTATATTAATTCTTTGGAATCTGTTCTTGTGTTTGAATATATATCCATTATCTACGGTAAAGAATGTCAAAAAGTTGGAAAATAAAGTGTTCTATTCGTTGCTGTCAAGCAACTTTAAAACATTACCCAAATAGAAATTTTTTTTAAATTTCCTAAACAAAATGACGAAAGATATGATATTTGGATAAATGCATGCAGAGAATGTAAAGAAGATATCCAGGCAAAGAAAGTGCCTTACATTTGCAATATACATTTTCAACATACCTTTATTGGTAAAAAATTTCTTAAACATGGCGCTGTACCATCTTTTTATTTAGTTCATACTGATCATGTACGTCCTTGCTCTCCTCAATCTAGTTTTGATTTCTCGAAGCCTAGAAAAACATACACAAAAGAGCAACATAACCCAGATTTTGACATTGAAGATTTGAATCGCGCTTCACTAATCCATTCATCAGTTAATAGGGAGTCTCATGCTTCAGATCCGATTGCCTGTAGAGTTTGTTGTAAGTATTCTCGGGAACTGAATAGATGTAAAACGCAAATTAGGCGTCTTAGGAAAGACGTGCAGAAATTTAAGATTGCTGCTAAGAATTTAAGAAAATCTAAGGCTAACTTAGAGCTAAAGATATATAGATTTCGAAAAGCTAAAACAAGGTTAAGGGTTAAGGGAAAAGTAACTACTTCTGAACTTATAGAAAATGAAATTGATGCTGAAGGAAATTCAAGGACATTTGCTAAGATGATAATAAATAACAAAAGTTTATACAACCCGGCGGAAAAATGGATTTCTCAATGTATTTATTTTAGATCATCAGCAAACTACAATTATATGCGAAATGTTCTTGGCTTTCACATGCCTCATTTCAGTTCCCTTCATAAGTGGACTAAAATTAAAATTGATCCAGCAATATTAAAGGAAATAACAGTGCAAGTAAATAAATTAAGTGATAAAGATCGCAACACTGTGCTTATATTTGATGAAATGAGTGTGCAAGCAAATATCACATATAATAACGTCAAAGATATTATAGATGGTTATGCCGATTACGGAGGCGGTCATAGGGAAAACACATTTGCTAAAAGTGTATGTGTGTTTATGATAAGGAGCCTTTGTGGAAGTTTTAAGTATGTGCTACATTACATAGCAAGTCCTGGCAGTATACCAGCTGAAATTTTGCAACAGCAAGTTTACAAATGTTTGGACGTTTGTTCAGAAATGGGACTGACAGTAAAAATGATAAATTGCGATCAAGGACCAACAAATCGCAAATTTTATAAACTGATAGGTATAACAGAGGAGAAGCCGTTTTTTGAACACAATGAGAAAAAAATCTATGCTGGATGTGATGTTCCGCATCTTTTCAAAAGCATAAGGAACAGATTATTAAAATGTGATTGGATTACTCCCGATGGAGTTGTAAGTTGGAAGGTTCCTGAATATGTTTATAAGCTGGAAAAGGGTCGAACAGCAAAACTATGTCCAAAAATCACTTCTAGACATATTTATCCTACAGAGTTCCAAAAAATGAATGTTCCTCTGGCTGTACAAGTTATGAGCCACAGTCTTTCAGCAGCTATTTTAACTTTGTTGCAATTGAAAAAATTCCCAAAAAATATGAAAGAAATAGCCGAGTCTACTGCAAATTTTTTTGGAAAAATCAATAAGCTTTTCGACTTATTAAACGGAAAACCTCCCTGGACAATGGATTCCAAATATCTTAACTTTATATTAGAAATGAAATCTTACCTAAGTGAAATCGTCCCTGTTAATAAAAAGAATATCAGTTTTTGCTTCAAAGGGCTTTCTATGACAATAGACTCAGTATTAGCTGTTTCAAAATCACTCTTTCAAATGCATCATAAGGATCTGTTTTATCTGTATATTTCTAAATTTAATCAGGATCCCCTTGAGAACTTTTTTTCTCACATAAGATCACGAAATGCTAATAAAAGCAACCCAAGCATTTATGAATTTAACGCTTTAGTGGCAAAAATTATTTATTTAAAAATTTTATTTTCTTCCAATTTTTCGAACTGTGAAGAGGACGATGATGAAATTCTGGATATTGACTGGAATGCGGTATTCGCAAGCTCAGTACATCCAACTACAAAGCTGTCTAAATATGATGCTACTAACAATTACTCCAACTTCGAAGAGGAAGAAGAAAGGGAAAAATATGGCATTGATGAATTTTTAATTCAAAGTCCTTGTTTTCAAATTTCTGAGTCAGAATTTCCACAGTCCACTGATGTTGCTATTCGGTATTTCTCCGGATATTGTTTTCTAAAAGTTATGAAAACTATGAAAAGTCCTTGTTTGATGTGTAAGGAAACTATGGTTAAAGACTCTGATTTATATTCCGATCCAACAGAAATATTAATTAAATTAAAAAGATATGAAAATTGTAGCGACTTTAATGGCTTAATTTCACCAAGTAATGAATTTTATGAAATTTGTAAGCATCAGGCAATAATTTTTGAACGAATTTTCAATAAAACACCATTTATGACAGATATCAAAGATTTTATAGTTAAAAAGTGCATTGAAAGCACTATTATTCAGTATCCACAGTGGTTTGATACGGAAAGTAACTGTTATAATCACAGGTTACAAGTCTTGAACTTTATGATTCTGGTTTTACTCAGAAAAAATTGATCTTGGTTAGTGTATCTAAAACGCCGCTTTAAAGCGGAAAATGCACAGAAAAATAATAAAAAATTGAGGAATCTTTTGAGCAATTAGCGTTTTGGGAAAAATATGTTTACTACCGCGTTTCCCTACGTGTAAGAAACGGTGTTATATGGACGTTGCATATCCTTTCTGAAACTACCATTACTACTAACATATTTAAATTACTATTGAAAAAATGTGAATGTAATTATTATTATTGTAATGAAAACCAAAAGCAACAAATTGTTCCTTGATATGTACCTGCTCTACCGAAACAGCCTCATATTACAGTTCTTTTAAAAGGCTATTTTTTACATATGTATATTATATCTGAAGACAGCACAGTGTCCATTTTTGACAATACTTTCCCCTTTTGCGAAATCGTCTTGGCAGGCGAATTTATACATTTTATTTGCTCTCGAAGGAGTATTAAGCACAGCGATTAATTTTTATTTCGCTCGCCAGTTTTATTTAATTCAATTCTCTCACGAGTAATTTAGGTATATTTTTTAGGAGTGAAAAAATATTACTTGGACGCGAATAAATCATTCGATATCGAAATTCAAATAAGTATATAAAATTGAATTATTTTACTAGGGTGGAGATAGCTTTTATTTTAAATTTTATCTCAAGTACGTGCGTCCAGTTTGTCTTCTAAAAAAACAAAGAAAACTGAGAACTCAAATTAAAACAAATGAAGCAACAACAAATGCATAAGACAGATATCCTTCTAATGCTCGTTTCCTTGTGAGGAGTCACGGACCGGGTCTTATTGTATCATGTGTAGAAAAAATGGCACACTTTGCAGCATTAATAATAACGGCGACTGCGTGTCTCGAACTGGCCGTTGTGCTTACTCCGGAACGGGTGAAGGTTTGTCCATTTTGTAATTTGGAGATTTCACTAGGCACAAACAAGCCCTGGCAGCATGTTTTGTTTTAATAAAAAAGAGGCAAGTTCGGTTGTTAGCGGCAATCTGGAATGCTTAAAAGTATACTTTTTCTATAGAAAAAACAGGAAAAGAAAGGTTCATTTAGTCAATACAAGCACACTACAATACAAGTCAGTACAAGTATAATAATAAAAAAAATAACAGAATCACGTATTCACTGCTTCTAAATTTGCGTAGAGAATAATTCTTCTTTGATTTATTCGCGAGCGAGAAATATTTTTTTTATCTCGATAAATAAAAATCACTCGCGAGTGATTCGAATTAAAAATAAAACTCTTGAGGATAAAACTCTCGAACGAAATAAAACTCCAGACCGAAATAAAAATTAAACTCTCTGTATATAACACTCGTTCGCGAGCGAATTAAATTTTCTTCATTATCCGTTCCGTCTTCTGGTCAACACGTACTCAAGAAAAAGTACGGATGGACGGACATGCAAAAGTCGAAATGTTTAAGTTTCATGATTCACGTAAAGGAGGATTTACATTATGATGGCATGCATTTTTCCAGATATTGTGAGAGATATGGCTTATTGAAATTTCAATATTTCAATGTTACCAAAGCAATCACTGCAACACTTCACACGTACACCCCACACTAGTTCTTATGGAAAAAATCACAAACTGTCAAACAGTCAAATTGTGAAAATGGAATATCTATTTCCAAAGAGCTTCGAAAAAGACCACTCCAACGAAAAAAGTATTTATAAATCTCACTACGTCTAAAACTTACAAAAAAATTTACAATATAATCTTCCTACTGGTATGCCGTACATTTTCCCTGCTTGTAATTTTAATGGAATTTCAATAAATATTTTACCTCAATAAAATACTCTATCATATTTAAAACATTTCTAATGTGCGGACCAAGCCCCTTTTTTGTTAAAATTTGCAATTTTCTTAAATACGGAAATCAAAAAATGCAAACTCTAATTTGGTTGTGGCGATTAGTGATAGCCGCTTAGGCGTTATTACCCTAAATGTGCGATTTGTATCCATGCAAATAAATTTCGGTAAAGTTTGTAATTTTGTTTGCTTATCCAACTATTAAAAGAAGTAAGTCTTGCATTAATGTTTACCACCCACCGCCGCTCGCTCAACTCATCATGCAATACGATACCGGACAGAATTTGTTCGGACCGTCTACAGCCACCAATAATGCTCACGAATTCTGAAGAAATATGGTCGATTTCAATTCTAAGAAATAAATCAATTCTTTCCTACATTGAACACAAATTTATACCGGCCTGAGACAACGCTCATAAAAAATTTTAGTTAACAAGCCCAAGCAACCAAATCAATCCAACTTCCACGAAGCCGATTCTGCCCAGACACAACTTAATCGAATCGTCTTCAGCCACCAATAATGCACACAAATTGTGAAGAAATATGGTCGATTTAAATTGTAAGAAAAAATTCAATTTTTGCCTATATTGAAATTTTTTTTTTGGTTCGTACCCATGATATATTTAGCCGAGATCAGTGAGTCATTGAGTTTTGCTATGAGCTATTCCATACATCACTTTCTTAGTTCTACCGTCGATATCTGGGTATTTCTTGTCTGTGCTTATAGACTTCCTGAACTAAAATAAATAGGCAAATACAAGAAATGCTTGAGTCATCATACCTTTACATAGTCCCTCGAATTCTCCACTTCTCCTGGTTCCTAAAAAACCAGATGAAAATGGAAACAAAAAGTGGCGAGTAGTGGTAGACTTTCGTCGTATTAACGACATTACTATTGGCGATGCGTACCCACTGCCTAATATCACTGATATATTAGACCAGTTGGGGAAGTCGAAATATTTAGCACACTCGACTTAGCCAGTGGATTCGACCAGATAAAAATGGACTCGAAGGACAGGGAGAAAACTGCCTTTAGCACACCCTATGGCCACTACGAATACAATCGTATGCCATTTGGTTTAAAAGGAGCCCCTGCTACTTTTCAACGAGCTATGAATAATGTCTTATCTGGCCTTCAAGGCATCAATTGCTTCGTATATATAGACGATATTATAGTCCATGGATACAATCTCCACAATTCCAGACTCACAGCAGTATTTAGCCGCCTTCGTGATTTCAACCTCAAACTTCAACCCGACAAGTGCCATTTCCTAAGAAGGGAAATTATGTATTTAGGGCACATAATTACAGAAAATGGAGTCAAACCAGACCCTGCAAAAATAAAATCAGTTCAGTCATATCCCAGACCCAAGAAGTAAAATAATATCAAAGCCTTCCTTGGTTTCGTCGGCTACTATCGCCGCTTCATTTCAAATTTTTCGAAGATAGCCAAACCACTCACAAATCTTTTGAAAAAAGATACGCCTTTCAAGTTCGACGCAATCTGCGACGAGGCATTTTGCGAATTACGCAATAAACTTATTTCAGCACCAATTCTATCATATCCCAATTTTGACAAAGAATTTTTTGTCATCTCCGATGCCAGTGACTACGCCATGGTTCTTTCTCAAGTTGATGATCAAGGAGATCATCCAATCGCCTATGTGAGCCGAGTTCTCAATGGGGTGCAGAGACTCGTTACTCAACAATAGAAAAGGAGCTCTTAGCTATCGTTTTCGCAGTTGAGCAATTCAGACCATACGTTTATGGCAGACAGTTTGCAATTATAACTGACCATAAACCATTAGTATGCCTCATGAATCTGAAAGATCACTCCTCAAAACAGATGAGATGGAGAATACGTCCTGAGGAATATGACTACAAAATAGTCCATAACTCAGGTAAACTCAACACAAATGCAGACGTTCTCAGTAGAGCGTTTCCAGATAGTAGCGAATATTTCGCAGAACGTACCACGTGCGTAAATGTGGTAACAAGGAATCAAGCTAGAGCTCAGGCAAATCTGAACATACTCGACACGAGTATTATTACTCCAAACCCAGCTCCATCGTCATCAAACAATTCCTCAGTCATAATAACTGAGACTAATTTTCTTCTTTTACTGACTAAAAATGCGAATCCTAAATTTTTCATTTTGCCAATGCAAGATACAGAGCTTGAAAGAGTGTTGGCTTCGAAACTAAAGCTTTCAGATTAATCTCCACTTCTAGCAAATGAACTGAACTTCTTCAAAAAAAAGTACTCCAAAATAATCATATCAAAAATTAATTTACTTTGTCGATCGCAAAGAGATAGATCAGACCTCGAAAAGATTTTAACTGAAATCTGCTCATACACAGAAGCAAATCAGTTAAAACAAATAAATATCTTCTTCCCTATATTAGATCCACAGAATCTAATAATTATTAAAAACGCTTTTGTCCAGATCTTCGCTAATAAACAAATAAACATTCAACTTCATCAGGATTCAATAAAATATTTATACGACATTAAGGACATCGAACAAGTATTAAAAGATTTTCACTCATTACCAACGGGAGGCCATCAAGGTATTTCCCGTACTATTAAAAGAATCAAAAAGCAATTCTACTGGCCTGGCATGTCAGATGACGTGGTCAAAGGTGTAAGGAAATGTAAACCTTGTCAGGTGAATAAAGTATCCAGAAACCCTAAAATTCCAATGAAAATCCCGAGCATTAGCTCCAAACCTTTCGAAAGAGTGTACCTAGATGTTGTAGGACCTCCCCCAGTTTCACATTCTGGAAATAAATATCTCCTTACATTCCAAGACGACCTTTCAAAATTTTTCGAGGCTATTCCCATAGTCGACACCGAGACATTAGCGGAAGCCTTCACGACAACGATAGTTTGTCGACATGGTATTCCAGAAAGTATCCTCACAGATCAAGGCTCTAACTTGTGAGGTGGCATTTTCGCCGAGGTATCTAAATTACTAAGAATAAAACGACTTAAAACTACTCCATATCACCCTCAAACGAATGGTGCGTTGGAGAGAAGTCACAGAACCTTAGCAGAATATCTCCGATCTTATGTAGCAAAAGATCCACCAGACTGGGATACATGGATTCCTTATGCCATGTTTGTATATAATACAACCCCTCATTCGAGTACTAATTATACTCCTCGCGAACTCCTATACGGATTCCCAGCCGAAATCCCAAATAATTTAAAATCATCTCCAACCGTTTGCTATAATTATGACAATTATGCAAACGAGTTAAAAGCACGTCTACAGCATAGCTTCAAAATAGCTATAGATATAGCCATGGCAAATAAAGAAGGATCAAAATTGCAATACGATAAGAACTCCGTCCAAAAATCATTTAATACCGGTGATAAAGTCTTACTGAAAAGCAGAGTGAGAGATAATAAGTTCTCACCACTATGGTCAGGTCCGTATGAGATAATGGAGATTAATTTCCCCGAAAATTCCACCATAAAGGTCAACAACAAAAATAGAAGAGTCCATAATAATGACTTGAAACTTTTCACAGATTAATGCCAGTAAATTCATCCTTCCCAAAAAATCATTCCAAATGATTAATACAGTATCATCTTCCAGGTTTCCAAAATGATGCATACAGCATTTATTTTGATTTTCATCCCTTTCGTCTACGGCTCAGGAATAGAAGTCAATCAGCTAAATGCCACTGCAGTCATTTATCTTGAGGAAATTGGCAGTGCCAACCTCTACACCAACGAGTGGAAGATAGTGACATACTATGACATGACAAATTTCAAGTCCGAATTCCAGAATATCCAGTTCATCGCACAGCAAATAACAGTAACTTGCCAGAAATTCAATAGCAATTCAGCGATGGCCCACGCCTACAATGGTACGTTACTGCAAATTAAACTTATATTAGCAAAATAGAATACAAAAGCACGTTACTTGTAACTCAAAATAGAAAACAAAGAGCACTATTCAATGCTATAGGCTCAATTTCTAAAGCTCTTTTCGGCACATTAGACGGAGATGATTTATGACGAGCAGATCCGTAACCTCACCCTTAACCAAAACTCCCTCCTGTCAGTTATGAAAAGCCAAACTGCGATAGTCGTAGCAACCGCAAATGTTTGCAACAAAACTAAAGCCGCAATTGAAAAGGAATTCATGGTCATGCATAAAAAACTAATATCAGTGCAGATAGCCACATCATTGATGGAAAATAGGTCACTTGATAACAAAATATCAATTGAACTGGAATCACTCATTTCACTAGTCTCACCAATGGCACTCAGATACCAAAATACCCAGGCAGAATTAATAGATCTTCTAACGGATTCAAGGCATGGAAAATTTCATCCTACACTAATAACTCCTAGAAAAATAGTAGAATTGTTATCAAATATCAGGCAAGAAATACGAAATACAATGATGCTTCCCATAAATCCCAGAGAAAATACATTATCACAAATTTATAAATTAAGTACAATCTCTCCGAACATTTTCAACAACAAAATAATTATAGAACTCAGAATCCTCATTCCTTTCAAGGAACCATATCAAATCTTTAAAACAATACCATTGCCTACTTTCCTTAAAAAATCGCTCGTATATATTGAACCATCAAAGGAATATATACTAATCGACTACAATCGCCAACACTATCTCGAACTAACAGTCCAAGACATTCACAATTGCGCAACGTTGGATCATACGCACTTTTACTGCCAGATCACACCCCCAATCTTAAATGCAAATACTAGAGTAAGTCAATGCGAGATAAATTTAGTAAAAACGGAGCCGATTACATCCGATTGTAAAATTTTAACATTAGAACAAGATTGTTTTTGGACACAATTATCGCAGCAGAACGCTTGGCTTTTCTCCCTAAAAGCTTCCATCCACATAGATATTATTTCCGAAAATTCCATTAGCTCACAAATTCTGCAAGGAACAGGAACAATCAAATCAAATCAAATCAAATCATGTATATCTATCCCGATTGTTATGTACGAAGCAAAAGCGTAAAAGTTTCTAAATTTAATTCTTATTTTAGCCCAACAATAAACATTTCCAGTATAATATAGAATATGACATCCTCCCCATTTGGATCGCATATAAAAGTACTTTCTTTGAATATTACGAACAATATGGATCTAGATGAACTTCTAGAATCCATTCGTTTCCAAAAAAATCAAGAATTAATTCCTCTCAATCCCATAAATAGTCATCATATTCATCATTACGCACTGTCATATTTAACAGTGTCTTTGATCGTATCTATTCTCTGCATATATACATGAGATATAAATCAAGGACCCGCAAAGCTAAAAATATTCCGCCGGAACCTAAACTGGAAGATGTGCCTAGACCAGCACCACGGAAACGGAGTTTCAAAATTACTGCTGCTCCCACCAGAAAAAAGACAGAAAATTTATAATATAATTTACATACATATATACTATTGATATATATGGGCATCCCATGGACTCATGCTTCCAACCTAAAGTTCTAAAATATACAAACTACGACAAACATAAGATATGGACAACAGTATCCTCTTATTCCCAATTTTCATCATTTTTTTCAACAACCCCTATTCTTAATCCCAACAATCAAACGCACTCTATAACGAAAAAAAAAAACATAAAACTAGAAATTTATAAAAAAAAGAGCTAAACATAAAAATAAATATAAAAAATAGGTTCTTTACAAATTAACATTCTACAAATATATAATATAATAAACAAAATAAAGAAAACAAAAGGAATCTATAGACTAGACACTACATATGAATTTAATATAACGTAATAATTAATTAAGGTTTTTCTATTTTCATAAATAACGTTTAAAGCTTTTATTTAAGAAATGATTACAGAGATCTATTATGTATATATATATAATTTTATAACATGTAATAATTAGTAACATAAAACAATAATTAGTTACGTGAGAGAAAAAAAAATTTTGTATAGCCTTTTAATAAATTTTTACACAAAAGAGGTTATAAACTAGTGTAGTAGTAATGCTAAGTTTAAGAGCTCTAGAACTACAAATTTTCGTTTCTCTCTAGCATATAAATAAATATGTATTATAGTATATTTAGTATAATATATCCGTTTGTACAACTTCTTAGTTACGACAAAGAAAGCTCTCTTCTAGAAAGAATAAAACTTTCTTTTCCCCAGAGGGAGGGATGTTGTGACTCAGGTGCCCAATGCCCCGAATCACAACAATAATACCGATACATCAATATATCGTCCAATACGATATATTGATGTACCATTAAATGACCCTGAAAACGAAAAATTATTTCATTTTTTAAATCTCATTCAAAATTTAAAATGCATTCCCATATTATAACAAAATGCAATTTAGCATAAATTGGATTTTGTTATCAGACACAAATTCCACTCACACGGTATGCACACTTACCTACATACAGTGTCTTCTTACTTTTGTTCCGTATGTACGCTGTACATACGTACATTACTTACTTAATCCAATCTAATTGTATGTACAATGTTATGACCCCGTTTACCGCCGTGCTTTCTTGGTGGAGAAGAGCGGCACAGGGGGAAGATTCAGGATAGGAAGATGATTGAACACACGCTCTCTTTATACTATTGTAGACTATAATTTTTAATTATCACAATTTGTTAGGGTAAATTACATGATTAGTTTCACTTTCCTTTATTTTTATACATGCTACAAATTTTATTTATTTTCGTGCCCGAAATTTTATCAGCGCTTATCTAGTACTTTATAGAAATTTTACCTTAAGATGATTTAAACTCTTGACTACCTCGAACACCAACCGCGCGTGTGCACTTGATGAGTGCTTATCCTGAACTTAGACTTTCTTTGGATTGTTGTATATTTTTATCACCAAAAATAACTAACGCCCTAGCGTCAGCAAAAAGTATGAAGAATTTTCGTCATTGGTGCGTTCAACTGACTAATCAGACGAAAAGCAGTAAAAATGGAACGAAAATAAGCAAAAAAAAAATGAAAAGATAAGACGATATTTGTTGGCTTGGGTCTTGCAGTAATTTGATCTTGCTCTTGATATTTTTGAGCGATATGCAATGTGGAGTACATTAACTCCGTGAATTATGTTTACAAAAATGTCAAAAATGTCGAGTAAGTATTTTATATAAGTGGAGTGATGGGCTATTTATGCGAAGTTAAGTATTTTACGTGAGTAAGTAATAAGAATATTTATGCATTTTAGGACATATTAGGAAAATTTATGAAGGTAAGTATTTATGCATGTTGCTGTAATTTTAAGTGTTTGTACAGGGAAATTTATGGAATGTGCACTGTGTGGTATTTTGGGACCACAATTTGAATGCTCATGGATTTTTAGAAATCCACAGGAGGTAAGTAAATGTAAATGAAATGGTTGTGATTTTGGAATCACAACACAATGTATAAACACATATAAAGAATTTTTAAGTAAATAAAGAAAAAAACATATGTATAAACACATATAATTTTTTTTTAAATGAATGAAAACATATGTATAAACACATATAAAATTTTTTTTTAAGTAAATGAAAACATATGCATAAACACATATAAAGAATTTTTAAGTAAATAAATGAAAACATATGTATAAATCCAAATATAAAGAATTTTTAAATAAATTAAAACATATGTATAAACACATATAAAAAATTTTTAAATGAATGAACACATATGTATAAACACATATAAAATTTTTTTTTAAGTAAATGAAAACATATGTATAAACACATATAAAGAATTTTTAAGTAAATAAATGAAAACATATGTATAAACACATATAAAGTATTTTTAAATGAAATGTATAAACACATATAAAAAATTTTTAAATGAATGAAAAAATATGTATAATAACATGTAAAAATTTTTAGAAAAAGTATGTATACACACATACAAAATTTTTTAAATAAAAATAAATTATACAGGGTGTTTCCCCTTAGGAGGTCCATAGAGCGGGAGGTGATAGTACTCACCTAGACGAACCAAAAATTGTATGGCAGGGGGAGGGCAATATCAACCGTTTAGGAGTTACAGGGTGATTCATAAAAAAAGCTAGGTTTTCACAAAACACCCTGTATCTTAAAAACTACAGGGTGTACTGTCACACTTGAGAGCTCATTGTATGCAGAACTTCATGGCCTTTCCAACGACAGCTCAACCAGCCCAGTACCCCTCTCCCCTCGGACTTTCTATCCTTTTTTTTTACTTTGACCTCTATTATTTTTGCAAAAAGGTCGTTAACATAACTTTTTTTATAAAAACTGTAAACTGCAGACTCTCCTCTTTAAGTTGACCTATTACATCCTATGTGTTAACTGTAGCCGTTAAACAGTTATTAACTCATAACCTATTCAGGTCACACCGAAAAAAGACGATATTTTTTAAAATGACGTGCTAAGGGAACAAATTATCGTTGAGAAGAGGTTTGAAAATAGGTTTGAGAATAGGTTTAGAGCTAATAACTCTTAAAGGGCTTCAGATAGCACACAGGGTGTAATAGGTCAACTTAAAAAGGAGAGTCTACAGTTTACAGTTTTTATAAAAAAAAGTTATGTTAACGACCTTTTTGCAAAAATAATAGAGGTCAAAGTAAAAAAAAAGGAAAGAAAAGCCGAAATTTTTAGTTTAGACCTTCATAACTGCTGAGGGGAGAGGGGTACGGGGCTGGTTGAGCTGTCGTTGGAAAGGCCATGAAGTTCTGCATACAATGAGCTCTCAAGTGTGACAGTACACCCTGTAGTTTTTAAGATACAGGGTGTTTTGTGAAAACCTAGCTTTTTTTATGAATCACCCTGTAACTCCTAAACGGTTGATATTGCCCCCCCCCCCCCTGCCATACAATTTTTGGTTCGTCTAGGTGAGTACTATCACCTCCCGCTCTATGGACCTCCTAAGGGGAAACACCCTGTATATGCACACATATATAAAAAGTCAAACAGCCATAATTATAAATGTATATACATATGTAGGAATTATAAAAAAAAATATAGGTATATATAGTATGCACATGTAATAGAAATGAACATAACATAGCAGTAATACTATTAATCTAGAAAAATAACAGATATAAATTTGTAAATCATGAGATAGGTCAATTATTGTAGTATTACTTATACCGGCACTCGACATGATGTATATATGTACATACATATAAAATCACTAAAAGCTTATTTCTCGAACCATGTTCCAATGCATTATTCCTCTTCCAAGAATAATACATTTTTTTTTAAAAGGGGGAGATTTGTTACATACATACCTCCACCCACAATTTTAAGTAAGCATAGTAATATATGTACATACCTACGTCAATTATGAAAGAAATGCTAGCAAACACAAGCATACATATTTTCATCATTTTTCAATGAACATACATGCCTACATCGTTTTCAATGAATTATAATTCCACTCGTTACTGACCTTCCCCAATTACTTAACAAGTTCAGGAAATAACTAAGGTAGATCGAGTGACGCAATACCCTGCGCGCAAGAATTCGCACGTTGTAATGCGATAACCTTGCGCCAGCGGTAGAACCCAGGTGACCAAACGATGGTTCACGATTTGTATATGAAGAAATTGATATATATGTAGGTATGTATGTAAATCATGATTGTCACGATGAACGAGCAACAAACGGTTAACGTTTGGCAAGATATATGTATGTACGTATGTAACAACAAATGCGATAATGTACTGACAGAACATTCAGCACGATTCTAGTCAGAGAAAAATATATGTATGTATGTACGGAAGCGACGAGTGCCGGGATTTATTTATAAACAGAAATAAATGAAATGCATGTGACCTAACACTTTGTACTATTATATACAAAATGTTGGGTCGGAAGTATTTTACAGTTTCCGTATTAATAATATTACTCTTGTATAAATAAGCGAGGAAATTGAAAAATAAAGGACAGTCGAATTAAGTCAAACGGTTTCTTCGCAAAGAAACCACAACAAGATTCTGTAGGATATATCCTTACATAACACCTTGAAGCTTCAAACTCCACCGAGCAAGTCTACCGCTGAGGTCCTTTTGAGACATCAGCCATTTCAAGCTCGCATGATCAGTCACTATCTTAAACGGCATAAGTTCTAGGAAGGGCCGGAACTTCTGTACACTTAAAATTGCAGCAAGGCATTCTTGCTCTGTGACTGTATAATTTCGTTGTGCTGAATTCAACATTTTCGAGACGTAGGCTATTGGCTTCTCGTGGTCATCGTCATCTAGTTGAAGTAGCACTCCACCAATACCATGTTGGCAACGGAGCAGAAGTAAGTTTTTGTTATAGCACTTCCAGAGACGTCTGGGCATCCGGTCTCCATTGGAACTTGGATTCTTCAGCATGTCTGTGAGGGAGGCAGTTTGATCAGCATAGTTCGGGATGAACCGTCTATACCATTCCGCCATACCTAGTAGGCGTCGGGCTTGCCGGACAGTTTTAGGTGAAGCTATGGCGCGCGAAAAGAAGGTAGATCAAAATCAAAAAAAATTCAGGAGAAAGATTCAGTGTCACGACTGATATCGTGATGTTGATGTGCTGTAACTCGAAACTCGTACTGACAAAAAGGATTCAAACTACAACTTTCCGTTACAAATGGAGATATACTAACATTCCGGCTCGTGAACTAGTGCGGATGTTGAAAAAAATGCAATAAGAAAAGTTTTATAAAGGTTTCCTCCTTCACTCTCCAAGAGCTAACTCTCAGCACAAAAGCCTTTCCGATCCCACTCTCTCTCCAATCAGGTCAGAAATCATACGACGAAGGTAAGTGATGTGAATGTGTGCATGAAAAACTTTAGTCCTCAGAAAAATCTGGGAAGAGTCGGGTTGGAGAAGCTAGAGACTGAAAATGATACTAGAGATTCTTCAGCCAGGCAGTTAGCAGTATGCCAACTCCTGATTACTGAAGGTCTCCAGCCGCACTTCCATCCTCCAACAACTCTTTCCTTCCTCTTCACCTGATTGTCATATCTCGGTAACCTTCCAGCTGGGCACAGTCACGAATCTGGTCAACTAGTTAGCTAAAAGCCAAAAAGTCGTCTCACAGATTCACGACTCTGTCCAGCCAGTTGGACAACATAGACATGCCTCCGTGAGAACACAATCAAAAATTTGTGAGGCCACCTACTATTTCCATAGCAGAAGGCCAGCGGGAAAGATCAATTAAAAAACAACTCGACAACTGTTCAGATTTGAGGCTTGACCAAAGTCAACCCTAAAGTCAAACTTCAACTCAAATCAACGATAGCAAAACTTTAAACTTTATTCATTCCAAAAACTCAAAAATTTACTTTAATTCAAACAAAATTTCAAAAACAGAAATTTAAGCTTTCAAGACTTGAGGCTTGACCAAAGTCAAACCTAAAGTCGAACTTACAGGAAAACTTTCAAAAACAAATTCTCAAAAACACTTTACTTTACTTTACAAAAAGTTTCAAACCAATTAGGCTCAGGTCCGCATATACCTTCCACTGGATATGAGACTTGAGCTCAATCAACTAGCGAATACCAGATGATCGTATCACTCAAAGTCCCAGTCCCCAATAAAATTTACTTTTAGACCACCGAAGTCTAACTGAGGTGGCCCCACGTTGGGCGCCAATTTTTTATGGAATTATGTTGAGAGTGATTGACATAGGACGTGAAGTCCAGGCTGCCAGCATGAGCTGACAGATCACTCGGTGGACAGCGTTGACTGCAGGGCGGCACGCTAGCTCGCCTCGGCTATTGGCGGAGAGTGTGGGGAGGTTCCATGAAGACCTGCCGCTGCCACCAGCCATATACAAAACTTTTCGTGCCTACTAATCCAAAAGGCCGTAACACACATTCAGTCCTTAAGGGACTTTTACACCACTTACCTACATCCATTGGGAAGGCACAGATGTTCGGCCTTCTCTGCTTGCCCCATCCACCCAAATGACTCTGAGGGCAGATAACTTTCAGAGTCCCTATGCTAACCTGAAAACAGAGGAGTAGCGGACCTGGTCGACCTTCACATTAAGAGGGCTCCGGGAGAGTGAGAAGAGAAATGAAAGATACTCACGGCATAGTTACGTTAATCGTTCTAATAATTTCTCTTAGATAATTGACATTCGCCTAGCTATTTCTCTTACTATTAATCTTACACATAAAAGTACACGAGATACCAATCAATACCGAAAATAAGTATGCTGGATGACAACAATGTTTGCAGAGATATCAATACGGTTATGAGGGGCTATCATAAAGTGCCATCATGAAATATTTATTCCGTTTCATTCTTTTTTTTCGTTTAAATATAGGCTCTGGTTATGGCGTTCAAGAAATAATATGAGTGTTTATCTAGCTAATAACGAAAACAACACCCGTGGCAGTATTCTAAATAGGTAATTAATTGGTTACTTCTATGCATCGGTACCCGATTTCATAAATACATGGCGTTGTGTAAATTTACTTTGTGCTTTTAAATTAAATTCATTACAATCCCGTTAAATTCAACATTATCCATTTTATAATAGCCCTTATACTCATCGCCTAATTATACCTTCAAATATTTCTAAAGATCGGTAAGGTAAGTAAGTGGAAGAAATAAATTCTTAGACAAGCTTCTACGTTTTTATATAATAATTATTATTTGATTGATTGTATCTTATGAATATGTTTGGCCTTTTCTTCCCCCTCCTTTTTTCTTTTTATCTTACGCCTATTTAACAAGGTTCAACGAGAGAACTTGTTATCGTCTTTCTACCGAGCGGCGCGATGTTCTTTAAAATTCGAATTTGAAGGAACATGAATCAGACGAAAAGTGATGATTTTTGTTTTTATTTTGTTTTTTAAAATATAATATGAAAAGTATTTGAATAAACCTAAATAGCATTTTTTTTTTGTATTTTGGAGTATATTACCCCTCTAGAGTACTCTTATCTAATCTTAGCCTAATTCAGGTCTATTTATTTCTTCCCCTTGAAGGTGCGGAAAGGAACACCTACTTATATTAACTACCAATTTTATTTTAATTCAGGATATTCTGTAAAAGTATTTTTTTTTCAAAACTATATAGATAATTAAATGTAAGTATTCATTCATTCAGGTGTTAAGTGAAGCCACCGAGTTAAAACTACTCCGAAATATTTGGAAGAGTATCTACGCTAAATCGAGGACCATTACATCCAGGATAGCCGAATGTTAACTATATAATTATTCCCAATAGAATAGTTCGATGATAAATAAAAGATGTAGTTGATATAGATTATTGAATAAGAAAAAGATAGAGTAGAGAGAGTGACAGAGACTAGAGCTAGCATATCATTCATTCTTGAGAAGAGATTATTTTTACGTATAATTATTATTATATCGTTTCAAAATTAAACGCCAGTGAATTTCTATTTAATAAAATTTATTGTTCAATACGGCCCAGTTTTTATTAATATAACCAAGTATTTAACACTACCAATTTTATTTTAGTTCAGGATATTCTGTAAAAATATTTTTTTTCAAATCTATATAGATAATTAAATGTAAGTTTCATATAAAAATTAAGAGCAAAATTTAAAAATTAAGAAAATAAAAAGGAAAGAAGACTAATTAGCCGGTATGCGTACTTCTAAACATTTGCTTTATGTTGTGATGCGTCTATTTATTTAAATTCTTTCTCTTTTTACTTCAGCTTTTCTCCCTTTGAAATTTCTTTATTGAATTTTCATTTATATCGCGCGCAATGACCCCTCGTATAGGTTTTTGTGTTTAGATTGTTCAAAATCTACATCGTCTGTCATTAAAACCATGATAATTTTTCTTGTCATCGAAAGATTCACGCAAATCTTTTACGCTGACGTTGTGTGAGAATTACACGTTGGATATAATTCCCAAACTTTGAATTTTTTCCTTTACCAAAGAGTTTGCTAAGCTAACTTGCTCTCCGGGGACAAGAAAACAATAATAATTTAGTCACATACCATGAAAATCCGAGTAAGCCGCCTCCACCTAAAAGGTGGAGTGCACTGATTTTAAATTGGTACACCTTTTCAATCACTCCAGGTGATTTAGACCTGCCAATTGAAGCAGATTTAACCAGTCTGCTTCTGCAAAAATTCTAGAACTCCCTGGCCTAGAATACTGACAGTGGCATCACTATCAACTAATCCAGTCTCAGTTCGCCCGAGCAGTCTCGCTTCGGCATACGGTCGAATGTCGTCTGGCATCGACACGGAAATGTGTGCCAGTTTATTGCTTTCCTGTCTCATTCGTCGACAGTATTCCCGCCAACGAACGTATAACCACTAAAAAATCTTGCTGAGGGTTAGGAAAACTTGGATGTCACCGACTTATAAAATCTTTATTCCTTACTTCGTCGACGGTACAAAACGGAGTGCCCTGTCTGTTTTACAAAATGGTTCTTCTTCTTCCTACAACGAACTGTCGTATATGTGGACGATGCCCCTTTTAATTGGGATGGTGAAACATATCCATATCTTTTTAAAAACTTTCATTGACCTAGAGCCTGAGCAAAAAGCAAAAATTTAAACTTTCAAGACGTGAGGCTTGACCAAAGTCAAACCTAAAGTCGAACTTACAGAAAAACTTTCAAAAACAAACTCTCAAAAACACTTTACTTTACTATAAAATCTCAAACCTTCAAATTTCTCAAAACTTTAAAAAGTTTAACGTTACTCTACAAAAAAAATCTCAAATAACAAACAGTTAGACCCAAGTCTGCATATAGCTTCCACTGATTGTAAGATTACCGAGTCAGACAATTTAGCTATCAGCCAAATATCCATATCTCTAAGCAATCCCAGTCGTCAGCAAAAGTCATACTTAGACCACCGAAGTCTAACTGAGGTGGCCCCACGTTGGGCGCCAATTTGTTATGGTAGTATGTTGAGAGTGATTTCCTGGACGTGAAGTCCAGACTGCCAGCATGAGCTGACAGATTACTCGGTGGACAGCGTTGCCTGCAAGGCGGCACGCTATCTCGCCTCGGCTATTGGCGGAGAGCGTGGGGAGGTTCTACGAAGACCTGCCGCTGCCACCAGCCATATACAAAATATTTCGTGCCTACAAATGAAAAGGCCGTAACACACATTCAGTGCTTAAGGGACTTTTACACAACTTACCTACATTCATCGGGAAGGGACAGATGTTTCGCCTTCTCTGCTCGCCCCAATCACCCAATCGACACTGAGGGCAGATAGTTTTCAGTGTACCTATATTGACTTGAAAAGAGAAGAGTAGCGGACCTTTTCGACCCCTAAATCAAGAGGTCTCCAGGAGAGTGAGGAGAGAAATAATAAAAACCTCAGAGCATTGTTACGTTATATTACTTTGTTTTTACTATACGAACACTGTCGTTAACTGAAGTAAACAAAAACTCATTTTTGCTTACAAGGATTACATTTATTTCTCTTATGTTCACCCCCTTAGCAAGTTACTTTATGATCTACTACTACTCGAATACATTTTCGCAACGAAAGAATAAAATTCAAGAACATAACTTACGATTTAGATATATACACAGGAATTACATGTTAGAACTGCTGGAGGTAAATCCCAGACAGAGTAAGTTATAGTTACCTGATGAAAACTTTTCCTCCACGAAGGCCTTCTGGTGCAAATACAGTCCTGTAAAGAAAGGAAAGAAAACAAGAAAACTGGTACAAGTCCGACCAGGATTTCCTTTACATCATAGCATCCCTATAATAATCATACTATAAGTATGCAAGTTTGATCCCTTTAGTCTAACCAAAAGGTAAGCACACAATGCAACTAAGGCATGAATAATTCATAAAGACCAAATTGTAAGTAATTGGTCCCGGGTCGTTGAACGCTGTTACACGTTTACACGCTTACTACGAAGGTAAGTAAAGGTGCGCAAGGCAAGTATCTTATAAATTCTTACAGGAATTCTAAATTATATCTGTTTGAGCGATATGCATTAGTTACTACGGTACGCTTAACGATAAGGCAAGCGTATATGTGAAAAAAATGTGCTAAAACTATGTCCTGTCAGTTGACACAGGAAATATATAGAAAAAAAATATTGGAAATTCAGTTATGATCATTGCTACGGCAAGCATATATAGGAAACTATGATTAATTTGATTCAACTTGATACGATATATACATATTAGAAAAAATATGATAAAAATGTTAAAGTATATCTGTTTCTACGGCATATATATATATAGAAAGGTTATGTAAAAAGGTAAATTGTGTTAATTTATGCGATATATATATACTGGACTACGGGTTTTTGATTAATACTGAACGTGGACTTATTTCGTCTCTAATCATCTGCCTGATTCATGTAAAATGATAGTTTCTTGTGGCCAATTGTTCGAGTGCGGCCTGCCGCCGTCGGCCTTTCTCTTCAAGGAAGAAAGTGATGATGAATCATATATGTGCTCCATACAGAAAACAGTAGGCCGAGTGTACATGGTGTATCTAGTCTCAGTGTAGCACACTGCTACATGCAGTATACTACGACCATAAGAGTTCCTTAATAAATATTCTCAAGTTAAAGCTGCAAACGTCAAAAACGCCAGTTTTGTTCAATTCGGCTTTTTCAGTCAGCTTGAGCAGGGCTGGACATAAAACTGGCTGATAAGCTCCAATTGTGTTTCAGGCCTAATTTTTATGTTTGTCTCTTTACTTTTGTAAAGATTTTTATTGAAGAAAGTCCCGTGATAGGAGAATAGTATTAAAATTAAAGGATTTTGGATTTTGTCATTCCAATAGTGTAATATTCCGCAATATAAATCCATCTAAATATCCGATTGAGTTTTCTTTTAATTCTCCGAACACCATTTATCAATGCATTCTTTTCTGAAATGAGTTAACAGACAATTTCTTTTCTACAGCTCTGAAGGAACTACAAAAGGAGTCAGATCAAGGATCCTAGAAATGGGCACAGCTTACAGTGCTGTTTTTCCGAAGCCTTCCGTGAAACTAGAGACAACACCGGAGACTATTATCATTAAGCTAGTTGGTAACTACAGCTTTGATCCATGATTTTTCGTATAACTTAAAAGGTTGGAAATATTTTGCAACGTTAGACCTATCTAAGCCTTACCATCAGATCCCGAACGAACCCGAGGACATTCCAAAGACGGCAATATGCACACCTTTCGGACTATTTCAGTTCACTAGAATGACTTTCGGCCTTTACAATGCCGCACAAACTTTCCAGAGATTGATACATTCAATTTTACAGCAGTTTTCATTTTGCTTTGTCTATTTGGATGACATGTAAATTGCATCAAAATCTGAAAGTGAACACCTCAAACTTTAGCACTAGTTTTCGCGCGGCTAAAGAAATGCGGGTTGATTATCAACGTTAGTAAGTGCAGATTGCTAGTATGTAGAGTGATTGACATTGGATGTGAAGTCCAGACTGTCAATATGAGCTGAAAGATCACTCGCTGGACAGTGTTGACGGCAGGGCAGCGCGCCAGCTCGCCTCGCTTATTGGCGGAGAGTGTGGGGAAGTTCCACGGAAATGTGCCGCTGCCACCAGCCATATGCAAAAAAAATTCTTGCCTAACAAAAACCGAAGCAGCTCACCCAGTCCAGAAGAGACCTTTACACTACCCACCAATATTTACGTGAAGGCGCAGATTGTATGCCATCATCTGCCGTCGCCCCATCCGCCCAATCGATACTGAGGGCAGCAATTTGTTTTCAGTTGCTATGGTCATAGCGTACTTCAGGCAGCAGTATGCTACCCGAGGGCTAGCAGCAGCACACAGCCTGGGCCACACGGCGAATGTGCTGCTGACGAGACTCGACCAGACGTTGCAAGTCTGACTGGGACAAGTGCCCGGGAAACGAGTTGGAAACAAAAAGAAGAAGCCTTAGAACATAGCTCCATCCTACGAGTAAGAAACTAAAGGAGAGGCCATTGCGTGTATATATATGCCATTTTTGCGTGTCGAACGTGATGCTTTTTTTACTTTCTAACATATGGTTGTATCTCTGTGTACATGTACACTAGGTGTCACTTTCCCTAGCACAAAAGCCGTAGGTAAGGTTAAAATTGGAAGGGTACTAAATAGAAAAATATTACATTCTTTAATGTGGAAATTTAGTAATACTGTGCTTGTTTATTTTTTTAATAATAAGCTGGGAATTAGAATATTGGTAAATGTTTGTAATTTTGATAAAAGTAAAAGAATTTTAATATATTTTCTTATTATAGATTTATCAAAAATGAAATTTTAAGGCAAGTTATTGCAACCGAAGATGGAAATAGGCTTACTGGGGAACCAGGAATCTCAAAAAGTTGTTTTGTATTACTAGCTCTCACTATCCTGCTGTTGGTATAGAATTTTGCGTCATACTTTCAAAAACCACGCCAAAATCCCTTGCATAAACTTTTTTTTCCATCCGCCTGCAGTGCGAATTTTTTATAGTATGTGTTTAAACTTACACATTTTTGAGATTGGCACGAAAATTGCTGTTGATGGGCCTCTCCTTTAGTTTCTTACTCGTAGGCTCCATCAAGTTGGCCGGTCAACTTTTACTTTTTTAATTTTTTGTTGCACATAACGATTGTTGGTGATTGTTGGCTTAATTTAAACATTTGTTGCATAATAGTTTTTTCGAAAATCTAAAAACAAAACTCTTTTAACCTTATTGAACTTCATTATGGTAAAAGCTTTATAAAAAACATCCAAAACATTCAAAACTTTCATTTTATGCACAATTTTAGTAATTTATTGCCAAATTTGTTGGGATATTAGAGATTTTCTTATTCTTCTATATAGATTATATGTTAGACACAGTGACGCCACCACAATTTTCATTCCAGGCAAAATGATGGAACGTGGTTCGTACCGAGAATACCATGTTTTTTATATACCTTGTGGCTTTCCTTCATTATCATGTTGGTGTTACTGCAGCTTCAGCTACAAAATTATAATGTGGATAATATCAGCTACAACCTCATGTGTAGCTTAGGTAAATTATTCTTTTCAATTAGCGAAGAATTGAGGGACCAACAAACGATTTTATTGATAAAAACCAGTCCAACAAACGATTACGCATTGATTGAGCTGGTTATAAATTAAATTAAATTAAAAATACGAATTTTCCGGTTAACTTGATGGTGAATTTTCTTTTTAGATTGTCGAAAAAACTATTATCCAATAACTGTTTAAATTAAGCCAACAATCACCAACAAACGAACAACAATCGATATGTGCAAAAAAAATTAAAAAAGTAAAAGTTGATCGGTCAACTTGAAGAAACTTTAAAACATAATTATAGCAAACAGGAATGTTGATAAGCCAAACTTTGCGTAATGAATTTCTGGTTGTGTTGGTAGTCCATTTTTACATGTGTTTACACGCCATCCCTATTCTAAGCAACTTGTCAATTTGCAAAAAGTAAACAATGGTTTTGAGCGGAACATCTGTGGTAAAAAATGTTCTTTTTCTACTTTATTTTGAAACAATTAATTTATATAAATCTTTGCTTCTATTAACAAAAAAGATAATTTAGGTAGTGTAGTTGCCTCAACAGAATTCCCTAGTTTATAATCTAATTTATATTTGCAAGCACTGACCGAACACTTCATTTCTGTTTTTTTAATTGTTATGAAGGTTTTAACAGGCACTAGTGTCACTATGAAACTTTACACAAAATAAACTTCCAAATTAAATAGCTTTGAAAAAAAACTGATTCCGTACTTTTGTTGAATTTCGCAAAACAATTTTAGATTGCATAAACCTGTTTACAAAACAAAATCACATTTGACAAATAATACGCGCAGCTTTGACAAATTCTCATTCCAGCATCTCACTTACTCCTATGTATAACTCTCTTGACAAATTACGCTCACACGAATTATACACGATTCAACCATTCCTGTTTGCTATATATTCTAAGCTCGTGACTGGTAGATTCTTTTAATCCTGAGTATTTTTGTTATCTTCCGATAATATATATATAGTAATAAAATCCTGAAGAAATATTGTAGCTTGGAGATTACTTTAATCATCTCAGTTGGTTGGCAAGTAAATTGCTTATAATCCAATAGTTTAATTTATTGAGATAAAGTAACCAAATAAAATCCTGAAAAAGTGAGGTTAAAATATCGGAGGAGATAAAACCGATAATGTTAAACAGGGAATTTAGTCGAATTCCATAACATCACAACAAATGGAAGCAAAACATAATAAAAAGTACCAGTGATGGCAATTTTATGTGTCACTTAAGAAGGCTATCCACTTCACGGTTTATATCTGGTGGGTTCAACAAAATCCGGATTTGGATTTGTCTTGTATGGCGAAATACATTTAGATTGATCCAAGAATTGAAGCTGTCTAACGTAACTCTACTGAAAGAAGATCACTCGCAATCTGATGCTTTTGAGTAGTTCAACCTGGTAGAAGCAAAGTTCCTATATGGAGATTTAAAGATGCTAAGCATAGGTTAGAGGTAGAATTAAATCTTAACAACTGTGTGACCATACGGATCACGAATTTACTTCATTGTTAACTTTAAAAAAAACTTTTAAAATAGAATCCAGTGGCATATTGGAACCTCTCGGAGGCGCCTCGGCGAGGGATCCACATCAACAAAACTCATGTAAGTTGTCGCCAATTGCTTGTTTGATTCATTAAAGTGTCGTGTCCCAATGCAATCACTAAATAAAACCTAATAATTAACCGGACAAAACTTTCTTTGAATAATAACAACACTCGAATTTCTTTACACGTTATAAATCTTTATTTACCCAAAAGTGTGACTTATCTTAACAATTAACAAGTAGCCCGAACCGAAACTTGACACTCTAAAACAAAGTTAACTCGCGACTGAACACTTAACGGCACTCGCCAGACCAGTCATTGGTCTTTTATGTCCGATATTCGGAAGTAAACGTTTACTTGCAACGCGGATGTAAACAAACGACAACAACCTTGTCGTTTGTTCTACCGGTTGCAGCACCTGAGTCGCTTAGTAGTAAACAATCGCCTTACATAATAATTACCATGCGAGGTTTATTATTATCGGATTCGTCGATTGCTACACTAAGCGCTCAATCAGCAAAACAACCGACAGCTGCAGAACAATACCTTGCGAGGTTATTGTTTAGCAATTGCTGATTATCTCGCTGTGATGCCTTTGGCTGCTGGAAGAATCTTCCGTATATTGGGCCATAATATCCCTCCCCCCTTGGAAAAACTAGTGACTTCTGTACTGGATTCTGCTTGCTTGGACACCCTCGATTGAATTGGCCCCGTAAATGGTTTGCTGATGATCGCTCGAGTCAGTTCACTTTTTTCTCGCTTTAAATGGCACACTACTCCTGCTAGTACTGCTAAGGTGAAGATGCATAGACACCCGGTAGCTGATGTAGCTGCTAAGTAGACATGATGTGGCCTCCTGTACTCGCTTTATATCGGCCTCATTATCTTTCCATGTTTGGTTGAAGCTCTTGCCTGTCAACAGTCTTATCCCACTCTCTTTACTCTCTATAATTTCCGTTTTCTGCTTATTTGATTTTGCTATGCCTACGTCATTCCAGGCTGGCAACTCCAAACGATTCGGCTGCCAAATTGGGATATTTTCCAGCTGTCGTCTTCTGCGGCTATCCGTAGGTCTCCAATCTGTAAATGGCAGTGTTCTTCAATTGATAACACCCCTGTAGATGATAGTTCTCCAATTGTGTTGGTGAATTTTGGCAGCTCATCTCTAATTTTGTTTTTTCGGATACCACAAATAGCCAAAGGTTCCTCGTCATCATTCGAAATAGACTGTTCATTTCGGTATAACTCGATCTTTACATGCTCTCGAGTTCACACTGAAGCTTCGGAAAAGGTTTAATACGTAATTTCTCCAATTGCTGTGAATGTCCGGCCCAACTGTGGACAAAGGAATTGTGGCTGATCGGCTGTGGTCGAAAGCTGCTGGCACCACTGACACTGCCATTCATGGTTGTTACAAATTCGGCATCCAAATCATATATATGATACCCGGCGTCGTCTATTGTAACAGGAGTGGTATATATCCTGTGCATATCGAACGCAACTTTTTGTGGCTGTGGAATTTCAATCCGGATCACTATCCCTTGATTTACTCGAAGGGATTTCACTTTTGCAATCTGCGTCAACAACTGGAACCTCTGGAATTTCTCATCTAAATCCAATTGACGAGTAGCGTTCCTCATTATTTCGGTCATTTCCCGAGCGTGAATTATCAATGGATGTAGCTTTCCGACACTCAGAGCGACCAACATACTGATTATATTTTCCTGCATCTCACTGATTTCTCGTAGATGAAGAGTTATCAGTGTAATAACTCTGCTCATTTATAATCTAAGCTGCAATGCCGACAATTCACGATATTGGCCCTGTTGTTCTTTTACTAATGCTGAGATTTTGTTACCTAACTCCTCTCGTTCTGCTGCCGCTTGTACTCTGGTAGCGTTGAATACGTCGAATGTAGACTGGATGACCGTTATTTGGTCCTTTAACAGAGTGAAGGTTCGGTTCTCCTTTCCGCTAAGATCATCTAGGGCTGCATGGATCTCTTCTGAGTCTGCATGATCCATTGTCCCGAGAAGGTATTTGAATGCTGATCTTAATCCATCAAAAATTGAACGTCTGTTTCGTCGTGGTGATTCACTCTGGGTATGGTGTAGCAGTTCCTCGTTTTGCCTCTTAATTTTCGAGACCCAACTTCTTATGTCCTTGGCCGCTATGGTACTCCTGGATACTATACCGTCGTGTGTCACCTCCAAACATAACTGCGTAATTAGGCTAGAGCAATTATTTACAAATTCCATGTCATTCCATATCATTCCGGCATTTCCACCTTGGGCAGGATAGTCCATTGCTTGTTGTAGAAATTGACTTTTCCAAGGTGCTCGAATAATACTCCCTATCGGGTATCGGTTGGATATTATAGCCTGTTTTCTCTGCCTCCAGCAAGGTGACTAGTGCAAATATTACCGTTATAACTGCTTTCATCTTGATAACTAAACCCTATGCTAATGTATGGCAACCCTTATTCTTATTTTTTTCTATATCTATATACTATATACTTTAAATCTTACTTATTATCTTACTTCTCTTGCAAATTGCTCCTTTAAATTTATTATTTTTTTTTCAAATTTCTTATTTAAATTGTCTTTATCTCTTTCTCTTTTTTTTATTACTTCTTTTTAATTTTAATTTTAATTCCTTCTCAATCTTTCTTATATTTTTTTTTCACTATACTTACTATTCCTTTAAATCGACTGCCTTATCTTCTTATCTTCTCGCCTTTCGTAGCGTAATCTTCTTTATGAATCCGAAGAAACAAACTAAGAGGAGGAAGAGAAAAAAAAATTAAATAAATTAATTAATCCAATTCCGCCAATTCCACAATTATTGCCTCGTGCTGCACTCCGTTTAGGCTTCCGTCTCTCTGCAATGATCCAATTTTATGCTGAAACTTTTCATTATATTTCCTCAATCGATTCGTGTGAATCCTCTTGAGCTTTTTTCTTTGAAGGATAGTAACGTTCTCAGGACTGTGAATGTAAATTACTTCGTAAGGGCCTTTGAAAATGGAAGCTAACTTCCCCACTCGAGCTAAATCTTTCACCAGAACTTTATGTCTTCTTATGAACTGTATGGCTTCTGGCCTGGCTGTCTTATCATGATACCTTTTCACAGATAGTTTGCTTTTGAGTAAGTTTTCCCTGGCCAGTTCAAACGCTTTTTGTAACTTGAACCGCAACACCTAATGATACTTATCAGTATTTTACACCGGTTCAGGTTTATGCTGTAAGTTGCTACAGATTTCTGATACAAATCCGAAAAGAGTTTCCATGGGTGTTAGCTTTGTACCAGCATGTACCGTGTTATTGTAAGCATGAGCTGCTGTCCTCAAAAAGTTATCCCAGCTCTGGGGTTCCCGGTCTACAAAACTTCTCAAGTAGTTAGCTAACGTAGAATGTTGCCGCTCTACCGTATTGGACTGTGGGTGATAGGCGGTGGTTTGCAGTTTCTTTATCTTAAGCATTTTGCAAAGAGCCTTTATAACTTCGCCTGTAAAGTTAGCTTCTTGATCAGTTACTAACTGTTTGGGTAATGAGTAACGGCTAAGGATTTGCTCGAACAAGTCCTGCGCTACGGTGTTCGATTCTTGGTCTGGTATGGCCACAAAGTCAACAAATCTAGTCAGATCATCCATCATGGACAGAATATACTTGTTACCATTATGACTAGTAGGCAACGGCCCCACTAAGTCTACGTATACCTTGTCGAATGGAATTTCTGTTACCACTAACGGCATTTTAATCGCCCTGGAGTGCTTATTTCTCTGGCATTTCGCACAACACCCGACATGCTTGGCGATGTCCTTCTTCATGCCCTTCCAACGATAGAACCTTTTTATTCTTTCCAAGGTTTTATTTCGCCCAAAGTGCACTCCGAATCGCGAGTCATGAAAATCTTTCAGTATTACCTCGATATCTTTTGGTTTAGTGACATTCTGTGGCTTTTGTCTTGTTTCCCATTCATCTTCGGATTCCGGAGAAGAGTCTTGTTTTCTCTTTCCGTTATTTGTATCTTTCTTTGTTATATACGGAATGGCTGATCGAAGTTAGAGAGAGAATTTTCTTTAACTTATCCGCAATGATTTTAAATAACAAACGCTTACTTTTATTAAAAATATAAAATATATTTTATGATTGTAAAATAGGAAATATATATATAAAAAGAATACAAGAGTATATAAGATCTATATTTTTCAATTGGTTTAACGCACGAGATGAACTGACTGTAATTCTTAAAATTATCTTAAAACCAACAGAACATAAAGATGAAAGTAGCTGAGTAGCACAATTCGCTTCTCGAGAAAATGTTTATGTTCACAAAGATTTAATAAAGTTTTCTTAGCAAACTACGAAGAAACAAAGTATCTAATATGAATAATCAAGTTATGCATAACGCCTCCCTGACTAAAATCAAACAATATTCATAAAAGTAAGAATATTGTTTGTACAGACTAAATTTAAAGTTCTTCATTATAAAATGAATAAAATACTTAAAAAAAAAAAAAAAATCTTTTTTTTTTAACTCCGGTTCCTGTCCTCCAAATCTTCAATTCTTAGCACACGTGAACGTGGACGTCTACTTAACGTTGGACTTGTCTGACTTCTATAATAATGTGCAGATTGTTCACTTTCTACCAATGATCTATTATTTCTTCTATTAAAATAGTTTTTAAAGAAGGTGATTTCACTTGACTATACACATTTCACAACTATGTATATATTCACAATAGTTACTATTGCAGCAAAGGTAAAAATTCCTCCCTGTACTCTCTCTGGTATTGGTTTCAACAATCTATTCAAAAAACTTTCCCCATTTTATAATTCGATACTCAAGTCATTCAGATCTTTCAAGCCCCTTTTTTGTTAAAATTTGCAATTTTCTTAAATACGGAAATAAAAAAATGTAAAATCTAATTTGGTTGTGGCGATTAGTGATAGCCGCTTAGGCGTCATTACCCTAAATGTTCGATTTGTATCCTTGCAAATAAATTTCGGTAAAGTTTGTAATTTTGTTTGCTTATCCAACTATTAAAAGAAGTAAGTCTTGCATTAATGTTTACCACCCACCGCCGCTCGCTCAACTCATCATGCAATACGATACCGACAGAATCTGTTCGGACGGTCTACAGCCACCAATAATGCTCACGAATTCTGAAGAAATATGGTCGATTTCAATTCTAAGAATTAAATCAATTCTTTCCTACATTGAACACAAGTTTATACCGGCCTGAGACAACGCTCATAAAAATTTTTAGTTAACAAGCCCAAGCAACCAAATCAATCCAACTTCCACGAAGCCGATTCTGCCCAGACACAACTTAATCGAATCGTCTTCAGCCACCAATAATGCACACAAATTGTGAAGAAATATGGTCGATTTAAATTCTAAGAAAAAATTCAATTTTTGCCTATATTGAAAAATTTGTTTGGTTCGTACCCATGATATATTTAGCCGAGATCAGTGAGTTATTGAGGTTTGCTATGAGCTCTTCCATACATCACTTTCTTAGTTCTACCGTCGATATCTGGGTATTTCTTGTCTGTGCTATTAGTCTTTGCGATAATATCATTAATTTTTTCTTCGTGGGCATAATAGCTATTATGGAGAGCTTTATTCTGTTCATTCAAAGATTTCACGATTACAATTTGGGATTTGAGGCTATTTTGGATATTTTCGCTATTACTTTGTAATATTCTGATGGCATTTTCATAGTATTCACTATCTTCACTGTACATCGTTCCGAATAAACCCTTCAATCCCTTACCAACAAAATTAGCCAGTCTTCTTTTCTGTCTTCCCATAATTTTATTCCTTTCGATTCCTAACAAACTATGTATGTCATCCAATCTTCTATTTATTCGATTGGTATGTTTAGATTCCTCATTTCGTATTTCATCGCATTCTAATTTGTAGTTATTACATATTTCCCCTAATCCTTGGGACTGCTTAACTATACTATCTATACTTACTTCTATTTCATTGATATCTATGCTGTTAATTATAGAAATGTAACCTTTGATATGACTCATTTTTCCCAATTGTTTGTAGTATAACCCATTTGAAGTTACTTCCTGAACCTTGATGGCACCACTTACTGTTAGAGTGATCAACCTGAAAATGTTTGATTTTACTTTTATTATATTTAATAGATTGATTGTTTCTTTTAATTATAATAGAGTCCTCCAAAACTTTTACTATTCTAAATGGCCCTGAGTATTGTTCACTCAATTTATCTCTTCGATCATTTTCAACGAGGATGAGATCTTTAACCCTAAATTCCTTGATCTTAGAGCCCAATTTTTTATCATATCTCTCTTTAGCCTTATTTTTTGCATTAAGTAAATTTCTTTTAGCCTCCGTTTCCATACGAATTAATTTCAGTTGCAATTCCTGAATATAGTCGACCGTAGTATTGAGTTTCATGTTGCCAAACTCGCTTGGAACATTTGCCTGCATACCTGAATAACTTTGCATATTCCGGTTTAGTCCTATCCTTAGTTACTGATCTTATATACTCACCCAGTCTTGCATGTGTTCTTTCAGCTGACCCATTACTCTTTGGATAAGCACTGCTTGCTTTCAAATGCTTAATTCCAAAAAGTTTGCACAATTCCGACATGATCTCATTCACAAATTCTCCACCATTATCAGTAAGGATATATTTTGGTATTCCGAAATACAAAATCCATTCATTAGTAAATGCCCTGGCTATAGTTTCACCTTTCTTATCCTCGATTGGAATGTATCTTATATATTTGCTCAATTCATCTTGTATTGTGAGACTATAAAGAGACCTATTCCCTTCTTTATAAGCGCCTGTGAGGTCCATTGATACCTTTTCTAGACTACATTCAGCACTAGTTACAATTTTCATTGGATTTGTTCTTGGATGTCTATTAATTTTCTGCTTCTGACATGGTACACATTTCTTTAAGTATTCAATAACATCTCTATTTTCTCATATTTTCCAAAAGAATCTCTCTCTTATCCTTGTTATAGTAGCTTTTTGTCCTGCGTGACCTCCTATTAAGCCTTCGTGGTTCTCCCTAATAACTTTTCGTTGCTTATCTTAGTCCTTGACAATTTCAATTTCCTCTGCAACCCGTTTATCTGAATTACTTTCTTTATTATGTCCTTTAACATTCTCACTAGTGGTTTTATTACTCACGTTATCACTGCTTGGGCTAAGATTCTTGTCATTGGCTTCAAACATTTCTTTCAAACCTAATCCATTCTGCTCTGAATCCAACAAATCTTCCCCAAAACTCTCTCTTATATTATCTTCGACTTCCTTTGTATATCTTTCATTTGTTCTTTCTACCGGATATATCAAGTTTCTACTTAACTCGTCTGCTACTACATTGTCTACTCTTTTTTGTATTGTATTACATACTCATACTTCTCAAGCTTCAACGGACATCTTACAAGTCTCGACCCTGGGTTTTTTACATTGAATAGCCATGTCAACGGTCTATGATCGGTTTTAATTTTAAACCTTCTACCATATAGGTATGGCCTAAAATATTGCACAGCCCATACCACAGCAAGTCATTCCTTCTCAGTTGTGCTATAGTTACCTTCAGCGCTATTTAGAGCTCTACTAATAAAATGAATGGGTAAATCTTTTCCTCCATACTCTTGGGATAGAACTGCGCCCATGCCAGAATTTCTAGCATCAGTTGTGATAATAAACTCTTTGTTGTAATCCGGGTACTGTAGCATAGTAAATTCTTTCAATCTTTTCTTCAATTCTTCGAAACTACTTAGTTCTTTATTTCCCCAGTTGAATTCAGTGTTCTTTTTCAATAACCTATTCATTGGCGTCGCTATACTACTGAAATCTTTTATAAATTTCCGATAGTATCCTATCATTCCTAGAAAACTCTTTACTTCTTTTTGATTCCTAGGTTCACCCAGTTTATCAATCTCTTCAACCTTCTTTAAGTTGGGTGAGACTCCCTTACTAGTAATTAGATGACCCGAATATTCTACTTCGGTCTTCAAAAATACCGATTTATCCATTTGAATCTGTAGCTTCGCATCCTTTATTCTTTTCAAAACTCGCCTCAGTATTTCATTATGTTCTTCTAAAATCTTACCATAGACCACTATGTCGTCAATATATACAAAGCTACCTCTACCTAACAATCCATTTAATACGGTATTCATCATCCTCTGGAAGCACGCCGGTGCATTCTTGAGTCCAAATGGCATTTGGGTATATTCGAAATGCCCATGTGGAGTTGAAAAAGCTGTTTTTTCCATGTTTTCCCCACTTAATGGAATTTGATGGAATCCTGATGTCAGGTCAAGGGTTGTGAAATATTTTGCTTGTCCCAATTGATCCAAGATTTCCTGCATATTCAGTATTGGATAATTATCGGTTATCGTTATCTCATTAAGTTTCCTGTAATCGATCACCATTCTCCATTTCTTTGTCCCACTTAAGTCCAACTTTTTCGGTACAATCAACAACGGACTTGACCATGGGGATACACTATGGCGGATGACACCATTCTCTAGCAGTTTCCAAATATGGGTTTCGACTTCATCCTCATGAATCTTGGGATACCTATAGGTTTTAACATTAATTGGTGATTCGCTGTTTGTTCTTATATGGTGCTCAATAACAGAAGTTTCAGTCAGATTATCACCTTCCAAACTAAATATATGGTGAAATTCTTTAATTATATTATTCAAAGTTTCCAATTCTTTCCTATCTCTTAAATGATTCTTTCTAATTCCTTCCCATACTTTATTAAATCGTTCATTGTATGTAGTAGACAGTGACGTAGTAGATTCGTTCAAAGATCTGTTCTCTCCAATACGTTGATCAACGCAGTTTGTTATTAGTTCTTGATTTTTAAATTCGAGCTTCATTTCAAGACAATCATTATATATTATGTTATTATTTAAATCGATGCATAAATTCATCTCACTTAAAACATCGCTACCTATGATCTCATCATAGAATCCGATTACATCTTTCGTAACGACATAAAACTTAGTTTTGATAGAATAATAGTTTTTATTTAATTCATTACATGATTCATAGGTATATTAACACTACCTATACTAGATCGACTGGAGCGACCAATCCCCTTAAAATAAATTATGTCATTAAAATCAACATCCTCTTTATAGACGTAATTTTCCTTAATTAGGCTTATACCTGCCCCTGTATCAACGAGAAATATATAATTCTGTCCGTCATAATTTAGTGTAATGTGAGTGCTTTGCTGACAATTGGAAACAACACCTTCTATTGTTCCCGTTTTCGAAAATGTGAACCCATTTCTTTCATTGGAATTTCCACTACTTTCATATTAGAAGAATCACGGTTACCTGCATCAGCCGTATTTTTACTAACAATATACTTGTTCTTTACTCGTTAGTAAGTTTGTCCTACCTTTTTATTTCCTCGATCAAAATTCTGTATACTTTTGAAACAATTCCTTGATATGTGGCCCATGCCTCCGCAGTTATAGCATTTTGGATTAAAATGATGAATTTTAACTAAATTTCTTCCCGTATACTCCTTATCTTTGCAACCGTAATATCCTAAACGGATTTCTTCTTCCATTGCTAGTTGGCTCGCCTCAGCCAGAGTTTTAAGACGTTGAGTGTTTACAAAAGTCCCTATTTCCTTTCTCAATCCATAAACGTATGCATTTAACATATCCTTCTCTATAGCTACCTTTTGTCCGTAATAAAACGAATTTTCTGAATCCTCATTAAAACGAGCTTGTACGAGCGTCGACGAGTTAAAGTTTCAGATCTTTGCGTATATTGCATAGCCGTTTCGTTATGGTTTTTTTTTTAATTTAGTCATTTCTAAATGAAGCTGCATACTCTTGTGAACCTCTCTAAATACCCTATTCAACTCATATTTCAAATCCTCCCATCTAGTAAGTTTTTATTCATGAGCAAGATTTCAGCATTTTCCGAAATCCTACTTTTAATAATAGGCAATAAGCACTTTTCCTGTTGCTCAGTCGCCAACTGCATAGCATTATCGCAATTTTGAATAAAACTATAAGCTTTAGAGGGATCACTATCAAAATGTGTAATGATTTTAATTAAATTCTCTAAGCTCATCCTAACCTCCGCGTTACTGCAAACAGTAGAATGTATACCTGCCACAACATTATTTACAATTTTCGTTTCCTCTCACTCTACACTACTATCATTTCTATCTGGACTGGACAATAAATTTTCCTCAACGGGTATACCTTCTCTACAATCTTCTTCAAGAAGACACAAGAACGTTTTTCTTGAATAGCTACGTGAACCGTAAAAGATCCTATATCTTTCCGTAATATTTTTCTGAGATATCTGATTATTTCTAATTATTTCATCAAGGGTCAATGTGATCGCTAGTCCACTAACGTCGCCCACACAATTGAATGATCTTTTGAGGGTATCGGCATCGAAATCGTAATCGCTTTCGCTGATGCTCGATTTCTGACTCATTATGATTATTTTTTTTTGTGTAAAGAAAAGGCGAAATTCAGAGAAGAACCGAAAGTATTCTAATTCACTTTGTAGAAAACTTGTTTCTTCTTTACTCAAATCTGGTTATGAAAAAGAAACGTTAAAGTTTTCTGCTATACTGTCTTAGTACTTCTTAAAGCGCTGTAAGACAGTGTGCTCGGCAGGTAGGAGCGATGAAGCTCTCTGTTAGCCAAGCGGCTATTCCAAGTGGTAGCTATAGAGCTCTCTGTTAGGATAGCCAGATAAAAATAAGGTAGAGCTGGAGAGCTCAATTACCTTGAGGTGCAGCCATGTCGGAGCTAAGAGAGCCCGCAGTTAGGATCTAAAAAATAAGATGCGCACCTGTGGAGTTCAATATAAACTCTGATTTATTTCATATAATTACACTGAATTTATACATTATAAAAATTGCTGACATTACTTATTTCGATCATTTCAACCAATATTGATCATAATTGCTGTGCATGCAAATAATGCACAGCGGGCATTACCCAAAGTTTCAGCCAGGTAGAAGTAAACAAAGAAAGCTACAATGTAATGCTTTTCATTGATCGTTTACTCTATCGTACCATATGCTGTTGGTTCTGCTTTTCCTATTGCAAAGCATAAGCATAGCGTAAAGCTTTGCCGTCGTGAATTCATTGATACATGACACTCATATGTCCATAATGCACTTCGCTTGTCCATAAACAGGTGGACATGACTTTTGTTTTATTTTAACATTTTGTATGGCATTCTGCATGTGGTATACCTACAAAAGAATGCTGTGAATCAACTTATGGGTGTTTTGCCTGATTAATTTAATTTAATTTAATTGGCAATGGTGTGTGTGTGTGTGGTGATGCGCTCTACATTCTATACGTTAACGAAAAAAAATTTTTTGTTTAAGTAAAAAGAAATTTTTTTTTTGCTATGAGTAATCTCAGCATTTGACATTCATTCTATATCGCTAGGGGTTAGTTTTTAGGGTTATGTTATCTGTTTCTATTTTATGCACAATTGTGTATAACTATTGCTGTGTTATTTACAATTATTTAGTTTTCTATTTTGTCTATCTTATCTAGTTTATCTGTACACACCTAATTTGTTTTATGTTCTAAATATTAATCCTATTATTAGTAATTTGAATTATTTGTAGGTACTAATTATGTATGTAATTACAAATTGCTATTTTACTGTAGTATATTTATAGATTTAATGTAAATTGATTATACGTGTTATTCTATTCTTTTTAGCCTATTTTTATGAACTGTCTTTATTTTCTAATCTATTTCTATGTCTACATTAACATCTTTTATGTTTTTTATTAAGTATGGTCCTGTGTACGGACTTTCATGCTTTCTTTTATCTTCCTTTTTCAATAATGCATAATCACCTATTTGTAAATTTATTGTATTTAAATTACTATCATATTTTTCTTTTCGCTTTCTTTTAGCTGTATTTAGCAGATTTTTGGCTTCTCCGTGCGCTTTTTTTAAACGAAATTTTAATTCTTCACAGTAATTGTCGTAATTGTATATGGGACTTTTATCAGTAAGATCTACATCATTGGATAAACTGGCAAGTTTTCCGAAAACTACCTCAAATGGGGAATAACCTGTGTCTGAATGAGGTTTTGTATTATAACAGAATGTATAATACGAGATCCATTCATCCCAATTATATTCTTGCGTGAATGATAAAAGGTATTCGTTCAACGTTCTGTGGTTTCTCTCTATTGAACCTAAAGTTTGGTGATTTATTTGTTATTGTTTATTTGTTTTGTGATTTGTGATTTATTTTCAAATACTTGCATATGCTTGAAAAAATTTCATTAACAAATTCCGTTCCCATATCGGTTTTTATTGTCTTGAAGTTACTGTGTCTTAATATGCATTCCTTAAATAGTGCTTTTGCTACACTTATTGCTTCCTTAGTTTCCATTGGAATGGCTTCGATGTGTTTCGTTAAGTCACACTGTATCGTCAATATATATCTGAATTCATTTGATGCTTTAATGGTCCGACTGTATCTATGCATATCACCACAAAACTTGTTGATGGTGTATCTGTTATTACCATTTTTTCTTTAGTGTGCTTCAATATTTTATTCTTTGCGCATTTTTCGCATTTATTTATATATTGGTTAAGCATTTTATTTAAGTTTTTCCATATATATCTTTGCTTGATTTTATTTATTGTTCTTTTTACACCTGAGTGTCCGCCATGTTGTGCGTTGTGGAATTCTTCCATTATTTGAGTTTTTGTTGAATTGTCTTCAATTCTTTTGGGAGGTTTGAATATAATTATTTTTAGTGTTGTTTGCCTATTTTTATTATTTATATTGTGCTGCAGCTTATTAAATAATTTTTTAAATTCGTCGACGCTTATATAATGAAATATGATGTCATCTTTCGTTAACGATAGTGACTCTATATTCATTTTTCTCATTTCGAAAATCAGTGTTTCCAAGAACAAACCTAAGTCGTGATATGGATTATTGCTGAATTCGATTAATACTCCCTTTTTATGTATTATCATATGTGTGCAAACTGTTTTATTTATCTCTTTTTCTTAGCGCTTTGTTATTATTGTTTATCTTGAGCTTAAATATTAATTTTTTAACCCTTCTTATTTCATTTATGGATATACATTCCCATGCAGGTGATCAGTCTTTACGTTATCGGGGGTTTTATCTTGGGTTTTATTTTTATTGTCATTTGTTTTATAGGTCATTGCCCTTGTAGCTACTTTTATACTTGAAGTCGGAATCATTGCTTTCAGGATATCAGAATCTATTTTTATCCGTGATAGAGCATCGGCATTGGTATTCATGTTGCCTTGCTTATAAACGATTTCAAAATTGTAATCGGTTAAGTCTAGCCTAATTCTTGTTAATTTAGAAGATGGATTTTTATGTGTGAAGAGACTCACTAAAGGTCTGTGGTCTGTAACCACTATAAATTTTCTACCATATATGTATGGTCGAAAATAGCTAATTGCCCAGTGGATGCCTAAAAGCTCCTTTTCAATAATTTGTTTATTGAGCTCATGCTTAGTTAGCGTTCTACTAGCATATGAAACTGGTAGATCTGATCCAATTTCGCCTTGAGATAATACTGCTCCAAGTGCGAATTGAGAAGCATCTGTTGTTATGATGAATTGTTCATCGAAATTTGGATATTTTAGAATTGGGGCATTGATTGGTTTAGATTTCAATGCTGTAAACGATTCTTAGCATTCATTTGTCCAAACAAATGGTGTATTTTTCTTTGATAGAGATTTTATGGGTTTTGCTATATGAGCAAAATTGAAAATAAATCGTCTGTAGTCATTACAGACAGCTGTGAATCTTCTTGCATCATCTGCGTTTTCAGGTACAGGATAATTCAATATTGTATCGAATTTCTTTGGATCTGTCCTAATGCCTTCTTTTGTTATTAAATAACCTAAGTAAGTATGTTACTTCGGTTTGCAAAAATTTACATTTTTGTGGATTTAATTTTAAGTTACATCTTCTCAGTTTATTGAAGGTTTTTACTAAATATTGATTGCGATGATTTACTACATCCAAAAATTAAAATGTCATCCACGTACAAGAAAGCTTCTGAGTCTAATCCAGACAAAGCTATTGAGAGCATTCGTTGAAAACTATTAGTTGAAATTTTTAATCCAAAAGGTAGTCTTTTGAATTGATAATGCCCTTTGTTACTTGAAAATGCCGTTAATGGCCTAGATTTTTTGTCTAGTTCTATTTGGTGGAAAGAACTTGTGAGATCTAGTGTGGAAAAGTATTTAGCTCTTCCAAGTTTATCAAGTACATCTTCTAGTCTTGTTAAAGGAAATTTGTCGTCTACAATTTTCTTGTTTAACTGTATAAAGTCAACTACAAGACACGATTTTTTTATATCATTCTCTGCTGTTTTTGGAACAATTAGTAGTGGAGAATTATATGGGCTAATAGATGGTTCTATTATGTCTTCGTTAAGAAGTTTTTCAACTTGAAGGTTTATCTTCTCTATTTGGGTTTGAGGCAATCTATAATTTTTGATGTAAACTGGATTTTTGCCTATTGTGGATATTTTTTGACTGTAAAAATTATTTACTGTTAATTTATCGCCAGTTAAATAAAAGATATCTCAGAAGTCTTTGCAGATGTTAAGTATAGAATCAGTTGCATATTGATCCAAATTCTCTATACTCAATCCTTTGAGAAGATTACTGAATCTTTCTTTGTTGTTATGCTTGAGATTAGCTTTTAATTTATAGGTTCAAAATTATCTAATGTTATTTCTCTATCTAATGTGTTCAGAATTTTTATGTGCGCGATGCCTTTGGCAGGGATAATGGAATTTGCTATGGAAATTCCTTCCTGTATTTGTTCATTTAGAACTATGCTATCTTCTTTAATGTTAGCATTTATTGCTTTCAGTTCTTGGTGGGATTCTTATTTGCTTTGAATCAGGTAATTGTGTATACATGGGCAATAAGTAAATGACATCTTCAAAGACGATTGAAATAGTGAAATTGTCGTAATAAATTTTGAATAAATTGTTTACTAGAAAATCTCTTCCTAGAATAGAAGAATACGATTCTGATTGGGTGATACCAGTTATTTTGCATTTTTTATGCTTTAGAATTCCTTCTGTTTCTTTCAATGAACCTATTTTTAATATGGAAATATCGGCTCCTGTATCTATTAGGAATGTTTTCTTGACGATTGATACGTTTGTACATAATGTTATGTAATTTGTTAAATGGTTATTAATTTTATAAATTTTTATTTGCTTATTTAATTCATTTCCCCGAGCAATCCACTTCGGGGTTTTGCTGGATTCCCGACTGGGTTATATTTATTCTTCTGTGCATTGGCCTTCTATGCTCATTGGCATTTGTTGATTGTCTATTACCATTTTGGTGGTTACTCTGATGGTGGTTATCCTGATGATATTTATTGCGAACATAGGTTTGTTTGCTGAAATTTCTTTTGGCATGGTATTTATTATAATAGAATACATTTGCCTCTTTGTTCGGTACTTCTATTTCCGATGCGATTTGTATTGCTTCAACTAGAGTCTTGGGCCTTGATGCGAAGAGTGTTGTTTTGAGTGGTTCATTCAAACCATTTTTAAATGCATTCAAAGCTAATTGATCATTCAGTTTTACGATCAGTGGTCTATTGGTTTCACCATGCTCAGTTACTTGTAAGGTGTTTAGTTGAGCAACTAGACTTTCGATTTTTGTTGCAAAATCGTTGACGTTTTTATTGGATTGTATCACTCGTAATAATTCTGAGTGTATACTAAGATGCGTTTTCTTTGTTTTAAAGATTTTACGTAAGTTCTTTTGTAATGTCGTGAAGTCAGTAGGAACTGCAAGAGTACATAACTTGTTCCGTACTGTGGATGATAGACGTGTTTTGAAAACAAAGTTAATCAATTTCTTCTTTTGTGTTTCTTCCGCTAGATCGTCATGCAGAAATTGTACTAGATTTAGAAAATTATCTAAATTTTTGTACTCTCCGGTGAATTCCGGTATGACTTTTATCGCCGTAGATATATCAAATTTGTCCATGATTTTGTCTAGAGTATCGCTAGCTTTTTTTCGCAAAATTTCAGTCACAATCTTGTATAGCTGGTCAAAATCTTCTTTCTCTTTGACGGCTAGATCTTTGCTTATGCTTAACAATTCTTTATATTTGGTAATAAAGTAATCTTTTATCTCTTCTACTTCGGTTGTTTTTGTCCGAATGTGTGCCGAAGTATTTCCTGTTTGGGGTTTTCTTGAAATTCTCGATGATATTTTTTATTTGAGACACTAATTCTCTAATGCTCATTATTTAAATCTTGGAGTTTTATACGTTGTTTGCAGTTATTTGCTTTCGTATGTGTCTTTGGAGTAATTGTTTTGATTTCCATATTATCCATCCAAATATGACAACGATTCCCAATACAACCAGGATCAATTCTAGATCTGACAGATTTCTGTTACTTTGAGCTATACTGTTGCTCGCAGAATCCGCATTGTTATTTATTATAACTTCTTCAGCCGTCTGCTTTGAAGCCTTTGTGCCCATTTCAAAATCAATGGAGAACCAAAATCGAAAAGAAAAATTTATGAAGTGATTTTTATTAGAAAGAAAAAAATTTGCAAAACACAAAAAGATGTAAAAAAAAAATTTTTAGTAGCTTTGTACTATTTTTATATATAATGTACTTATATATTTCTTTGAAAAATTATTATTATGTTATATTATTTTTGTTTTTTTTTATTTTTATTCTTAAATTTTCCTCCTAATTTTAAGTTCTTCGATTTTCTTTTGAAAGATTCTTTTTTGGTCTCCTGACGAAATTACTAATAACCGGTTGAATTCTTTCAGCTCGGCTCTGATCTTTGCTTCTTGTCCAGCTCTATTTCTATGTTTGGCTGGCGCTGGTAGCAGGTTATTCCTTTTTCTATATTCTTCGATGATAATTGGTCGAGGTCCATAGTTGGGGTCTGCTGCTAGAGCTTCTTTAATAGATTTTTTTCAACTGCTTCCACTGGTTCGTCACCGTGTTAACTTCTATTTGTGATTTACTTGTCGGTTCGTGGGCCACAGGGTCGCCATGTAGAAAACTTGTTTCTTCTTTACTCGAATCTGGTAATGAAAAAGAAACGTTAAAGTCACAGTCATGACATCGCTGGAGTAGACGTGTTTTTGTAAGCTCTGATTTTATTGCTATTTTCCGCGAATTCTATCCGAAATATTCAATTAAATGTCCAGCAATATAGTTTCATATCTGTATACGACGTAAATAATTAATTAATTTGTTAACATCTGAAGTGTGTTATCAGTTTGTTTGTTTTTTGTAATTATTCGCCATGGGAAAGAGCGAGATTGCAAATTCTAAAAAAGTCTCCAAAGTACCAGCTCAAAATTCTCCCGCTACAACGAGAGGTGCAGTGAAGAACCAGCGGAGTGAGGTTGACGGTAGCGGCTGCCCTCAGATCGAGTTCAGTTAGTTCTGTTGATCGCTTTGAATTTCTTGAAAAAACTCTAGTAAACAAGCTGATCGATGTCATATCGGAGAGGTTTGAAGCATTTGAAGATCGAATTACCCAAAAAAATGATAGCATAGTGCCATCTACTCAGAAGGAAATTGCAAAAGTTAACAACGATCTTTCTGATGCATTGATCACTGGTATACCTCATTGCCCCGATGAAAGTCCCCATCAGCTACTCTCACGTTTTATCTCCGTACGCAACCGCATTTCGAATACAGTCACGTCATCAAGGGAAACGTAATGTAAAGAACAAGCCGTTAAATTGTGAAGTTCTCTTCTACGTGCGAACAAAGAGAGTTTATTCAGAGATTTAAGAGGCATGGTCATTTTAAGTTAAACGAACTCAGTTCAAAATTTATCTCCGATAGCAGGATTAACGTTTTCGAAAGTTTAACGCAGCATAATAGTCAGATTTTGAGATGTGCTTTGAAGCTTAAAAGGGAAAATCGCATTCACGCTCCTTTTACCCGACGTGGAAATGTTTATATTTGTGTTAAATCAGATGATGCACCTGTTATTGTTCCAGCACTGGACCTTTTGTTTGATATGATCAGCGAAGTAATTAATGCTGAGGAATAATATGTGACTGTTCTTTAACTTTGTTTTTTTTCTCTCGTTTTTATTTTTTTTGTGATTGTTTTCGTATTTCTGAATTTTCCCGAATTTATTTAATTATTGAATTTCTTTATTGTAAATTTTCTTAATTCTGATTTGTATTATACATATATTTTATATTACGCAATGGATAGACTTCTTATAGCTTTAATTTTAAAATTCTTTATAAGTATTTCGCTGTTCATCTTATTACCTCTAATGTGCGTTATGTTGACTGGAATTTTCGCTTCTAGCAGGTCTGTTGGTTTCTGTGCGCGGATGATTTTGGATGATGGGTAACGTTTTATCACTGGACATGGTGAGGGTGCTTGTCAATGTTTTTTCTTCTCGATATAATGGTTTAAATCTGACCAATCTCAATGCTAGAAGTCTGCGTAACAAGGTCGGTCTATTGCAGGACATTTTCTCTGGGTCACAATTTCATGCTATACTTGTCTGCGAAACTTGGCTGAATGAAAATATTTCTTCACAAAGCTTGTCTTTACCCAATTACAGCATTTTTTTGGAATGATCGTGTCGGTCGTAATGGAGGAGGAGTTGCTGCCTACGTGCATAATTCCTTAAAAGCATCTGTGATTAACTCTTCTTCTCCCGGTGATAAAATTGAGTTCCTTTGCGTCGAGATAGATACGGGTTTTGAGAAATGTGTGCTTATTAGTACTTACTGTCCTCCTAATTGCTTCAACATTGATGCAGCTGCAGAGTTTAAAGAATCTATATCACCATGCATTTTACGTAGTCACAATGTCGTTCTCGGTGGCGATATGAATGTGAACTCTCTCTGCGAAAACGCACTATTAGATAACTTATAATATCTGTTCCAGACTTTGAACCTTGAAAAAATCAATAATCAACCAACCTACTTTAATACATCAAACCCATCGCAGCTTGATTATATGCCCACAGTTGACCTCGACAAAGTTCAATTTCATAGTCAAATTAGCCCTCCTAGTGAATTCGACCATGACTTTCTCATTTTAAATCGATCTGAAAGTCGACTCTTTCCTACAAATACTTACTAGGCTTTACAACAATTATGTTCCTATTCGAAGCTTTCGTTTTAAGCCCTCCAAATGTCAATGGTTAACCAGTGAGATTCGTCATATTATGGCTGAAAGAGATTTTCTTTTTAGCCGATACAGACAGATGCGTTGTCTTGTGATGCTCTCCAGGTACAAAAAGGTCCGCAACAGAGTTAGAACTTTAACTCGATCCACATGGCGAGCCTATTACAAAGATAAATTAAATACCAATCTTCCTCCTAAGACCTTATGGAGGAATATTCGCAGCCTGGGTGTATTCGGTCAGGAATTATCTGAGATAAATATCGATCCAGATGAGCTCAATAAATTTTTTGCATCAACCGCAGCTTCTTCATCTCAAGCACTTAGCGTCAGTCCCATGATAGAAGACTTCTTTTTTGATGGTTTTGCCTTTTGCTGCGTTGATGAAGTTGAAGTGTTATCAGCATTACATGCAATTATGTCAAATGCTGTTGGATCGGATGAGTTGCCACCTAGATTCCTTAAATTAATTGCTCCGGAAATATTACGAGTTCTTACGCATATATTTAATCACTGTCTCACAACTTCACAGTTTCCTGCCCGTTGCAAGCGGGCTCTTGTTGTTCCTATTCCAAAGAAGTCTTCCGCCTTCCATATGGGAGACTTTCGTCCAATTAGTCTGCTGTGCTTTCTAGGTAAAATCCTTGAAAACCTGATTTATTTGCAAATTATGAATTATATAAACAGTAATTCTATGTTATCAACTTTTCAATCAGGGTTCCGTCCTTCTCATAGTTGTGAGACTGCATTATTGAAGGTAACTTCTGATATACACGAGTCCCTTGATGAGGACTATCTTACATTACTCGTCCTGCTCGACTTTAGCAAAGCTTTCGACTCCATAAATCATTCAAATCTAATAACAAAACTATCAAGTCAATTCTTATTCTCTTCGTCTGCTATTAAGCTGATAAATAACTTTTTGCAAGTACGTAGTCAAATTGTTCGAATCAAGAATAACTATTCCAAGCCTGAGTTCCTGAGCTGCGCCATACCCCAGGGATCCGTACTGGGGCCTCTACTGTTCTGTTTTTATATTAATGATCTTCCTGACGTAGTGCTGGATGCCTCTGTACATCTCTTTGCGGATGACGTGCAAATTTATCTCAGCAGACCAATAGGATTAATGGAGGACTGTGTATGTCGACTTAATGACGATCTCCAACGTATTCATGAGTGGTCATTACATAATAGTTTAGCACTTAATCCAACTAAATCAAACTGCCTAGCAATTTACAAAAATGGCATTGACTCAAGTATCCTTCCTCCCATTCTATTAAACAGGGTAACACTTCCTTATAGGGATTCTGTCGTAAATTTGGGTGTTGAACTTAATTCGAGGTTCTCGTGTTGCAATCACATTCAAAGGACATTAGGGAAGATATATGGCTGTTTGAGACAACTTTGGCTCAACTTAGTTAAAACATTAGTTATTCCACATTTCACATTTGCCAGCATAATCTTTCCAGTTCTGGACTCAGTCTGCTGGAGAAAAATACTCGTAGCATTCAATGATGTGATTAGATATATTTACAAATTGCCTAGAAGTAGCCACATCTCATTATATGCAAGCTCTCTTTTCGGTTGCAATTTAGAGACTCTTTTCACTTTTCGCAGCCTGAAATTTCTGCACAAGTTTATTTATCGTAAACAACCCATATACTTATTTGAGAAGCTACAGTTCCTGCAATCGACCAGACATGTAAACCTTTTGATTCCTCGATGCAGGAGTCAATATGGTGAGCGCTCTTTCTTCGTTCAGTGTGCTCGGAGGTGGAATCAGCTTCCAAGCAATATTCAGCGCACGGCTTCCAACAGAAACTTCTGTAGGCTAATTAAACATGCAAACCTTTCTATTTAGTAGTGGTGACGCACATTTGGGGTCTTTGTGTTTTTTTCTTTCTTGTACGCTATTTTTAGTTTTAGTCTATAATAGTAGAGACTATTATTTTCTTTACTTTATTTTTATTACTTCCATTATCAAATCTTTTGTGTTTTCTCTATTTTACATTGCTTAGTTCGTAGTTGTATTGTAGTAACGATAAATTTAATTTAACCACTGCACTTTGTACATTTTAAGATAGCATATGTATCTTTGTACCTAGCCAAATAAAGAATTATTATTATTATTGCCGCAGAGACCGGATGTGTCAATTCGAGTTCCGTAAAATCTTAAGAAAGCCCGCGTAATATTAGTGAAAAAACGGATAAGTAAAGAACAGTGAGTGAGTTTATTGTCCACCAGTTTTGGTGTGTGTATATCTACAAAAAGAACTATTTTAAAATAATTAAAGAAGAATTTAAAATTGTGAAAAGCAAAACATTTTCTGATATTTGTATAATTTATTTCAATTAATTTTGGTCGTTGCCATGGCAACGGGGCAACCGTGAATAAATTTTGATGTGAATTGAAACTGATAATTTCGAATACTTATAAAAGTCTGGAAAGAAATATATTTTTAAATTTTTATTGAAAAACATAAATATTTACTCTGCCGCGCTCAAAATGCGCAGTAGTGATTCTGGGGGGAGTGATGATTCCGAAAAACTCCACCAAGGGCCCACAGAAAAGGCCACCAAGGGCCCTACTTCTCCATTGGAGAAGACTGCAGGAAGTACAGGTGCCGCTGTCCCAGAAGTACCAGGAGCATCAGCTCCGTATACAGATGCAAAAGCAGCAGTACCTGCAATGACAACAGTAACTACATCCAGCCCAGGGCAAAAGCTAAGCTTGAGAGAAGTTGTTAAAACGGCTTCGATTTCAGCGCAAAAGCCAAGCTATATTGTGATGAGGTCACCGCTTTCTGCAGCGAAGGCAAATGCCTCAAAGCAGAAGCCACCAGCACCAGAAACAAGACCAGCAGCAGCACCACGATCCCCGGCGTTAGTTCCAGGGATATCTTATGCACAGGTAAGTGACAATTCCAAGAGTCAGTCAGCCTTAGAAATTTTAGGAAAGGGCATCACTCCTCGTCCAGCCCCATTGGACGCAGGTAAGCCTCGGCCTAAGACCGATGCGGGTCTACAGGCTTTTTTCGACGGGAGGTGGCAGGATGAGAGCTACGGAATGCAGCTCGAGCACATCAATAGATGTCCTCAGAGCGCATACCTGAAAGCGATCTTCCAGGTCATCTCTCGTGAGGAGCTATTCTCCATGGGAGTAATAGCTGGGGGAATGGTTGAGGTGTATACCACAACCCTCGGTAGTGCTACCAAGCTTATGCTTGAGGGCATCGAGGTGGATGGTAGGCACCTTGTGCCGTTCCCACTCAGGGAAAAGCCCACGAAAGTCGTGTTTTCACGGGTCCCAATTCGAGCCAGTCATGAAGACCTCCTGAATTTCCTAGGGAGATTTGGGAAGGTTCATGGCAACGTTCGCGCTATTCCCATTAAAATTGGGGACGAAGGTCTTGGGCGGGGTATCTTCGGTACCAGCCGGGAGGCGTCCATCACTTTAAATAAGGGATTTACGCTTCCAAGAGGCTTTTAGTTGAGCATATACGGCTCGAGGCACTGGATAGACGTGAGCACCGAAGCAAAATGCCATGCTTGCCATTTGGTAGGGCATTTTATTGCTGACTGCCCCAGGAGAACCGGGAAGAAGGCTGAACCGAGGGTTCCCTCGAAGGAAGCCACTACTACAGTAGTGGATCTGGAGAAGCAGCCTTCGGCCGGCACTCAACCTGCTATTTTGAAGCAGCCAGTGGTTAAGGTGCCTGAAGTTGTCCTAGAGGCAAAAGAAATTATGGCTATAAACGGCGCCACGTCGGCACGTGGAGTCGAGTAGCCATCAAGGCAAAAAGAGGAGGACGAGAAGGAGGAAGACGAAGGTGGACCGGGTGATGCTGCCTCCTCCAGAGCCAGCAAAGCCAGTCGCGTCAAAGCGGCCCCACTCGGAGGAGGACGATAGTAGAGCTCGCGGTTCGAAGGTTGTTGTGAGGGACGCGGAAGTGTCTCTCGAGCAGCTTTCGGACTGCGACATGACCGGTGTGGATGAGACTGGTCTCTCGGCCTTCAGTGGCTATGAGTCGCGTGGTAGCGCCATTTCGACTGGTAGCCAATTTGAGGTCTCGAAGGGGATGGAAACCCTTCCTAGGGAGAAAATTCGCAGCATTCTTGGCCAGCTCCTGTACAAGAAGGATTCAGGTAAAATCTGGAGTATTCTTGTACGGGAGCTGGAGAGGCCAGAGTTGTTCCTTCCTCAACTTCTACTCCTACAACAGGAGTCCAAGAAAAAGGGGAAGTACAACGTACAGTACAAGTACAGTCTCCATAGGAGGGTGGAGGAGCTGATTCTTCTCGTTCGTAGACGTCGTACCATCATCGTTTAAGCTTCTTATCTCTTTGAATGTGTAAGATAGGCTCTCTTAACACCGGGGGTTTAAGTGCTCATACAGGACTACATAGTACTATCGAACATTTCAAAATGTTCGATATAGACATCACATTTCTGCAGGAGACGAATTTCACTCAAGACACTTGTACACAACTTGAGCGCTATGCTTATCTACACACTGGCTATGCAATGTTTGCCACACCTGCGCCTCGCCGAGGCTCAGGGGTGGCAATCATTGTATCCAACAAATTTACACTATCGTCTCCTGTCTATACAGATATCTTCCCAGGCTTCGCTTCTTCCTTGGATTTTGTCGTTCAAGACAAACATATCAAGGTAGTAAACGTGTACCTTCCTCATGACCAGGACATTACAAGACAAGTTCTTGATAGTGTTCAGTCCTGTCTGGTGAATTTTAGCGGAGAAACTGTCCTCGGAGGTGATTTCAACTACACTCTGAATCCCTCAATGGATCGGCACTCTGGAGTTGAGTTCAACTCTGTCAATGCTACTCGATTGAGGAATTTTGTCGGTGTTTTCAGATTCGTGGATATCTATCGTTGATGTATCCTACGACTAGATCATACACGAGGGTCTCGCGAAGTATCCGTGGAATTCTCGCAGGCTCCAGAATTGATAGACTTTACGTCTCACCTGGAATACTAGAACATTTCGTTGGTGTCACTCATGAAGTGTGTTCGATTAGTGATCATCTTCTTGTAGTGGCGACCAGTACTCTAGTTGAAAGACGAACTGCATACTGGATATTCAACAACTATTTGTTGAATTCCGAGCAGTTCGTCAATGAGTTCATTGATTTCTGGCACGATTGGCAAGAGAGGAAAGCTGACTTTCCTTTTCTTAGTCAATGGTGGGATGTTGGAAAGCTCCAGATTCAGTCTTTTATCGGGATGAATTTCAATCGAAGTGGCTATCAAGCTTCTAGCTTGTCGGCCGAGGTCTCTCGGGTGGCAGCTCTTCTCCCAACTCAGCCGGGGTTGATTCTTTATTTCAATGGAATAAAGGAACGCTTGGCGACACAGACTTACAAGCACAGTTTGGAGTTTCTGCTGCGCGGCCAATCGCGCTGGCTGAGAGAAGGCGATTCTTCAACCGAGTACTTCTTTCAGGCGACTAGACGTCGTACTGCTTCTTGTGAGGTCGAATCGATAATTGATGAATCTGGACAAGTCCTCAACGTACAACAGCTGTCAGAATATGTTCGAGACTACTACAGTAGTCTCTACTCTGAATCGACGTCGACAACATCCTCGACCACTATTAAATTTCTTGAGAATATTCCCACTTTCTCTGAAGACAGTTAGGAGCTCCTGGATACAGTAATCACATTGGAGGATATGATTGCTGCGACAAAGGATCTAAGGCAACACACTTCACCTGGTTATGACGGCTTGACTCCAGAAATCGTCATACGTTTCAGGTATTTATTAATTCCTGACCTTTTGGAAGTCTTCAATTCGGCGGTTGAGACACATTCAGACTTTCCTTCTAGTTGGAGGAGATCTGTTATGGGCTTGATTCCAAAGAAGGGAGATTTGCAGAGGATGGGGAACTGGAGGCCAGTAACCCTATGCAATGTAGACTACAAAATCGTCTGTAAAACATTAGGGGCGATATTCCGCTCAGTGATTGCTTCGGTAATACACCTGGAACAGTCCTATTGTGTAGCTGGTCGTAGTATCTACGACAACATCGCGGTAGCCAAGCATTTGTTTGCCTACCATGAACAGACAGGTGCACAAATGGCCATGATTTCATTAGACCAACAAAAGGCTTTAGATAGCGTCTCGCATGAGTATCTCTTGACTGCTCTCGAGGCATTTGGGTTTCCGCCCAGGTGGCTCGATATCTTCGGGAAACTGTACAGAGATTCAGCAATTTTGATTAAGCTTCAAGGACAAGTTCTGGCTCCTATCTCGTTTCATCGAGGTATCAGACGGGGCTGTCCATTGTCAGGTATGCTTTATGATCTTTCCGTGGAGCCGCTATTGTTGAATCTTCGTCGAATGCTCGAACAGTATGCGGTTCGTCTACCATATACCAATGTGAGGCCTCTTATGTTGGCGTATGCGGATGATCTGTCTATTTTCGTGACAGGAGATGAAGCTTTTCCGGCCGCTCGTGCTGTTTTCGAACAGTTCGAACGTATAGCGTGCGCTAAAATCAACCTTAGTAAGAGTCAAGGCTTGTGGTGTGGAGGGTGGAGAGATCGTACAGATACTCCACTGAACATCCAGTGGACTAATACTTGCCTGAAGTATTTAGGTGTGTATATCGGACACGAGAGTAAATCAAATAATAGCCGCATCGCTCTTGAGAAACTCTCTAGAGCTGTAAACTCATAGCGTAGTCGACTGTTTCCATTATCCTTAATGGGTAGGTCAGTCGTGATAAACTATTTGATTACCTCGTCCATCGTTCATCTGCTAAAGTCTGAGACGTTTGATGAAGGCTTCGTAGGTCTTCTTCAAGCAAAAGCGATAGACGGCTTTTGATGCGGAAGACGATGGGTTGCTGAAAGCACGCTCTGTCTGCCAGTCAAGATAGGTGGATTAGGTCTCACTAACTTGTTTGTGAAATCAAGGTGTCTCCAAGTGCGTGCATCCCAAAGAGTGTTTTGCCAGAGAGATAGCTTGATTTCTCAACTGTGGGTGAATGTACTGGGAGGGATCGGCATAGGGGAGTATTACGACCTACTCTCTGTTCGACCACCTTATCTACGTGACTGGCCACAGGATCGAATCTCAACGATTCAGACCTGGGGCAGAATCAGGCCAGCATTTCGCCTTCAGTGGAATGCTCTAAGGTACACGCAATTCGCGTCGATTCCAATCAGGTTTAATCCTGAATTAATACATTCAGTGTTCAGTAATGCTCGGGGTTTTGAAGCTGACACGCATACACTGACGGTTCTCGGAGATATTATTGATATCTCTGGAAACTGTCGAATAAACACTAACACTGCACAACTACATGACCTGGCTGCTTCTGCGCGGGAGAGATTTCGCCAACTTGGGACCAGTGACCCTGGCACTAAGTTGGAAGATGCTTTCGTTCTGAACAGACCACCACACACACCTTTCAGCACACTTACAGCACGTGTGCTCCGTGACGTGCTTATGTCAATAAGACCTCCGGAGTATAAAGGACACAACAGATGGCGAACACACCTCGGGAATATGGGCGTGATGGGAGGGATAACTTGTATAGTAGTCTACAGTTATCGTTCTAGTTACAAAGATGCTGATGTAGCATTCAAATTGCTGCATCACAGTCTTATGCATCCTAATCAGTTGTCACATATTGACCGCCGAGTTCAGAGGATTTGCACAGTTTGTGGTGGTGAAGGCACCCTGTTTCACAGGTTCTTTACTTGCCCAGCTTTGCAAGATCTAATGGAACTCGTGCGCGATATGTGTCAGTTGATCCACGCGAATTTCAGCATTACTAGAACATCGTTTCTATGGGGGCCAAAGGTTTGTAGTCGGGTGAATTGTCTGATTGGCTTTGTGTTGACACTGGCCAGATCTACAATTCTCCTGTACTACATGAGAGTCGAAGATGGGAATCAGAACACTGACCCACAACATCACGCACACGCACTTAAGCGCCACTTCGTTGACAGGTTGAAGAGACGCTTACGTCTTGAATATCTGGCAACGAACGCAGACACATTCAACTGCACATGGGAACCACTATCGTCGGTGCAGGACGGAGCTCTTGTCTTTCGCTGGTGATAGCAGGCCACAGCATTTGCAACACAAGTCCGCTGGGCTTCTCCCCGCTTAGGAATCGTTGCAAATGCTGTGGAAAGGACAAGCAATCTGTTAGAGATGCTAAGCTGGAGGGGTGATGAGAGCAGTTTGTAGAGGTCTATGATACTACAGGCTGCTCTCGCGGGACTCTATAACGGTATCGGGTAAATTTTTTCTTTCGTTCGGTTATTAATTTTTTATTCGGTTTCGGTCTCGGTGCAAAATTGCAAAATTTATATGTTGAAATCTCGATCGTTTAGGAAATTAGCTTTTATTAAATTATTTTGGAAATTTGGAGCTTCTTGGAACTGCCACTTACCTAATTGTCAAAATTGGGACTGGTCCTAAATTCTTGTATATCCTTTAGATCTTTTTCAAAATTCTTGTATCCGTTTCTTAGTCTCTTTTGAGAATTTTGTGTCATTGGTTTTTACATTTTTGTGTCATTTTTGTTACATATTGGTTTTTATTAAATTGTTTTAAATGTTTTTATTTGTCCCTATTGACTTTTTACAACATTTAGTTTAGCTAGCGTCTTTCTTTTTTGTTACACTTTGTTGAGCCTTTTGCCACCTATTTTTAGGAAATGATGAATAGAGCCAGAGAGCCACTAAATAAAGAGCTTATTTAAATAAAAAAAAATTATTATTTCCCATGAGTAACGGTACAGGACACCATTATTCAGGAGGTATCCTCGAGAAGTCCATCGTAAATAGTCCTCAGCTGAGGTTCATTCCTTAATAATTTCCTGAAGTTCCGTATCTGCTAGTTGACATTCTCGGACGCCTTTTTCGCTTTGGCGAGGAGAGTCCACCGAGATGATGCAGTTGTCTATCTTCAGTGTTTCATCCTCGCATGGCGGTCTAGATAACGTGCAAACTACAATGTTTACCTTTCCAGGTGTGTACTGTATTTTCATATTGTATGGCTGCAATTGTATAATCAAACGTGATAGCCGTCCGTTTGGGGGTTTAAGAGACATTAGCCAATACAACGCTTGATGGTCTGTGGCTACTGTCACATCGCTTCCTTCTATATAACCTCGGAATTTTGATACTGCCCAGACAACAGCAAGAGCTTCCCTCACTGTTGTATTGTAGTTTCTTTCAGCAGATGTTAGAAGGCAGCTTATGTATCGACAGGTCGGTAATCTGGTCCCTCTCCTTGTAGTAGAGCTGCACCAATAGCATAACTGCTTGCATCCGTTCGAATAATGTAATGCAAAGTCTGATTCGAATCTTCTAAGCCAAGATCACATCTGAAGAAACGAGATGAACTGCTTTAGGCTTTTTGGTGCTTCTCGATTTTCAATAGCCGCAATCTTGTTAGGGTCTGGGTTGATGCCATTCTTCGTAAGTATATGTCCCAGATACCTTATTTCTCTGCAACAAAAATTACTTTCTTTTCTATTAATTCTTAGGTGGAAAGATTTTCGAACATCAAAGACTTTCGCAAGATCTTGTTTGTGTTCCTCGAAGGTTGAAGATAATACAAGGATATCATCGAGATAGGCTAAAATTCACATATCTCTTAATTTTTTTTTCATCCTATCTATGAGCCTTTGGAATGTAGCAAGAGCATTGCGCAGACCAAACAGCATTCTGATAAATCGGTATATTCCAAAAGGAGTTATAAACGCAGTCTTGTCCTTAACTTGCTCATTCTTTTTTATTTGTCAGTAACCTGCTAGTAGATCTATTGTTGACATAAAAGCTGCCTCCATTGTGGAATGAAGTAGGTCGTCAAGCCTTGGCATGGGATACTGTAGTCAATTAAGTTTTGAAATTACCATTCATTTATAATATGTATTCTGGCAACCCCAGTTAACTCCATTTGCCGATAGTTTATTATATACCTTATGTACTTATGTATCAACTAGAATAAATGTATGAATAAAGTCAGTTGCTATGTAACTCTCAGATCGGTCATTTGACTTAAACCAGCATTTTCCCAGCAAAGCCTACAGTTCAGAAGTGGGATAGGATCTTGGTCTAGACGGCGAGGCCAGTTAAAGTGAATTTTGAGTAGCTTTTCGTTTTCTTTCGCTTATTAGTTCTGCGATTAAGTTGTTTTGCTGGGATTCGTGTGCTGAGGTTCAAGGGCGCCGAATTATTGTGACTTATGTTTGGCTCTCAGAGTTTGTCTCTTTACGCGGATTTATAGTACAGTGTAGATTTCCTGAAGCTGCAAAAGAAAAAAAAATATAAACCGAAAGAGGGAGCTTGGATTGGTGGAGTGTTTGCTGGATCATTCTTCTACTGCGTTCTAGTGCATTCCAAGATTACGGCATGTGAAACTTATGCATGAAATGTGAAAAGTGCTCGTATTAGAGATTCGCTTATGTACCTACTTTGAATATAATATATATGCAAGTTGGGTGACACACACATTGGTAAAATATCAGGAACAGTTCTGTTGAAATTTGTGTGAGTGCTGGTAACTCGGCGCGGCTTATGTACTTTCATAGATTTACTGACAGCGGTGAATTTGTTCTTGCAGTCGCAGATTCGTTTATGTACTTTACTGCTGACAGCTTGGAGGATAAGAGTGTTTGTGTAGCTCATATACGCTTATGTATCTACTCACTTCGAATATAATACACAAGTTGTGTGAACAGCGTTGAATTTATTCTTCCAGTAGCGGATTCGTTTATTTACTTCAAGAAATTTTATTCATAACGGAAACATATATATATATTTCATCAGTTTTTGCGGACTTTTAAGTTGAACTCGACGAAAAATAGAGTTGCTCCGATTTTATAATTTATGTATTTACGACCTTAAATTTAATAGTTTCTTAGAAGTGCTGGTACTTTAACTGCCAATTTATTAAAAAGGAAGAATTTTAAGGAATGAGCCGATATGTATCTATAAGTGAACAGTTTTTTTCAACTAAGTCTCTGCGTGGTGAATTGAAAAAACGAACATTGTCACAAAAGGGTAATAAAACAGATTTGTTTGAAAAACATTTTAGTCCTGGAAAGATGAGTAGAGAAGGAGAACCAGCTGTGTCGGACGATTCTGTTAATTTGGATAATGGTGATCTCTCCAGACGCGTTGATCAGCAAGAACGTCAACAGTTAGAATCAACGGTTCCTCAAGCATCCAATATTCAAAATATAAATTCGAATGGAAGTACTTCAGCAGAGGTGGAGCTTATGAGAAGGAGAATGGAGCTTCTAGAATGAGAAAATAGTCTGCTAAAACGAAAAAAAGAATTGAACGAGTCCTTTCGTCATGACAGCAGCTCCTCAGCGTTTCAGTCTGCTGGTGCCTTATGCGATATTGTTCCAGAATTTTCAGGAGATAGCAAGAAAATTTCAGCATGGCTAAACCAGGTGAGGAATATTATGAAATTATACACAGTCGATGAAATCACTATGCGGATTGCTGTCACATCAAAGTTAAAGGCTAAAGCCCTTGAGTGGTTTCGGTCTAAGCCTCAACATTATGATTTGAGTTTGGAAGATTTATTAAATGCCCTGGATGTCATGTTCAGCTGCCGGGAGGGTAAATTAGAGGTTGGAAAAAATTTTGAACTACGGAAGTGGCGTGCAGATGAAACCTTCAGCGAATATTTCCATGACAAGTTAATTTTGAGGAGCAGTGTGCAAGTTTCAGAAGACGAGTTAGTGGACTATTTGATCGAGGGATTAGACAACAATTCTTTGCAGGCTCAGGCCAAGATGATGTGTTTTAAAACTCCTCCGTATATGTTGGAAGCATTTTAGAAAATTTCCAAGCCCAGACAAATGAAACAACAGAACCTGATGCAAACTAAACAACAGAATTTAGCTTGTTATAATTGCAACCAAAAGGGTCATAGTGCATCCCAGTGTACAAAACCAAAGCGTCAACGAGGCTCTTGCTACAAATGTGGCAACTACGGTCACATGGTTAAGGACTGTCCTACTCTCCATATGAAGGTATCTCGCGGAAAGGCTTCTGGAGAGTTTTCATCACGTGGCCCGAATAATGTACACTTCGTAACGGATTCTGATGGCTTCTTTGTAGATGCAACTTTATATGTGAACAACAATCAATCTATTACACTCAGAAGTTTGGTAGATTCAGGTAGCCCAATCTCATTAATAAAAAATAATTGTATTTCTTTAAATAACATTATTAATTCTTCTGAAAAGTTTTATGGTATAAACGGTTCTTTATTACATATTTTAGGGAATGTTGAATGCAAGATAGAAGTAAAAGGGCTAGAATTTGAATTAAATCTTCGAGTCGTGCCTGACACCACGATGCCCCATGATTGCATTTTAGGACGAGATTTTTTAATTTATGAAAAAACAGTTTTTACATTCGACAAAGGACTGAACATTTCTAGACAGGATACATCGGACAATACAGAACTTAAAGATTTCATTGCTGCTTTACATAACATTGAATTCCAATCGGAAACTGAGGCAACCATTGACAGTCTAATAGTAGGTGATAGCGCAGATTATGTAAGTAGAAAGACCTTATCAAATATTTTTGAAAATCATTATTTAAATGTTGAGAAACCACGTGAACCTAAAATTAAACATGAAATGAAAATTATTGTGAATTCCCCACAACCCTTTTATTTTACACCTAGGCGACTTTCGCAACAAGAAAAAATAAAAGCAGATGACATGATAGAAGAATTATTATTTAGTATCATTATACGGAAAAGCAATTCGCCTTTTGCCTCTTAAAAATAATGTTAGTTCCCAAATTTGCGTGGAAGAAGTAAGGAAAAGAGCAATCAAAAGGAATGAAGAAGTTCAAAGTTATAATAGAGCTTACTATGATAGAAAATGTAAGAGAAAAGGGTAACTTTTTAATGCAGGTGATTTAGTACTTATAAGAAATGTGGTAACTGCTGGTAGCAAGAAACTTGCCCCTAAATTTAAAGGTCCTTATGAAATAAAAAAGGTTTTACCTCACAGAAGATATGTAGTAAGTGATATCGATGGGTTTCAACATATCAGAGTTCCATTTGAAGGCACTTTTGATGCAAGTAATATAAAGGTGTGGTTACCGGATTTTGCGAACGAGACTTATGACTTGAACCGTACGATTACTGACGAATAGAATTAAACATTTATTACAGCATATAAGAATAAAGTATTAGATTAAGTTTCATAAATCTAATTAAATGAAATAATAATATAATTTGAACTATGGCATTCAGGTCTAATCGACGAGGTCGTCGAGTTGTCAGGATGGCCGAGCTGTAGTCAATTAAGTTTTTAAATTACCATTCATTTATAATATGTATTCTGGCAACCCTAGTTAACTCCATATGCCGATATTTTATTATATACCTTATGTACTTGACATGATGACAACTGGTGAAGCCCATGATGATTCACATTCCTCCTTATGCTCAAGCATAATGCTGATTTCACCTTCTAGAACTTTCCTCTTAGTTTAAGTCAATCGGTAAGGCAGTGTGGCTATAGGTGGACGGTTTCCAGTTTGAATGCGATGCTCGACTTGTGCTGCTGGATCACCAAATTGGTTCAAATAAATTTTTAAATTCAATTAAAAGATTATTAATTATGTGTCTCTGCGAGGTATTCATGGTATTCAGAGCAGTAGCCTCATCTCTTCTTAGGGAAATTTCTTCGATTGCAACTGATTCTATATTGCTATCTTTGTCCTAGACACACTTGAAGACCTGGGAACACTATCCTCGAAAATCAGCGATGGTGAGTAGTCCTCGAGTGATGAAGAAGATTGTTTCGGGGAATCAAATACTGGTGCACAAAATATACTAATGGTATTTCCAATATCTATAAATGGTGTTGCAGCTAGCGGGCTGATTAGTTCTGGGATTCTTAACTCTTGTATCAATTCTGGAGGGGTTGTAAATTCTGGCCCGTAAAATTCTGCATCTCTAGGTGGAGTAACAAGTTGTGGAGCTGATATATGTTCTTCTTGTAAAGTTGGCTTAGATTGTGAAGTAAATCGAATTTCTTCTGTGGGGTATCAGAAAAATGCAATGTCTGTTGTGGTAAATCTAAAACAATTCTGGCATCTTCAATAAAGTCGACACCCAAAAGAGGTCTGTTATCAGGTGCATTAACCAAAACTATGAAATTGTGTTGGAATGGTTCTGCCTTGAAGCTTTACTTCCGCTTTTGTAAGTAGTACTTCTTGTGGACGCTTTATTCCTTCAGCTAAAACAACAAATGCGCTCTGATTCTGATAAACGTATCCATCCTGTAGTAGTTGTGTGTATAAGTGATGACTGGCAACGCTCATTCTCGCTCCCGTATCGATAAAAGCTATTCTGATTTTATCTTTGATATGGATCTTTATTAATGGCCGTTGTCGAAGAGGAAGTTCTGTTCTCTTCGGAGAAATATCAAAAGAACAGAAATTAATATTTTCTTGGCTTTTAGCTGGGGTTTGCTTTTTATTTTGGAATGATTTTTCTCATAAAATCTCTTCAATCGCGTGTGCTTATGTAAGGAGTTCTTTGAACGTTGTAATTTTCTCTCTCCTCAAGTGAGCGCGAATATTGACGTGTAGTAGTCCAAATAGAGTTGCTGTTGCTGTATGTGTTCCTTCTGGTAATTCAGCAAGCAAGGACCGTTTGTTGCAAACAAACAGGCCTGTTGGGGTGTTTATCTCTTGTTTCGTGCTGTATACCTCACAATAGACTTGATGAGGTATCCGTGATGGTGCGAAAGCGTTTCGGAGTAAAGACATGTCGTAGTTTATGGCTGTATGCCCTGCCATCATACTACCGCTGTATCTTGTAGCAGTAACGGTAACCCAGCAAGTGCATTTTCGTTGCTTATGTTAGTAATTCGCTTGAAAATGGATGCCGCTGTAATAAATTCGTCTACTTTCGGTTTAGAGCATAGACCCTTATACCATGCAGTACAATTTGCAAAGATCCCATTCTCTATTGGAGGTGGTGGTGGTGGTGGTTGTCGAATGGTAGCGATAAGCTGCTCAAACTGCTTCGGTGTCATCTGTATGGACATGTTTGCATTCAGCCGGGGACTTCTCCTCTGGGGAATCTCATTCCCAGGCATCGTATTGAAGGCCGCAAGTTGGGTGCCAATTATGTAACAACAAAATTAAAAGAAAACAATTTTATTTTTACAATTATAAAATAGTAAACTGTACAAAAGGTTAACACAAATATATTTATATTAATTTCACAAGTAAGTGCTTTAGTATTGACAAGTTGGACCACGAGGGTGCGCTTTAGTGCGAATATCTGGAAAGACTCACTTCAGAATAATTACAGCGTGTTCTATTTATAGTCCGGCGATGTTGATCTCACAGGAACTTGGAGCGGGAGGTCTTTAAATAACGATGTCGTATGTTGGTTATATGTACATGCGCAGTGGCGGCGAAAAATAAATGTAGAAAAGATGGTGATGTTACAGTTCGAAATTGAAAAAAAGAGTTTGAAAATGATACCTAATCGTTCTGAAACGTCTTAAATTCCTGAAAATAATTAATTTAAAAATAATGCATTTTAAGCATAAAATGGCGATTTCACATTAAAGCCTATTCTACTTGTACAGCAGCCGTAATAAAACCGTTTGATCTTAGGAGGGCTGCGATTAAAACAATTCTATTGTAAAACCATTTGATTTGAAGTAAAACCTTTCTGAGTGCACCCGGACTGATATAATGCCATTTGCTATTAAATAAAACGATTTAGTTTTGTATAAACGCATTATAAAACTTAGTGCACTTATCCCACGTGTATATATATGTATGTTTGTATATGTATTTGCAATCGAACATAAATCTTGTTTCTGACATTTAACATGCTTTTATACTATTTACAAAGCTTATGGAACCTACATATGTATATGCACTTAAGTCCATACATTTCGGAGAATTGTTAGTCTTTTTATAGTCTTTTTAACTTATAAAGGCAAAATAAATTTGTTTGACTTTAATTTAGTTGCTAATATAACCGTAGCTCTTTTTCAAATCTATTTGATCTCAGTTAAAACCGTTCTAAGGCTATAGATACTCAAACAATATTACTTATTCTTGTACAAATCTATTTAGTTTTATATGTATCCGCGATGAAACTTATTTGGAGTTGTCGATTTCTTCTTGACGTCTAATCATTTATACTCCAATTTGTAATCTATCATCCCAAAGCTGTCTCATCTCTTAAAAGCAAGATCATCACTAAACCACTTCCGTTTCTTTTTATGGAGCATTATTTTTCGATTCACCGTCACTAAGCATTCTTGGCATTAATATTGCCAGTAAGTTAAGCTGGACAGATCACATCGTCTCTATTGCCAAAGAAGCATAGAAATATCTTGGATTTCTTAAAAGGTGTAAGAAATATTTCAGTTCGTCAAATCTAGCGCTACAAGTCATACATCAGACATCAGACCTAGAATGGAATACAATATTCTTGTAGGTCACATGACGAAGACACTTGGAAAGACGTACTAGGTTTATAGGGAGTTTGACTAAGCCTCTTAATATTAAAATGACTTTCTGAAAGAATTTTCAAAATACATTCTTAAAACATCTGCGTATAATAGTTTTATGATAGATGCCTACATAGCCCAGTAGCTCTCTAGACCAAATTGTCCCTTAAATTGGATTTCAAGTAGCCCCTTCTTAATATAACCTTCATGAATCTTATTTTTAAGTTTTATCAAAGATTATTTCAATGGTCTTGGAGGATGCCATAAAACCATCATAAAAACAAACGGTATTCAATTCCTATTTGGCTGCTTAATGGTTTTATCCTAGTTGAATTGATGACAACGATAAAAGTTCTATAAGTACAAATGGACTCAAGACGAATCAGTACTCAACAAAAGTTTCAATTTAGATACCAGTGAGCCTGCAGGCAATCAAATTTACTATACGTAGGTTTGTGTCCTGAAAATGAAAAAATTCATATAAAATTAGCCTAGACCGAGACCACAAGTCACATTAGAGACATCTAGCGTAAAAAACAGAATCGCAACAAGCGACAATTTAATAGGAAAAATGAAAATTTGCAGTTCAAAGAAATTGAAAATTTTTAACGATTTAATTATCCTAAATTTTTTTTTCATTATAATTATTAAATATACTACTTTGCTTTGTATTTCAACAACTTTCAAAGAAATATTGCAATTTCTCGTCGGTGAAATATCGGGAGAAAAAACAAGTAATAATAGAGTTAAGTAATTAAAAAAAGCGTCACTAAAATTGATAAAACTCGACCTTATTTGCTAGATCGATGCTTTACCTTTCTAAAATAGTCACAATCTAAAGAAATGAGAATACCTACTAACAGGAAGTTGATTTAAAAAACTTAAATTTTTACTTTTTTTTACAAATTTCCGAGCTACAATTTTTTTAATTCTTGCCAACGTTTTTAACTAGATTTCGTCGGTACCTTTAATTTAAGATATAAATCATCATTCTGCTACAAATAGTTTGCCAGAAATTCGAATTGAAAAATGTATGAAACTTGCAAATCTTGGTACTGACTCCTCTTAAATGCTAAATAATTGTATTACTACTCTCCAAGCGATTTTTAAAACATCACAATAAAATTAATTGGTCTAGAAGAACAATTGGCATGACTTAGAATACCAATAAAAATATTTAGCAAGTTCAAAACATTAATAAAATAAGGAAAAAAAGCTAGAATTGGTCTAAGACCAATTCTTATGATACCCTAGATGAATGCCCGTATTAAATTTCGTATATCTATTCAAGTTTGATTTTTGAAGTTGTTTTTCGCATATATTTCTAGAACGGTTTGTCACACAGAAAAAATTATTATAACCAATTTTATAGGATTTCGTATTCTGCAGAAGTTTTTAGTACAATAAAAATGTCTTGGACTGATCGTTTTCAAAGTATACGTAAAAAACCTAAATTTTTATATGGCAACACCAAGAAGGAGTTGCCCGATTTAGTCCATTTTATGTGACATTTTATTCGCTAATGTAGTAAAAACATCATGTACGAAATTTCAGCTCTCTACGTCGACGCGTTCTCAGGCAGTGTCCAAATATATAGCGGAAAACAACATTTTTATATGGCAACCCCACGAAGGAGTTGCCCGATTTGTCTCATTTTCGAACTTAATTTTACTTTTTTTTTAAAGACCGTGTACAAAATTTCAGCTCTCTAAGTATACACTTTCTTGAGTTATCGTGCGCACAGACAGACGGATGGACGGACATGCAAAAATCAAAATAACTTTTAATATTATGCGTGGGTGTCCAATCCATTTTGCTCTACCATCATTATTTCGAGGTGTTACAAACGGAATGACAAACTTAGTATACCCCTATAGATTTCATCTAGGATATAACAATTATAAACCCTGAGTAAAACTTAATAGCATTTAAATTGTTACTTGGAGAGACATCTAGCGCAAATACAGAAACCCAATGTGTGACAAAACTATACAATTTAAGACGAGAAATGACTATTTGCAGTTCAAATAAATTGAACATTTTTAACGAGAATTAAATCTCCTAAACTTTTTTTTTTCAGAATAGTAAAACATACTATTTTGCTTTGTATTTAAACAACTTTCAAATAAATATTGCAATTTCTCGTCGGTGAAATATCGGGAGAAAAACAAGTAGTATTATTAGAGTCAAATAATTAAAAAAAGCTCAAATAAAAATGAAAAAAAAGCTCGACAATATTTGCTAGATCTAGGCTTTATCTTTCTAAAATAGTCACAATCTAAAGAAATGAGAATACCTACTAACAGGAAGTTGATTTAAAAAACTTAAATTTTTACTTTTTTTTACAAATTTCCGAGCTACAATTTTTTTAATTCTTGCCAACGTTTTTAACTAGATTTCATCGGTACCTTTAATTTAAGATATAAATCATTATTCTGCTACAAACAGTTTGCCAGAAATTCGAATTGAAAAATGTACGAAACTTGCAAATCTTGGTACTGACTCCTCTAAAAGTAAGAACTTTTGCAACGCTCCAAGCACAATAAATACTTAATGCAAGCAGAAAAAATATGGACATTCTTAACAGCCATGCCAGGCATCCTAGTATTTACCACATCCCATGTTTAAATCAAACACTATTGCAACCATCGTTTAACCAAGTTCTTACTTGAATTGAGCATGGAGATATTGTGTAAAAAATAAGTTTGTCATTGATAAAAAATATGTGATAAAACATATGCCTAAACTAAACAAAGTATGCTAGATTCGTTAAAAAATTTAAGCACGTGATGCTTGCGCCAAGGACTTTAGGAAGAGCTTAAGCTAACCTACCATACTTAAATTAAATTACCATGCAAAATTTTTCTGATTGTAAGGCTCTTTTCTTCAAGTATACTGTAAGTAGATACCCTGCCGGCTGATAATGAGACATAGCAATCGTTAAACGAGGCCTCCATTATACGGGTATAAATGCTATCAAGTCGCAGAAAAATCAAACTTCCGTGAGTGAAGTGAGCCAAGATTAATGTCTTATCAAATTTTAAGCGGATTACTTTTGGCAAAATACTTGCTGAGAACTAGAGCCTACGGAGTCCGGATTTACTATATTTACTATTATTACACAGGACCGATATCAGCGAAGGAATTTGTTGATTCTTTTCTAACAAATCTTAGTATTATGCAGAAGCAGCATTCCTTCGAAGAAATTTGCTGACTTAAGGACAACGATCAACTTGCACCAAATATTTGTTTGAAAGGATTAGATTTCTTCCTTGGCACTGCATTGCGCTTTACGTTGCTCCATGTTGGAAGCCGGCTCAAGAATTCAGACTTTCCCTACACTGTTAAGTATCACCTTCTACACTACGGAGCATTACTATAGACGCACTTAATTTTTAACGTATACAACCCTCTCGATAAAGAGAATTCTGAATTGAATTATATGATGTGCGAGAGAATTGAGAAACATTAACCTTCAATAGAAAGTAACCAAATTTAGTTTTACTTAAATACCGTACATTTCAGTTTATTTAAAGGGTTTTCCAATAAGAGGTGTTATTTTAATTAGCCCGCTATTTCGGTAGATGTCACTTTTGGAGCTGTCATTTTTTGACATTTGACAAGTAGAAACTACGCCATTAATAAAATGGAACGATACACGATTCAACAACGCATTGAAATTATTAAAATTAAATTATTAAAATGATCCGGAATTCCATCGAAAACTCATCTTGAGTGATGAGGCCCATTTCCACCTCGATGGCTTCGTCAACAAGCAAAATTGTCGCATCTGGGGCTCGGAAAACCCAAGAGTTATTGTTGAAAAGCCTCTCTATCCTCAACGTGTGACTGTTTGGTGCGGTTTATGGTCCCGCGGGGTCATTGGACCTTACTTTTTCTAAAATGAGGCTGGAGCAACAGTTACGGTGAATGGATTGCGCTATCGACAGATGATTAATGAGTTTTTATGGCCGGAATTGGATGGTATTGATCTGGACAACGTTTACTTTCAACAAGACGGGGCTACGTGCCATACAAGCAACGAAACCATTGATCTTTTACGGGAAAAGTTTCCGGACCGTGTTATCTCTCGAAGAGGTGATCACAATTGGCCACCGAGATCTTGTGACATAACACCTTGCGACTTCTTCCTTTGGGGCCACGTGAAAGAGAAGGTCTACGCCAACAGCCCAGCGTCGATTCAAGACCTCAAAGATGGAATTCGTGAGGCTATCGAGGACATAGGGCTGCCACTTTGCGATTTGGTTATGGAAAATTTCATGAAAAGGATATGGTCCTGTAGGCGTGGCCGTGGTGGTCATTTGGCTGATGTTATTTCCCATTATTAACGGCATACCCTCCTCTTTATAATGAAATAAAGATCCGATCATTTATCTCAAAAAATGGCATTTTCTTTGAATATCAAAATAACACCTCTTATTGGAAAACCCTGTAGTTTATATAGACGCTGACTTCAAATATACACAAAATTAGTTTCACTGGAATTAAGTAATAACTAGGATCTGCTTCTTTTTTAATAAGCTCAAAAAGTCGATCTGCCATGCCCTTAATTAAGGTATTTAGAATATTTTTATTAATAAAAATAGAGATTACTCTTTAAGATTTTTTACCGGGGCGAACTTATATTTGTTCAAGAAGGTGTTTTTTGGATTCTCCAGTATATAGCACAAAGTAATTTTTTTTTATTTGCTTTTCATCACACAACCCAATTTATTTTTGGTGACAAGTTTCAAGTCTTGGTTTTGACTCATCAACAGGTCCCAACCAGCGAAAATTGAGTGACTTGAAAAACAAATGAAAAAAATATAACAAAGAAAAGAAATGAAATGAAAAAAAGCCAAAAAATTGAGAAAAATAGAAAAAAAATTATTAGAAATTTTTTTTTTTAAAAATCAGATTCATTCGAAACGAATCGAACCTGTGTACGCCCGCAGTGGGCTGAAAAAAGAAAAAAAGAGAAAGGAAGAAGAAGACGAAGAAGCGTTTCGTGTTAGCAGAAAACCTTAAACTCATCGGTTTCGGTTTTTGGTTTTTTTCATTTCTTTGTCACCAAAAATAAATTGGGTCCCGGTAAAAAATCTTAAAGAGTAGTCTCAATTTTTATTTTTTCCTCCTTGGTGTAATATAGGAGTTTTTACCCCATATAATTCACACCCAGAGTTTATTCTGAGTTTATATGAGAGGAGATCAATTTGATCTGTTTCAAGCGTCTACAGCAGGCAGAAAACCAAGCTGTACGGTTTTCTGCTAACACGAAACACTTCTTCTTCTTCCTTTCTCTTCAATTCTTTGGTTTTTTCATTTCTTTTCTTTGTTATATTTTGTCATTTGTTTTTCAAGTCACTCAATTTTCGCTGTTTGGGAGCTGCTGATGAGTCAAAATCAAGACTTGAAACTTGTCAGCAAAAACAAATTGGGTTGTGTGATGAAATAACAAATAAAAAAAATAAAAAAAAAATTTTTAACTTCTGCTATATACCGGAGAATCCCAAAAACGCCTTCTTGAACAAATATATTTTTATTAATGAACTAACACGCTTCAATCACAGCACTTTTCAATTCCATAACATTTTGGTACTGCTTGTTTTCCGTATAAATTCAACCTACAATAATGTCCTAGATGCTTTCTGTAAGGTCTTGATCCTGGGAGTAGGCTGACCATTCGAAAACATTAATATTTTGGGCTCTTAGCCACATGCGGGTCTCACGATTACTGTGCACCGAAGCGTTATTTTGTGAAATATCCACTCTTTTTCACTATTTCTTCATAGATGTGGAATTAAATTAATTCCAAACGGTGTGGTATACTTCGCAGAAATCATACCCGTGGTTCGGAAAGCCAATTCGAGCACACCGTAAAGGTAAAAAGGTTGCCAAAACCATTAGTGTATAGCGCCGCCCCGAAATTTCTTTTTGAAAAAATAGCCGCTCACTTGCCAAATTGATTAACTCTATGAATGAAAAGGTAGGAAACATTGATACATTGTCTATTAATTTCTTGTGAAAAAAAAACAACAAATATTTTTTTTTTCACAAGAAATTAATAAAAATGTATCAATTTTTCCTACCTTTTCATTCATGGAGTCAATCAATTTGAAAAGTGAGCGGCTGAACGGTTCTCTTTCTGCAGATCCTCCAATATGATCTAAATTCATTAACTTAGACGGTCCGGATGGGCTTAGCAGCTTCAACAAAGATACAAATGCCGCAGGGCATTCTATAGTAACTAGGCGGCACGATTGGTAGGCTTAGTTAAAATGATAGTTAGAAAATTAATTGCAATAAGCTAGTATCACAGAATAGGTAGATTTTACAGAATTGGTATCATAGAAGTATTATCACATTCGTGTATTTTAAAAATATCTAGGTATGATTTATCGAATTGGTCGCGTTAAATCATCTAAATAAGAGAATGTAGTAAATTTGTGGAAGGAACACTATTTCAACTTAGTTTGCAAATATGTTCATGAAATTCGTCTAAATAAATAAAACGGAACTTACACACACATGTAAGTATGTATAATTGTAAAAAGTTAAAACAACAGATCTAAGTTATTAGGTTCGTTTCAGTACACAGAGGTGAAGCGGTTAGTAATGGAGTCAGTGGCGATGAAAGTGTAAGAGTTCTTACGAATTCACTTATAACAACTAATTTATTTGTTGTAGCACAAAAAAAGGAGTTTGATTTAATTCTAAAAGTTTGTTATAAAGTTTAGCTAAGCACATTTTTCAAAGTGTGCAGGTTAGATCACTAAAGTGGTTTTTCGCATTTCTTTCTAGAAATCTTCATTGAACTATAAAACTATATTTCATATGTTTTACACTCCAGGGATCTCTTCAGTATATTAAAATATTACAAATAAGATTTTTTATATGGCAACCCTACGAAGAGGTTACCCAAATTAGTATATTTTCAAAAGTTGCCCGATTTTTCCAATTTTCGAATTTAAATCTTAAAATCTTATCAAATAGCCGTGTGCAAAATTTCAACTCTATGGTGACAACACGCTCGAAGCTATGAATTAACGAAATATGGGGATTGATTTTATATATATGCAGGAAAGTTAAATGTCTGATTCTTTACATAACGGGTGGTAACTAAAAATTTGTACTGAGTTTGATCTGCAATACAAAAGAAACTAAACAAGTAAAATCATGAAGATAGCAAATCAGTTATTATGATAATTAAAAAAAAACCTGCTTGTATTGTTTAGTTCTTTTTAAAATGGTATCAAAACAAGAACTATTGCGTAAGAGGGTTATGTAATTTTTTGAAAAGAATGAAGAGTGCGGGAAAAAGTTTACAGTGGGCGAACAAAAGCTCACATGTCCAAGGTCGGCTGCTTGTCGTTTTTTGACGGCATTTTTTCCGCTATACCGAATTTTCTCTATTTTCATTCGCTGTTTCAAAAAAGTGCAAATAGTCACAGATTTTCGACTCTTAAAGATTTGCGTACAAAACGGCACATGTCCAGGAAAATCTATTGATTTGTTTAAGTCAACTGAAGAAAAGCGAACATGTGCTAATAAACAGGCACATGTTCCTCAATGCTTGCAGTTTGTGTAGTCAGAAAGGCACATGTCTTTTTTTTTCTCCTAGTATATATGACATTTTTCTATGCTCTTAACAGCCGAGAAGGGCACCAAAAGTAGTGCAAACGTTTAAAGTCATATTCGTATAATTTCGAAAGTCCTTCGATTTATACAGGTTTATGTGTTTTCTGTAAATTTTTCGAAATGGGACATGTGCCCTTCTGTTCGCCCACTCCTCAGTTGAAGGGGAAAGTAAACGAACTATTTATAATATTTTAAAAGGGAGACGCATAGAAAGAAAACGTGCTTCGGGTCGAAAAACCTTAATTAGAAATGCTAAGCAACTAAAAAGAGAAGAGACCATGTCCCTCAATAAAGATGGTGTTAGCCAGCAGATGCAGCTAAGAAATTAAATTGCGGCCAGCCATATACATATTTGCAAAACGCTTAACAATTTAGGGATCAAAGCTAGAAAAAAGCAGAAGAGGAAATAAATACAGTAAAATTGGACTGCATGCTTCGCCCCTTTTTTTAAAAAATCTTTTTTTTAGATGTCGAAAGCTATTGACCGCTAAGCAAATCACATATACCTAGAAATGACGTTTTTTATTCAAGCATCCCTTCTCTAATATTCGCATATGTTAAATTGAATATAAGAAGTTTCAGAAAAAAATTGTGCTTTAGATAGCAGTTTCCAAGTTTCAAAACATCTTCTGACTGGTTCTGGGCTGGCTGTCAACAAACACGTGTATCAAAATCAATGTTTGAGGAACATTTTGCTTCCTTTCATCAAAGCAAGCCATGCTCAAGATGATTTTGTCTTTTGACCAGATGAGGCATCTTCACATTATGTCAAAAAGACAACCGAATTTCTGAGAGACAATTGCATTACATTTGTTCCAAAAGCAAAACCAAATATATTAAAACAATTATATTAAAATGTCCCCGACAATTGAACTCAAGCAGTGTGTAACGAGCCTGCGAGACTATTAAAACTAAATTACGCATAGTGGCCATATATGGCAAACCATTGTATTATTTCAATGTTAACCTTCTATATAACTAGGAATAAAAGCAGATTATTCTCAACGATCTACATATATTTCATTTTTTTATAAATATGTCATTATTGTGCAGAATTTTAATTATCACCCATTATTTCCATTAGAAAAGTGTATGTGCGCGATGGGCAGAATCTGACGGAGTTTAATGATTCCGACGTTATTTATGATTAAATATTCAGTTGTCTACATTCCCTTCCAGTGCGTTGAGCTCATTTTGCTTCAGTAGTAATTAGTATCTACCAAGGTAATTTCAGAAGCTTGTGGCAGTGAAATTTAAGTATGGTGGGGCGTTAAAGGGTCATTAAATAGGAAATCGATCAAAATTCGTACTTTCCCAACACGACAATAACCAATTTCGTTCTACTTTTGCTGAAATTTTATATATATATGAGATAAGATTACGACTTTTTTCTTTTTTGTCCAGCGATGCGTGCTGCCTGAATGAAAGGATTCTGAATCCCTACAGTTTGCTGATTTTGGGTTTTTTGGTTTTGATCTAATTATCACGGTGAGGCATGGTATTTAGCTTATTTTAAAGCGGAAAGTACAATATTTCAGGGATATTATAAAAATAATGCCTTTTATAAGAAAACAAATTAAGCATAATAAAAACATCTTATATTTTGTTCCTGATCCCTTTATTTTTAGTTTTTTTTAATTAATGCTCACAATATTGTCAGTAAATTATTGAGTTCGTCAGTTGGGATCGCAACGGGCTTACAGAAAGATTTTTTTTTATCAAAAATTGCATACAAATTTGTTGCGTTATACTTTATCCTGTAAAATTTGTACAGCAAGGATATAATATTTTTCTCTCTCCTAAAATGATGTGACCCGTCCTTTAAGACATAGAAAGAATTACCTCGATATCTACCTCCGTTTAAAAGTTATTAATATTTAATAATACATACTGCAATTTCGATCTCACAGGACGACAATTAAGGTGTAGATTGCTTGTCAGACACATATCCGGATTAGCTACTTACTTTATTAATTGTTTACTAATGACTCACATATTAAATGTCAAATATGGTAAAAAGTTAAAGTTCACATAGAGAAGTAGTTCAAAAATTGTTCACTGATTTTGTTTCTCGACTTTTTCATTATATTTGAGCGTCTATGTATACACATCCACTTATCCATTTTTATGCTCTCGCACAATCCTGTATGCAGTTTTAATTTCACAATGCAGCAATGGCTTTGAGACGTGTGTATTTCGCGGCGAACAAAGAACTCTCTTAGTGAGAGTATCAGATTTCAAGGCAGCAATGTTAAATAAGTGGTTCTATTTCTATCATAATAGAATTATTACTGCCGCACTGCATATCCAACTACGTAAAATATATTATCGTCATGCACACCTTGAGTCACGTTCTTGTTTGAGATACACAAAGAAGTGGCATGTCCTGTCTCGTGAAGGACATCTTGTTTGTATAAGAGTGCTCTTGACACTCCACCTTTGCCTTGTTTTATTTGTATGCGTCAATATGGCCTCTACAGAAAAATAAAAAAGAATAGAAACAACGACATCCAGAAATGGGAAGCACGATGGAAGATCCAGACAACGAAGGATTGTCAAATCTGTGACTCGAACTGTATCCACACTGCCACCATAAAGAAACTCAATTCGAAAGTTTGCTATTTTAGTTTGTCTCTTACTTCTAGTTACACTGCAAGGCTTTTATGTGAAAATGAAAGTGAAAATACGTGATAGAGCCCACTAAAAATTAATTTCAGAGACGTATTTTCTTAATTGTTTAGCTTGATATTCTTGTTGTTTTCAGAAGACCAGATATATATGTACCTAAGAAGCTTTGGGGAGACAGTGATAAACATTTAGTTCATGTACATACATATTTTCCAAAGAGACGAAACGTTCTCTTTATTTCTGTATTTAAGAAGAGGAAACATATTTCTTTCATTCGATTCTGGGAACTTGGGGCATTTCTTAAAAGAGAAGACAATTTTTTCAAGAAATAAAAACGCAAGCACGATGCAGATAGACCTCAAAAGACACAAGCATTAGTTTTAAAAAAAAATTGTTTGCCTGAAGAAGATTATAAATAACGGCCTTATCCGTAATGTTTAACTAAAAGAAATGGATTTCTGGAAATGAAATGGCTAAAGAGATTTGGAGTTCACTGTTTTCTTTAGACGGGGAGTAGTCCTGAACAAAACGCAATCTAGTAATTTTGAAAGGCCTACAATTTAGCTAAAATGACTGTGCTACTCGTAAGCAGAATAGGGCGTTCGGGGTACTCTTTCCAATATTGAAAAGTAGGCGGCGTGAACACTGCGTTTATGGATGATATCTGATACCTGCTTGCTGGTCAAAAAACGGTTAAAAAGTGCTCTAACAAATTCGATAAAAACAAAATTTCAAATAAATTTCATCTGTTTCCTAAAGAATAAGAGCTTAAATCTGAATGGAGAGTTAAAAATTTTATACAAAATTTACATAGGGTTCAGCTAGAAAATAAAAATCTGACATATAGTAGTAGAATAGTTTCAACATTGTACACTGAAGATGTACACAATAAAGCAAACTGAACGTTTGCTAGCGTAGAAAACTTCTGATGAGCTCCGCGGCTGGAGCGAAACTGGTTAAGTAAGGCCAAATAGGGGCCTACACGGCCATTTACCCTTAATTAAACTCCAAAATTTTTTGTTAAACCATAGTATCTCACAACATAATAAAAATTCGTATCAAGACCTAACGAGCTGTCCTGCTACGCAGGCCAGAAACTCCCCATAAAGGTGGCAGCAAGACCCTAACAAAACTAACAAACTAAACAGGACATGTAACTGCATGAAACACAACACATAAAAACACGAACACATCATCTACACCACTTAATGGAAGGTTTTTCTAGTACATCACTTAAGCACTACGGTGGCTAAACTAAGTAACTTACGGCGCTTTACAAGTGGTGCCCCACCTACCGTACAACGTTTCGTCATGCTGCTCCACGAAAGCTTCATGGACACAGATGACATAAAGACCAGCACTTGCATTTTGTTGCAAAATTAAATAATGTTTTAGCTCCTAGAAAAGAGCGGTATCGAATCTGGCACTAATCAGGAGCTTTGGACATAACTTATAATGTCCATTGGTCACAGTATAGAGCGAACCAAGGCTCCAATGACGGTGCTGAGCATCGATAGTGTGCTCGGGAGGGTAATCACACCGATACTAACCAAAACCCAGCACTGCAGAGATAGTGATAGAGCACAGAAATAAACGCCCACACATAACACTCGATACAATAGCAGACACACAAGCGTACAACATTCTACTAAAACAGACGCACACAAAACAGGTAACAGAGACCTATACGGAATGGTGGCACGCCACACCGCTCCGGTCAAAACATTGAACGACTTAGTCAGTCATAAACCTTGAACGGTCCCGGTGTATAGTGACACCATATGGATGTAGCAGTTGGACCCACGAACAAGGCTGGCCTCCGAAGGGAACAGCTCTTGAGAAGAATGGGTCAACATATACATGCAATCGGTACTCCATAAGAAGTGGGGATACGTGGACGGAACAGAATGCGGGACGAACACAAATCACACACCACAAATCTACGATAAATAGAAGAGACCTTTGACGAAAGCCAACAGTAGCGAATCGCGCGCGGGACAAGCAACACGTAAAGTTGCGAAAAAAGGTCACGGAATTTTAACAATTAATTTTATTTTTTGAACTAAAATAAATAAGTGTAAAGTAAAGTAGTGAAAACAGAAGGAAAGCGGAGGAATAAGAATAGGGATAGAGACAGTAAAAGTGAAAAATAGGTTATGGGTAAGTAATAGAATAACTAGACAGACTTGATTTTTATTTAAAACAGAAGGAAAGCGGAGGAATAAGAATAGGGATAGACAGTAAAAGTGAAAAATAGGTTATGGGTAAGTAATAGAATAACTAGACACACTTGATTTATATTTATATTTTTGTTTTATTTATATTTTTGCATTTGTGTTAATTTTTACTATAATTTATCCATTTATTGTTTAATTATATATATAGTTATTTTGAAAAATAGATATTTGTACCTCATGGTAATTTCATGAATGACCCACTAAATAAGAAATAGTTTAGATGCATCCTTGGCGAACGACGACACGAAGAAGAGAGTCACGCCAGGAGTATAAAGTAGTCACAAATGTGCGTGTTCAAAATCATGAGCAATGACAAGAATGACATTGCACAGGGTAATGAACAATCATATGATCGGAAAACATACAAAATTTATATAGGGTTCAGCTAGAAAATAAAAATTTGACGTATGAAGTAGAACAGTTTCAACATTGTACACTGAAGATGTACACAATAAAGCAAACTGAACGTTTGCTAGCGTAGAAAATTTCTGATGAGCTCCGTGGCTGGAGCGAAACTGGTTAAGTAAAGCCAAATAGGGGCCTACACGGCCATTTCCCCTCAACTATGTAGCGAAGAGCGCTCCCATTGTCAGCCCCACCTGCATCCGTCTGGCCACGAATGCAGATAGGCGCTGCAACTGACACCTCTTGCTGCAAAATCATCTTGGGATTCATGTGGGTGGCTGCACAGCGAATACGCCGCTAGTGATCAGTCGGCTTGGGGTGGTTCGTGCCACCCACATCCCTTGATGCTTGATAAGCTGTGCGAAATAAATGAAACAAAACAAACGGAAAACTGAGTTGTTTACATAGGGACTTCAGACGGAGGGACGGAAAAAAACTTCTCGCGTCACCTCCACTCGTGCAACCTGGAAGGAAAATTTATGTTTAAAACTATACCAGCGTTGCAGTACTGAAATGAAATAAATAAAAAAAAAAAAGGTCAACGCCGTACAAGTGGCTACCACCAGGAGAAGTTCGATGCAGAGAGAGAGAGAAAAAAAACGTGGACTTCGGATGATGATGAAGTCCGGACTGGACATGACCTCGGCCCATCGCCCCCATCCACCCTGGCTAAGATGTCACAGTCAGAAGAAAATTCCTAGCCCCATATCGGCCAGTGTGTGTATGTAAGCAGGAGTCTCACCGCCTGGCCTCGCCGCCACCCATTAAACACTTACTCGAGCACATTAAGCACTTGACAACGTGGGCATCTGAAAAGGGGGTAATGCATGAGTACAGCTAACAGGGCTAGAGGAAATAAGTTCATACAACTAGGTTGAGTTCAAACGTTATAATGTAGAATGGTTTACGGCGACTTGCGGAATTGTAATACACTTGTTATATGGACAAAGATGGTTAACCCAGTGTAGCTTTTTCATACTCTTAAACTAAATGCAAAACATCCGTAATCTTACCTACCTATGTTGCTCGAGCCCTACTCTAAAGACACTTAAAGCTAGACGCGGGTACGCATGGGCACGATCAACGAAATTTCACTGTTCAAATAAGATTAAATAAAAGCAAAAAAAAAAATGCTTATTGCCTTAAAATAGAGAAAAAAAAACAAAAAAAAAATACAGAAAAAAGGGGGACCTAGCTTGTCAAACGTAGAGCGGACTAGGTAGCCAGGTAGGGTGCAACTCTTCTTAACGCGGCACAGCAAGACCAGAAGGGTCGATTCGCATCTGCTTGACGAATGGAGTCACCCTTTTTGCTCACGAACCTGGATACTAACAAGCTGATGTAAAGCATTCACCCTAACATCTTCTTCTTGGACACTAGGCAAGCTTCTCCACTACTTAGTTCCTCCTCCTGAATCTCATGTACTCCCAACTAGCTCGGGAACTCTTCGAATAGCAGGCTCGCTTCGTATAGTGCCCCCCGGATATGTGCGTTAATTGACACCAGTAGGGAGACCCAAATGCAGGTCACATTCACTGGTATTTGATGGAAGGAGAAAAGAAATCGGACGTTTTAAACTGATTATGATATATATGCGCTCCGCAGGTACGACCAAGACAAAAATACTTGAAAAAGAAATCTGACAATTGATTATGCCACGCATATATACGTCCCGTAGATACGTTCAGTTCACTGGTGTTTGATTTGGATTCACGCTTTGAACTAAATATGGTATATGCACGTCGCGCAGGTATGATTGTCTTGATGACATCTGATATGATATATGTTATGGAGCAGTAAGGTACCAATATGAGTTGCTCAGGTAAGTCTAAGCCAATTATATTTGTAAAAATTATCTGATAGTTGATTATGCCGAGTATATACGTCCCGTAGGTACGTTCAGTTCACTGATGGTTGATTTGAATACACGCTTTGAACTTAATATGGTATATGCCCGCCGCGCAGGTATGATTGTCTTGATGACACCTGATATGATATGTTATGAGCACTAAGGTACCAATATGAGCTGCTCAGATATGTCTAAGTAAATAATATTTGTAAAAATTATCTGATAAGTGATTATGCCGTGTATATATACGTCCCACAGGTACGTTTGTCTTGCTGACACCTGATATGAAATGTTATGAAGCACTAAGCTACCAATATGAGTTGCTCAGTTACGTCTAAGCCAATAATATTTAAAAAAAATTATGTGATATTTGATTATGCCGAGGATATACGTCCCGCAGGTACGTTCAGTTCACTGATGGTTGATTTGAATTCACGCTTTGAACTAAATATGGTATATGCACGTCGCGCAGGTATGATTGTCTTGATGACACCTGATATGATATATGTTATGAAGCACTAAGGTACCAATATGAGTTGCTCAGGTACGTCTAAGCCAATAATATTTGTAAAAATAATCTGATAGTTGATTATGCCGAGTATATACGTCCCGCAGGTACGTTCAGTGCACTGATGGTTGATTTAAATTCACGCTTTGAACCAAATATGGTATATGCCCGTCGCGCAGGTATGATTGTCTTGATGACACCTGATATGATATGTTATGAGCACTAAGGTACCAATATGAGCTGCTCAGGTACGTCTAAGCCAATAATATTTGTAAAAATTATCTGATAATTGATTATGCCGTGTATATATACGTCCCACAGGTACGTTTGTCTTTCTGACACCTGATATGATATGTTATGAAGCACTAAGGTACCAATATGAGTTGCTCAGGTACGTCTAAGCCAATAATATTTAAAAAAAATTATCTGCTAGTTGATTATGCCGAGTATATACGTCCCGTAGGTACGTTCAGTTCACTGATGGTTGATTTGAATTCACGCTTTGAACTAAATATGGTATATGCACGTCGCGCAGGTATGATTGTCTTGATGACACCTGATATGATATGTTATGAGCACTAAGGTACCAATATGAGCTGCTCAGGTACGTCTAAGCCAATAATATTTGTAAAAATTATCTGATAAGTGATTATGCCGTGTATATATACGTCCCACAGGTACGTTTGTCTTGCTGACACCTGATATGATATGTTATGAAGCACTACGGTACCAATATGAGTTGGTCAGGTACGTCTAAGCCAATAATATTTAATAAAAATTATCTGATAGTTGATTATGCCGAGTATATACGTCCCGTAGGTACGTTCAGCTCACTGATGGTTGATTTGAATTCACGCTTTTAACTAAATATGGTATATGCACGTCGCGCAGGTATGATTGTCTTGATGACACCTGATATGATATGTTATGAAGCACTAAGGTACCAATATGAGTTGCTCAGGTACGTCTAAGCCAATAATATTTAAATCAAATTATCTGATAGTTGATTATGCCGATTATATACGTCCCGTAGGTACGTTCAGTTCACTGATGGTTGATTTGAATTCACACTTTGTACTAAATATGGTATATGCCCGTCGCGCAGGTAAGACTGTCTTGATGACATCTGATATGAAATGTTATGAGCACTAAGGTACCAATATGAGCTGCTCAGGTACGTCTAAGCCAATAATATTTGTAAAAATTATCTGATAAGTTATTATGCCGTGTATATATACGTCCCACAGGTACGTTTGTCTTGCTGACACCTGATATTATATGTTATGAAGCACTAAGGTACCAATATGAGTTGCTCAGGTACGTCTAAGCCAATAATATTAGTAAAAATTATCTGATAGTTGATTATGCCGAGTATAAACGTCCCGTAGGTACGTCCAGTTCACTGATGGTTGATTTGAATTCACGCTTTGAACTAAATATGGTATATGCTCGTCGCGCTGGTATAATTGTTCAACTCCGTAAAATTTGCGAGCAAAAAATAAATAAAACAAAACTTCGTGGAATCGTCTTCAATGGGGTTATGTAGGCACACAAGCGGTTTGTAGCACTAGAAAACGCGGTTAGGATTTCCTTGCGCCCACATGGAATTCATATCTACGACTTATCCTCTAGAGAAAAAGGCTCGATGGTTCCCTCGGCGGACTTATCCTTCGGGTTTTATCTTCGCAGGTAAAAAAAAAAATATAACAATACTTGGAACTCGACTACAGGTTGCACCGGATATAAAAAAAACTTGACAAAATTTTCCCTTTTCCTACTGCCACACCAGCTCGCCAACTTCCTCTTCAACAGACCACCAATGAATCTCTAAAAAAAACCTCCATCAAAACGTCCACATCTCACCAGTTCCGAAATGCCCGAGAGCCATCCTTCGCATCTCATCGCGGATACTCCATGTCATCTGTATGACTTGCAGTTAGAACGTTCTTTTCTAAACTGTCGTGGTGAGCTGCCATTGGGTGGTTTGCCATCACGTAATGCTACTCGACTTGTCGCTCGAATAGTCCACGACAGACGGGACGGTGTTCAAGTTCCAGTGTGGACTGGCCTGAACATATATATGAGATTAGTTGCAATGCGTTTTGTCAAAGCTTCTCAAACTATTTCTCGTTTTAGCTTTTAATGATTCGTAGCGCGCACTATTTGGCTTGCCGGTGTGCTAGTGTGGAAAGTGGCAAAAGGCTACTTTCTCGAATTGTGGTTTTTGAAGCTTTTTATGTGCCTTTTTTTATCTTTTTCCAGGTGTACCAGAAAGATAAAACGAAAAATATATAATGAAAGAAAAGAAACTTAGAGGGGAAAGTGGGAATAGACAAGTGAAAGAAAAGTAGCGTGAAGGCAGATCGCTACAGCGTTGGGACAACCCACCGAGAATAGAGTCTCATGCCGGGCACAACGGGGAAGGGAGAGAAAGGAGCGAAAGGAGAAGAAAGAGAAGAAAACAAAAAAAACAAAAGGTTTGCTTTCGAGGTGAACTATGAATGATATCTTTGCAGCCGCGCCCAACATGGGGACGACACGCAAGAGTCTCAATCCGGGCATACGCTAAACCCTGTGTTGTTGAGATCTAAGATCCCAATTCGTCTTGAACGAGGGAGGACTGATCTACCGATAGACATCATCTACCAACTCGCCTCGCCCAATGGACTGACCAGGAAGGGGTGCAGCGATTGATTTATTGGGTACGGAATGTTCGGCTCGAGGTAACGACTTCGTCGGTGAAATGCCGCTACTCATCGTTTTGTGTTCTGCTGAATCCGGTCGCAACACCCACTCCCCCAATCCCAAGAGAGGAGGTCGCTTCGTAACAGATAGAATTCATCTATCAACTCACTCAGGACGACAGAAATCCCGCGGGATGCAGCAAGCGGGTTCAAGCTCTAAGGAAATTGAAGAAAGGACAGCAAAGTAAAATCCTTCAGATGAAGGCTAACCCAGAAGGGATTAGTGACAAAATTTCAGACTATCTAAACGTGATGGTTTAGGGGCATTGTACTAAATACAAAAAGGTTTTACCGAGACCTCATCCACACGCACTGACGCTCGAACACCGTTCTACTACGAGGAAAATTGAAGAGGGGACAGGAAAGTAAAATCCTTCAGATGAAGGCTAGCCCAGAAGGGGTTAGTAGCAAGGAGAGGTGACACTCTAAACTCGTTCATTTAGAGGTATTGCACTAGAAACAAAATTACCGCCGACTCCGCTCACACGACACTACTTGACACGTCAGAGCAATTGAAAGAAAATTGAAGAAGGGACAGGAAAATAAAATCCTTTAGATGAAGGCTAACCCAGAAGGGGTTAGTAGCACAATGCAAGAGGTTTATCACCCACCACTGGGGAAGTAGTAGGAGGGTTTGCGACAACCTGAAGTTCACAAGTGAAGCTTGCCGGATGCCTTCTTAGGGCTTCCGAGACTGTCCTTATTTGTTCATTTGCTTGACCATCACAGATTAGGAAATAATGGATTAATGCAGGGATTAAAATTGTGGAAAGGGGAACAAAAGAGCAAGAAAAAAAAATATATAACACAGGGACATATATAGAAGATAAAAAGGATCTTATTAACAAGAGGTATACCGACCGCTAGGTTGAGCAGGTCCTAAGCGGCGCATTGGTAACCTATAGATACCCGTTAAGATGGCTGGATGCCTTCTTAGGGCTACCAGGGCTAACCTGGCTCGGTTCAAGACTTAATATCCTGGGCATGATAGACTCCGATGGGGAGACCCTTCTCATTCCTTAGAAGATAAGCAACGCGGCCTATGCGCTCTACAACAGTGGCTTTGATGAATTTTGGAGCCAGCTTCGCAGCGAACCGATCTACCGCACTACTCTGCACGTGATTACGTACGAAAACGATCTGCCCTGGTTGAAAGGTCCTAACGCGGGTTCGGAGATTGTAGCCTGCGGAGTATCTTTTGTACGCCTCCGCCAGATGTGCTTTGATCTGGTCCCGCACTGAGTGCACTCTTTGATTTACTGGGATTATTTCAGGTGCCCCTACTGTGTCCGATGTCAGAACTCGCAGTAATTTGTAGGCGTTCCCATGTGTTACGGGGTGTCTTCCAAACATTGCGAAGTACGGGGAGCACTTGGTGGAATCGTGTACTACGTTTCGGAGAGCGAACGCTGTCTCAGTCAGGTGTTCATCCCAGTTCCGGTGATCGTCTCCAACATACGCGCGGATCGCCGCGAGTACTGATTGGTTGACTCGCTCGGACGCGTTGGACTCAGGTGAATAGGATGGGGAGAGACAGTGCTCGACCCCATAGTTCTGTAACGATTGGATAAAGAGGTTGGAAGTGAACTTGCTTCCATTGTCAGAATGGAGGAATTCTGGAACCCCGAACACATTGTATACTTCTTGTTCTAAGTAGCTTACGACCCTCGCAGAGGTGGCTTCTGGCATTGCTTTCAGCAGCACAAATTTGGTTAAGTGGTCAAGGATGATGAAGATGTACCTGTTCCCCTTTTTGCTTCGTGGGGAGAATAGTTGCACGGGGGGAGAATAGTTGCACGGCTTCACGCTTTTACAAACTTCACATTGATTAACAAATCTTTGCACGTCGAGCCCCATTGACGGCCAATAGTAGTGACGACGCAGCTTTTCGAGGGTTTTGGCAATCCCAAAATGCGCGGATGTTGGTGAGCAGTGCTCCTCGTCGATCAGTTTGGTGCTGAGCCCTTCAGGCACCCAAAGCTTCCATGAGACTTGACCCCCTTCCACGATGATCTTGGGAGAAACAAATGATATATACACCCTGCCGTCTGTGACTCGGAGGTTATTAAAGGCGTCTGGGTTAGAGGTTATTCTCTGAACTCGCTCAATATAGACGTCTCAAGATATGCTTGTGAATCTAGGACGACTGATTCAATAGCGGGAGAACAAGCGTCCTTTTCCATAATAGAACTCCTCAACTCCTCGGCAAAACAGCGGGACAGAGCGTCCGCCACCACGTTTTCCTTGCCTTTCCGATATTCGATGTTGAAGGTGAAGGCTTGGAGCTTAAGACTCCACCGTGCTAGCCTGCCACATAGATCTCTTTGGTCCATGCGCCATTTAAGTCTAGCATGATCGGCGATGATCGTAAACTCCAGGCCTTCAACATATGGTCGGAAGCGTTTGACGCTCAGTACCGCCGCCAGACACTCTAACTCGGTGATGCTATAGTTTTTTTGTGCCGCATTCAACTTTTGCGACATAAACGCGATGGGGTGCTCAGCTCCGTCAGCAGATCGCTGGAATAGCACGCTGCCCACTGCCGTCGTGCTTGCATCACACTGTATGAAAAACGGCCGCGTGAAATCTGGATTGGCAAGTACTGGCGCAGTGGTAAGACATCCCTTCAGCTGTATGAATGCTTGCTCGGCCGGCTCGTTCCATAGGAACTTAATATTCTTTCTCAGCAGGTCTGTTAGAGGAGTAGCGATTGTCGTGAACTGCGGAATGAAACGCCGGTACCAGCCACAGACCCCCAGGAAGCTTCGGACCTTCTTGACGGTGTTTGATCTTGGAAAGTTCTGAATGGCAGTTACTTTCTCTGGGTCTGCCCTCATGCAGCCATTTCCAACTACAAAACCAAGGTACCTGACTTCTCGCATGCAGAACTTACTCTTCTCCACGTTAATGGTCAAGCCAGCCTTACGCAGCAGCTCTGCGACTATACTAAGCAACTTGAGGTGTTCGTTAAACGTGGAGGAGGTAATAAGCAAGTCGTCTAAGTAGACAGATACCTGGTAGTGCAGTTGGTGTAGAATGACCTTACACATTAACTTACACATCGTCTGAGGAGTGTTACAGAGCCCGAAGGGGAGTACTGTGAACTGGTACAACGGCCGCCCTGGAACGGCGAACGCAGTCTTATCGCGGGAAGGTTTTGCTAGTGGAATTTGCCAGAAAGCATCTTTCAGATCGATGGCTGAAATAAACTGAGTCTCTTGCAATCGACTCAAAAGCCCGTCGATGAGAGGTAGCGGAAATGCGTCCCGCACGGTCACAGAGTTTAATTTGCGAGCGTCCAAACATAATCGAACCTTTCCATTTGGTTTTCTCACTAAAGTGACGGGAGAAGACCATGCACTCTGACTCTCCTCGATAACTCCGAGTGCGAGCATACGGTCGAGCTCGTCGTACATTGCTTTCTGTATCACTGGAGACACAGCGTAATAGCGTTATTTGAAGGGCTTTGCAGCACCGACATCTATCTCGTGCTCAACGTAAGACGTGCGACCGAGGCCGTGTTTGCTGAAAGATGGAAAGGTTTCAACCACTGTCTGCAAGCGTTGGTTGTCTTCATCAGACAGGTCATGTTTCTGAGAGCACATGGGTGCGGGCTTAGGTAGTGAATATAGCTCGCTTATCATGACTGGAGCTAGGCCGAAAGCTCTCCAAAAATCCATCCCCAAATACAGGGACTGTTGCAATGGTAGACGGCATGGAATGGAAGCAGATCCCTGCACTTTCCAGAAATTTTTGGACCCCGAAACCTAACACGCTCACGCTAGCGCCACTGTGTAATAGACCCCTTCTTCGCTGGCCTTGAATAAGGACATCAGCGTAAGGCCGAAGGTCTGTACTACTTGGCAGCGTAGTTTCAGCGACGGCTGCCTTTATATTTCTGCGCAGTCTGTGGTAACGCCTGGTGCGTGATTCGGTCCTGGGCGGATACACGTTTGTTCTGGTAAGGGAAAACGGTTCTTCAGTGGCATCGCTGTCTGAATCGGTGATGAAATCTGTAGATATATTTTCGGAGGATGTGCAACTACGGTAGGGTTTAAATGGTTTGGACACCCACATTGCATGTGGCTGCTGGTGCCATAGATGACTGATCAGGTTTAGTGAGATCTGTGATTAATACTGAAAGCAAGTTCTGTTCAGGTGAATCATGGAATTCTATCTGGCTGCCCTTGGGCGGGGCACTCCCATCACCCCCACGCAGTTGACCTAGCGGAAGCGCTCTGGTTCGGTGTTGGTAGCCGCTTCGCTGGTGGATCGTCTTGAGATCTGGGCCGGAGTCAGAATGCGCGGAGTTCCCACTGAGTTCTGACTCCGCCTCAGGTTTTCCGACTAGCAAGTTAAGCACTTGCTTTTCACAACACCTGCTGAGCCACACCCGTAGCAGAATATTCGCCGTGGTCGCAGCTGACAGGCGTGATGCGTGTGTCCCTCCGCAGCGCAGTTCCAGCAGATGAGTCTTGATCTTGGTGATAGTTGATAATCCCTCTGTGGCATAACTTGAAGAGCTGCTACTGCACCATGTGTCTCAGCTTCCGGGTGGTCCGATTGAAACTAACTATCCGAATATAATTCGTGGACCGAACGTCGTGGCGGTAACTCTCGAGACTGTGGCTTGGTCTGGGACCAAAGTTTTTCGAATTTGCAACACAAGTCTCTCAGGTCGAGAACGTTCTCCGTGTGGTACAACAGCAAAGCCTCCTGCAAAGCCGGCTTCATATTTCTTCTTAAGATCTCCACGAGCTCCTTTTCGGGGATCGGGCGAGACATTTTTGAAACTAGCGCATGAACCGCCAAGCTATAGTCGCTGAAGGATTCTCGAGGACCTTGTGTTCGTGCTTCTACTAGTTTACGTATTTCGTAATCTGTCTCCTGATTCCTGAACTCCGGAAGAAGTGCCGCGCGTAGTTCCGTCCAGGAATGAGAACGGTGGTCTCGTAGGTACAGCCAGTACCAATTCGCGGCTTTTCCAGTGACGAGCGAGTGGAAACCTGCGCAGAGCTCGGAATAAGGCACTTGTTCTAACAGAGCTAGTGACTACACACGGAAAATGAACTCAGTCACATCCAGACCTGAGGTACCATCGAAGTATAGCTTCCATCTGAACACAGGACTATTCGTCATGCTACCACGGTCTCTAGCGGTACCCTGCCGATGATATGCTGACGCGTTCAGAGGTGAGACAGCCGAGCCTGGCAACCTGAGAGGTCGCGACTCGAAGTCGTCGAATCTCGGCTGAGGTGCCACGCCGGAATTTGGTACAGAGTACAAACCCTCTAATCTTTCCCCCACGGAACGGACGCGCGCTCTTCCTTGGAGCTGTGCCGTCAGTGGCTGCTGAGCGGTATGCGTGTTGGCAGGAGCGAGTAGATCGCGCACCCTCTCCAGGGCTGGAAAGTTAAGACATGATAGATCTGGGTTGAAGCGGGGACTCCCCGTGCTAGCCTTCGGAGTACTCAAGGTGGTGTAGACTGTTCGTGTGGAAGTTTTGGAAGTGGCACCCGTTAAGGAAGCTCTTCCAAGGTTAACTTCGCCTACGGTGATGGACGGAACTGCCAGGCTGTAAGCGCCTTCCTCAACGGACACCCGTGCAGGCAGCGGAAGTCAGATTGTCTCGACTGAGCTCAGGAGACCCTCCAATGTTGCAACATATTCTTGGGCTTCTGCACGTACAGATGGAGAACTGTTGTGCAGCCTTCGGGCTCTGTAGCGGACATAAATAATCTGACTACGATAGCGGGAGCGATCCTCATCCGTCCGAATAGGGTCCGTAGCGAGGTCATACCTCAAAGCTTCCACTCGGCTGCTGGGATATTCGACTTCCCGCGTGGGATTCTTGTGAGCATGTGATTTTTGCGCTTCCTTGCTAGGATCTAACTGCTCGGCTTCAAAAGCCTTCTGAAGCTGCTCTCGAGCGTCCTTGTGAGATGAATCGATGTTGCGCACACTGTACTCGACCGCCAGCTCATCTGAAGATAAATAGTTGAAATCCATACTTGGTCCGTTGAAACTGATCACTTGCAATAGGAATTGTACTTGGGTTTTACCAATATCCCGGTAATAGGGAAGATGTATATGGCTCGTACGTGGAACCCGTTCGAAGGTTAAGTGTGCTGCACCCAGAAGGTGTACAAGATGACAAATATGTGATAGGCCAGAGTTCCCTGTAGACTTAGCGCGTATTACTTGTATAAACTCAGAAGAAAATCCAAAATACAACCTTTATGACAGATCTAAACCGGGAGATCTATACTTTACTCGTACCAATTTTATGCGTATGTAACTATATAGATTCAAACGAAAATTCAAAGATATTACTTTATTGTGCATCCGAAGGGACGATCTAAGAATTGTGCGCTGTATCAATATTTTAATTAATTCGAAGGAAACTCCAAATGGTAAATCTTATTATGGATCTAAAGAAGGAAGATCTGCGAAGTTTGCGTGTATTATACTTGTACACCTAAAATATATATATATATACTCAAAAGAAAGCTCAAGATAGTATGATGCGTATTATAGTTATGTACCTATGAATGTGTTAGTCCAAACGAAGTTCAAAATTTACGATACATCTAACGAAGGAATACCTATACTATGTACTTGTATGACAGTCGCATATGGGTAAATATTTATGCTTAAAAGAAAATTCAGAAATAGTACTTTTATTTAATATTGATATTAATATTTTATTTATTTGAAGGAAGATGTGGAAATTTCCTCGTACTAGATTTGTGCGTGTAAAACTAAGTAAACTCAAACGAAAATTGAGGACATTAACCTCAGAATAGATCTAAAACGGAAAATTTATAATTTACGTACATTACTATTTGAATCATGTAATCATAAGAAGGAGGTGGCTTGGCCATGCAGCGGACCACCCGAACACACACCCACAACATCATTCCAACACTCCAGCTCTGCGAACTGGAACAAAACAAATCGTTCTCGATCTCTCCCTCTAACTCTCTTTGTCCAATTAGTTAGCAAGGAAGGAATTAAGACAAATTGGGCGACTCCACTGCCCGAGCAAAGACCGGTGTCGTAAAGATGAAATTGGCTCATCAATTTACCGAGGCAGTGGGCCGGACCAAATCAGGAGCAGATAATCGACTGTTCAGTGGCTATCTGTACTCAGGAAGAAGCAGTGGCTATTTTGTAATAATATACCCAAAGAAAATACCAACAAACCATCACTAACAATGTCCCAAATGGACGAACTACTACAATTACTGCCACAAAATAAAAATAAAAAAAATACTGTCTTCTTCCTGGAACTAGCAGCTGTGAACGGAGCTGACGCTCGAGAAGCATGCTTCGCATACAACGTTCCATGTCCACTGATCATCCGATCACCATGCATTTCCAGTGCTGATGTCTTACGACAGGCACTGATGAAGTAGCAAAACTTGAAATTCAGAGGAAACTATGGACTAGCTTTTCAATCGATGTGAAAGATTTAAGACTTGCCAACTCAAACCCATTGTCAAGGATACCATAGAATCATCATCATGAAGGTTATACAAAATCCAAATGAAATAAAAGTGTATATATTATTTGAATGTGATTCGACGAGATTTACGTGGTTGTACCAATGGAGCGAAATCACGAGCCATCTCGCCAGCTACCAAACCCAGATCTAACGAGAGCCAAAAGGAACTACCACGAAAGCAACGATCTTTACGGGAGAAAAGGGTAGCTCTGCGTAGGCCAAGCCATTGGCAGCGTAGCAAGACAACTCGTTCCAACAAGCTAAAGTTGTCTGTTTCAATTGACGAAAAGACCCTCATTTGAAATGAATCGAATTACGCAATATAAAACTTATTTAATAAAAAAAAACATCGAAATTAAAAGAAAGTACTGAATAACTTAAAGAAAAGCGAATGAAACTGACGAAATGGTTTATATGGTGTAGTTAATTGATCTACAAAAGAAACAAAAACGTTGGTCATGTGGAAGTAAAAACATTACACTTTAGTCAAGAGAAGCTTGACTAAAGATAAAAAAAACCGAGTTTGGGCGCCATTTGTAGCGAAGAGCGCGCCCATTGTCAGCCCCACCTGCATCCGTCTTGCCACGAATGCAAATAGGCGCTGCAATTGACACCTCTTGCTGCAAAATCATCTTGGGATTCATGTGGGTGGCCGCACAGCGAATACGCCGCTAGCGATCAGCCGGTTTGGGGTGGTTCCTGCCACCCACATCCCTTGATGCTTGATAAGCTGTGCGAAATAAATGAAACAAAACAAACGGGGAACTGAGTTGTTTACATAGGGACTTCAGACGGACGGACGGAAAAAAAACTTCTCGCGTCGCCTCCTCCACTCGTGTAACCTGAAAACCTGGAAGGAAAATTTATGTTTAAAACTATACCAGCGTTGCAGTACTGAAATGAAATAAATAAAAAAAAGGTCAACGCTGTACAAGTGGCTACCACCCGGAGAAGTTCGACGCAGAGAGAGAGATATTTGAGAGAGAGAAAAAAAAACGTGGATTTCGGATGATGATGAAGTTCGGACTGGACATGACTTGGGCCCATCGCCCCCATCCACCCTGGCTAACATGTCACAGTCAGAAGAAATTTCTTAGCCCTATATCGGCCAGTGTGTGTGTGTAAGCAGGAGTCTCACCGCCTGGCCTCGCCGCCACCCATTAAACACTTACTCGAGCATATTAAGCACTTGACAACGTGGGCTTCTGAAAAGGGGGTAATGCATGAGTACAGCTAACAGGGCTGGAGGAAATAAGTTCATACAACTAGGTTGAGTTCAAACGTTATAATGTAGAATGATCTACGGCGACTTGCGGAATTGTAATACACTTGTTATATGACAAAGATGGTTAACCTAGTGTTGCTATTTCACACTCTTAAACCAAATGCAAAACATGTGCGTAATCTTACCTACCTATGTTGCTCGAGCCCTACTTTAAGACACTTAAAGCTAGACGCGTGTACGCATGGACACGATCAACGAAATTTCACTGTTCAAATAAGATTAAATAAAACCAAAACAAACAAAAAAATGCTTATTGCCTTAAAATAGAGAAAAAAAACAAAAAAAAATATAGAAAAAAGGGGGACCCAGCTTGTCAAACGTAGAGCGGAGTAGTTAGCCAGGTAGGGTGCAACTCTTCTTAACGCTGCACAGCAAGACCAGAAGGGTCGATTTGCATCGGTTTGACAAATGGATTCACCCTTTTTGCTCACGAACCTCGATACCAACAAGCTGATGTAAAACATTCACTCTAACGTCTTCTTCTTGGACACTAGGCAAGCTTCTCCACTACTTAGTTGCTCCTCCTGAATCTCATGTACTCCCAACTAGCTCGGGAACTTTTCTCTTGCCCGACCAGGTCCTCGACCAGCAGGCTCACTTCGTATAGTGCCACCCGGATATGTGCGTTAATTGACACCAGTAGGGAGACACAAATGCAGGTCACATTCACTGGTATTTGATGGAAAGGAGAAAAGAAATCGGACGTTTTAAACTGATTATGTTATATATGCGCTCCGCAGGTACGACCAAGCCAATAATACTTGAAAAACAAATCTGACAATTGATTATGCCACGTATATATACGTCCCGTAGGTACGTTCAGTTCACTGGTGTTTGATTTGGATTCACGCTTTGAACTAAATATAGTATATGTATGTCGCGCCGGTATGATTGTCTTGCTGACACCTGATATGATACATGTTATGGAGCACTTAGGTACCAATATGAGTTGCTCAGGTACGTCTCAGCCAATAATATTTAAAAAAATTATCTGATAGTTGATTATGCCGAGTATATACGTCCCGTAGGTACGTTCAGTTCACTGATGGTTGATTTGAATTCACGCTTTGAACTAAATATGGTATATGCACGTCACGCAGGTATGATTGTCTTGATGACACCTGATATGATATATGTTATGGAGCACTAAGATACCAATATGAGTTGGTCAGGTACGTCTAAGCCAATAATATTTGTAAAAATTATCTTATAGTTGATTATGCCGAGTATATACGTCCCGTAGGTACGTTCAGTTCACTGATGGTTGATTTGAATTCACGCTTTGAACTAAATATGGTATATGGCCGTCGCGCAGGTATGATTGTCTTGATGACACCTGATATGATATGTTATGAGCACTAAGGTACCATTATGAGTTGCTCAGGTACGTCTAAGCCATTAATATTTGTAAAAATAATCTGATAGTTGATTATGCCGAGTATATACGTCCCGTAGGTACGTTCAGTTCACTGATGGTTGATTTGAATTCACGCTTTGAACTAAATATGTTATATGCACGTCGCGCAGGTGTGATTGTCTTGATGACACCTGATATGATATATGTTATGGAGCACTAAGGTACCAATATGAGTTGCTCAGGTACGTCTAAACCAATAATATTTGTAAAAATTATCTGATAGTTGATTATGCCGAGTATATACGTCCCGTAGGTACGTTCAGTTCACTGATGGTTGATTTGAATTCACGCTTTGAACTAAATATGGTATATACACGTCGCGCAGGTATGATTGTCTTGATCACACCTGATATGATATGTTATGAAGCACTAAGGTACCAATATGAGTTGCTCAGGTACGTCTAAGCCAATAATATTTAAAAAAAATTATCTGATAGTTGATTATGCCGAGTATATACGTCCCGTAGGTACGTTGAGTTCACTGATGGTTGATTTGAATTCACGCTTTGAACTAAATATGGTATATGGCCGTCGCGCAGGTATGATTGTCTTGATGACACCTGATATGATATGTTATGGGCACTAAGGTACCAATATGAGTTGCTCAGGTACGTCTAAGCCAATAATATTTGTAAAGATTATCTGATAGTTGATCATGCCGAGTACATACGTCCCGTAGGTACGTTGAGTTCACTGATGGTTGATTTGAATTCACGCTTTGAACTAAATATGGTATATGGACGTCGCGCAGGTATGATTGTCTTGATGACACCTGATATGATATATGTTATGGAGCACTAAGGTACCAATATGAGTTGCTCAGGTACGTCTAAGCCAATAATTTTTGTAAAAATTAGCTGATAGCTGATTATGCCGAGTATATACGTCCCGTAGGTACGTTCAGTTCACTGATGGTTGATTTGAATTCACGCTTTGAACTAAATATGGTATATGCACGTCGCGCAGGTATGACTGTCTTGATGACACCTGATATGATATATGTTATGGAGCAGTAAGGTACCAATATGAGTTGCTCAGGTACGTCTAAGCCAATAATATTTGTAAAAATTATCTGATAGTTGATTATGCCGAGTATATACGGCCCGTAGGTACGTTCAGTTCACTGATGGTTGATTTGTATTCACGCTTTGAACTAAATATGGTATATGGCCGTCGCGCAGGTATGATTGTCTTGATGACACCTGATATGATATGTTATGAGAACTAAGGTACCAATATGAGCTGCTCAGGTACGTCTGAGCCAATAATATTTGTAAAAATTATCTGATAAGTGATTATGCCCTGTATATATACGTCCCACAGGTACGTTTGTCTTGCTGACACCTGATATGATATGTTATGAAGCACTAAGGTACCAATATGAGTTGCTCAGGTACGTCTAAGCCAATAATATTTAAAAAAAATTATCTGATAGTTGATTATGCCGAGTATATGCGTCCCGTAGTTACGTTCAGTTCACTGATGGTTGATTTGAATTCACGCTTTGAACTAAATATGGTATATGCACGTCGCGCAGGTATGATTGTCTTGATGACACCTGATATGATATGTTATGAGCACTAAGGTACCAATATGAGCTGCTCAGGTACATCTAAGCCAATAATATTTGTAAAAATTATCTGATAAGTGATTATGCCGTGTATATATACGTCCCACAGGTACGTTTGTCTTGCTGACACCTGATAAGATATGTTATGAAGCACTAAGGTACCAATATGAGTTGCTCAGGTACATCTAAGCCAGTAATATTTTTAAAAAATTATATGATAGTTGATTATGCCGAGTATATACGTCCCGTAGGTACGTTGAGTTCACTGATGGTTGATTTGAATTCACGCTTTGAACTAAATATGGTATATGCACGTCGCGCAGGTATGATTGTCTTGATGACACCTGATATGATATATGTTATGGAGCAGTAAGGTACCAATATGAGTTGCTCAGGTACGTCTAAGCCAATAATATTTGTAAAAATTATCTGATAGTTGATTATACCGAGTATATACGTCCCGTAGGTACGTTGAGTTCACTGATGGTTGATTTGAATGCACGCTTTGAACTAGATATGGTATATGCACGTCGCGCAGGTATGATTGTCTTGATGACACCTGATATGTTATATGTTATGGAGCAGTAAGGTACCAATATGAGTTGCTCAGGTACGTCTAAGCCAATAATATTTAAAAAAATTTATCTGATAGTTGATTATGCCGAGTATATACGTCCCGTAGGTACGTTGAGTTCACTGATGGTTGATTTGAATTCACGCTTTGAACTAAATATGGTATATGCACGTCGCGCAGGTATGATTGTCTTGATGACAACTGATATGATATATGTTATGAGCACTAAGGTACCAATATGAGCTGCTCAGGTACGTCTAAGCCAATAATATTTGTAAAAATTATCTGATAAGTGATTATGCCGTGTATATATACGTCGCACAGGTACGTTTGTCTTGCTGACACCTGATATGATATATTATGAAGCACTAAGGTACCAATATGAGTTGCTCAGGTACGTCTAAGCCAATAATATTTGTAAAAATTATCTGATAGTTGATTATGCCGAGTATATACGTCCCGTAGGTACGTTCAGTTCACTGATGGTTTATTTGAATTCACGCTTTGAACTAGATATGGTATATGCACGTCGCGCAGGTATGATTGTCTTGATGACACCTGATATGTTATATGTTATGGAGCAGTAAGGTACCAATATGAGTTGCTCAGGTACGTCTAAGCCAATAATATTTAAAAAAAATTATCTGATAGTTGATTATGCCGAGTATATACGTCCCGTAGTTACGTTCAGTTCACTGATGTTTGATTTGAATTCACGCTTTGAACTAAATATGGTATATGCACGTCGCGCAGGTATGATTGTCTTGATGACACCTGACATGATATGTTATGAAGCACTAAGGTACCAATATGAGTTGCTCAGGTACGTCTAAGCCAATAATATTTGTAAAGATTATCTGATAGTTGATCATGCCGAGTATATACGTCCCGTAGGTACGTTGAGTTCACTGATGGTTGATTTGAATTCACGCTTTGAACTAAATATGGTATATGGACGTCGCGCAGGTATGATTGTCTTGATGACACCTGATATGATATATGTTATGGAGCACTAAGGTACCAATATGAGTTGCTCAGGTACGTCTAAGCCAATAATATTTGTAAAAATTAGCTGATAGCTGATTATGCCGAGTATATACGTCCCGTAGATACGTTCAGTTCACTGATGGTTGATTTGAATTCACGCTTTGAACTAAATATGGTATATGCACGTCGCGCAGGTATGACTGTCTTGATGACACCTGATATGATATATGTTATGGAGCAGTAAGGTACCAATATGAGTTGCTCAGGTACGTCTAAGCCAATAATATTTGTAAAAATTATCTGACAGTTGATTATGCCGAGTATATACGGCCCGTAGGTACGTTCAGTTCACTGATGGTTGATTTGTATTCACGCTTTGAACTAAATATGGTATATGGCCGTCGCGCAGGTATGATTGTCTTGATGACACCTGATATGATATGTTATGAGCACTAAGGTACCAATATGAGCTGCTCAGGTACGTCTGAGCCAATAATATTTGTAAAAATTATCTGATAAGTGATTATGCCCTGTATATATACGTCCCACAGGTACGTTTGTCTTGCTGACACCTGATATGATATGTTATGAAGCACTAAGGTACCAATATGAGTTGCTCAGGTACGTCTAAGCCAATAATATTTAAAAAAAATTATCTGATAGTTGATTATGCCGAGTATATACGTCCCGTAGTTACGTTCAGTTCACTGATGGTTGATTTGAATTCACGCTTTGAACTAAATATGGTATATGCTCGTCGCGCAGGTATGATTGTCTTGATGACACCTGATATGATATGTTATGGGCACTAAGGTACCAATATGAGCTGCTCAGGTACATCTAAGCCAATAATATTTGTAAAAATTATCTGATAAGTGATTATGCCGTGTATATATACGTCCCACAGGTACGTTTGTCTTGCTGACACCTGATAAGATATGTTATGAAGCACTAAGGTACCAATATGAGTTGCTCAGGTACGTCTAAGCCAATAATATTTTTAAAAAATTATATGATAGTTGATTATGCCGAGTATATACGTCCCGTAGGTACGTTTAGTTCACTGATGGTTGATTTGAATTGACGCTTTGAACTAAATATGGTATATGCACGTCGCGCAGGTATGATTGTCTTGATGATACCTGATATGATATGTTATGAAGCACTAAGGTACCAATATGAGTTGCTCAGGTACGTCTAAGCTAATAATATTTAAAAAAAATTATCTGATAGTTGATTATACCGAGTATATACGTCCCGTAGGTACGTTGAGTTCACTGATGGTTGATTTGAATGCACGCTTTGAACTAGATATGGTATATGCACGTCGCGCAGGTATGATTGTCTTGATGACACCTGATATGTTATATGTTATGGAGCAGTAAGGTACCAATATGAGTTGCTCAGGTACGTCTAAGCCAATAATATTTAAAAAAATTTATCTGATAGTTGATTATGCCGAGTATATACGTCCCGTAGGTACGTTGAGTTCACTGATGGTTGATTTGAATTCACGCTTTGAACTAAATATGGTATATGCACGTCGCGCAGGTATGATTGTCTTGATGACAACTGATATGATATATGTTATGAGCACTAAGGTACCAATATGAGCTGCTCAGGTACGTCTAAGCCAATAATATTTGTAAAAATTATCTGATAAGTGATTATGCCGTGTATATATACGTCGCACAGGTACGTTTGTCTTGCTGACACCTGATATGATATATTATGAAGCACTAAGGTACCAATATGAGTTGCTCAGGTACGTCTAAGCCAATAATATTTGTAAAAATTATCTGATAGTTGATTATGCCGAGTATATACGTCCCGTAGGTACGTTCAGTTCACTGATGGTTTATTTGAATTCACGCTTTGAACTAAATATGGTATATGCACGTCGCGCTGGTATGATTGTTCAACTCCGTAAAATTTGCGAGCAAAAAATAAATAAAACAGAAATTCGTGGAATCGTCTTCAATGAGGTTATGTAGGCACACAAGCGGTTTGTAGCACTAGAAAACGCGGTTATGATTTCTTTACGCCCACATGGAATTCATATCTACGACTTATCCTCTAGAGAAAAAGGCTCGATGGTTCCCTCGGCGGACTTATCCCTCGGGTTTTATCTTCGCAAGTAAAAAAAAATATAACAGTACTTGGAACTCGACTGCAGGTTGCACCGGATTTAAGAAAAACTTGACAAAATTTTCCCTTTTCCTACTGCTACACCAGCTCGCCACCTTCCTCTTCAACAGACCACCAATGAATCTCTAAAAAAAACCCCCATCAAAACGTCCACATCTCACCCGTTCCGTAATGCCCGAGAGCCATCCTTCGCATCTCATGGCGGGTACTCCATGTCATCGGTATGACTTGCAGTTAGAACGTTCTCGTCTAAACTGTCGTGTTGAGCTGCCATTGGGTTGTTTGCCATCACGTGATGCTACTCGACTTGTCGCTCGAATAGTTCACGACAGACGGGACGGTGTTCAAGTTCCAGTGTGGAATGGCCTGAACATATATATGAGATTAGTTGCAATGCGTTTTGTGAAAGCTTCTCAAACTATTTCTCGTTTTAGCTTTTAATGATGCGTGGCGCGCAGTATTTGGCTTGCCGGTGTGCTAATGTGGAATGTGGCAAAAGGCTACTTTCTCGAATTGTGGTTTTTGATGCTTTTTATGTGCCTTTTTTTTCCAGGTGTACCAGAAAGATAAAACGAAAAATATATAATGAAAGTAAAGAAACTTACAGGGGAAAGTGGGAATAGACAAGTGAAAGAAAAGTAGCGTGAAGGCAGAGCGCTACAATTAAACTCCAAAATTTTTTGTTAAACCATAGTATCTCACAACATAATAAAAATTCGTATCAAGACCTAACGAGCTGTCCTGCTACGCAGGCTCCATAAGGATGGCAGCAAGACCCTAACAAAACTAACAAACTAAACAGGACATGTAACTGCATGAAACACAACACATAAAAACACGAACACATCATCTACACCACTTAATGGAAGGTTTTTCTAGTACCTCACTTAAGCACTACGGTGGCTAAACTAAGTGACTTACGGCGCTGGACAAGTGGTGCCCCACCTGCCGTACAACGTTTCGTCATGCTGCTCCCCGAAAGCTTCATGGACACAGATGACATAAAGACCACCACTTGCATTTTTTTGCAAAATTTAATTATTATTATTATTGCCACAGTGACCGGATGCATCAATTTAAACTCCGAGAAATAGTAAAGAATAACAGCGGAAGAAAGTAGGAAAAACGCCGTAAAAGTGCTCCAAAGTTACATTAAAGTTAACGCATTATAGGATATTGCACTAGTGGAAATAAAAACTATAAAAAATTGTTCAAAAATTAAATTGTTAAAAAAGTGGAAAGTGATTGACAGATCTAGATTTGGAATTTTAATTAATTTCATTCGTTGCCATGACAACATGGCAACCGTGAAAAATTTAAAGTATATCTGAAATTATTTAGAAGGACAAAATTTATTAAAATTTTAGAAAATAAAATTCTTATAAATTATAAAATATTAATAATATTTAAAAAAATATGAGCAAAGCCACGACTGCCGTGCTCAAAATGAGTACGAGCAGCAGTGATTCTGGGGGGGGGGGGGCGGATGATCCCATCGAGCTAAATGGAAGGAAGAAGAAGAGCGACACGTCTTCTTATTCTTCTTCTAAAAAAACCCAAGGGCCCAAAGAAAAGGCCATGAAGGGCCCTAATCAAGAGGCCAAAAAACAGGAGGTTCAGTCAACTTCCGTGGAGAAGACTACAGCCAGGGCAGCGGATGTTGTCCCAGAAGTACCTGGATCGTCAGCCGCTACAATGGCTGCTACCCTAGCAGAACCTGTACTACGAGGAGAGCCTCCGAAATTATCGGAGGTTGTGAAAACGGCTTCGGCGTCAGCGCCAAAGCCTAGCAGTGTCATAATGAGGCCGCCGCTTTCTGCGAAGGCAATTGCCTCTATGAAGCAGCCACCAACACTAGCAGAAACAGCAATGAGCTCAGCAGCAGCACCACGATCCCCTGCGTTACTTCCAGGGATATCTTATGCACAGGTAAGTGGCAATTCCAAGAGTCAGTCATCTACTGAAATTATAGGAAAGGGCATCACTCTTCGTCCAGCCCCATTGGACGCAGGTAAGCCTCGGCCTAAGACCGGTGCGGGTCTACAGGCTTTTTTGGACGGGAGGATGAGAGCTAAGGTATGCAGCTCGGGCACATTAATAGATGTCCTCATAGCGCATACCTGAAAGCCATCTTCCAGGTCATCTCTCGTGAGGAGCTATTCTCCATGGGACTAATAGCCGGGGGAATCGTGCTACCAAGCTTATGCTTGCGGGCATCCAGGTGGATGGTAGACACCTTGTGCCATTCCCACTCAGGGAAAAGCCCACGAAGGTCGTGTTTTCACGGGTCCCTATTCGCGCCAGTCATGAAGACCTCCTAAATTTCTTGGGGAGATTTGGGAAGGTTCATGGCGGCGTTCGCAACATTCCAATTAAAATTGAGGACGAGGGTCTCGGGCGGGGTAACTTCGGTACCAGCCGGGAGGCGTCCATTAGTTTAAATAAGGGATGTACGCTTCCAAGAGGCTTCTACTTGAGCATATCCGGCTCGAGGCACTGGATAGACGTGAGCACCGAAACAAAATGCCATGCTTGCATTTGGTAGGGCATTTTATTGCTGACTGCCCCAGGAGAAGCGGGAGGAAGGCTGATCACAGGGCTCTTTCGAAGGAAACCACTACTACAGTAGTGGCTACGGAGAAGGAATCTTCGGGCGGTTCCCAGCCAGCTATTTTGGAGCAGCCAGTGGATGAATTGCCTGAAGTTCTCTTAGAGGCAAAAACAATTATGGTTGTAAACGGCGCCGCGTCGGCACGTGAAGGCACGGCTATTTCCGACGAGGAGTCGACTAGCCATTTAGTAAAAAAAAAGAGGACGAGGAGGAAGAAAGTTGACCGGGTGATGCTGCCTCCTCCAGCGCCAGCAAAGCCAGTCGCTCCAAAACGGCTCCACTCGGAGGAGGACGATAGTGGAGCTCGCGGTTCGAAGGTTATTGTGAGAGAGGCGGAAGCATCTCTCGAACAGCTTTCGGACTGCGAAATGACCGGTTTGGATGACACTGGTCTCTCGAGCTTCAGTGGCTACGAGTCGTGTGGTAGCGCCATTTCGACTGGTAGCAAATTTGAGGTCCCGAAGGGGATGGAAACCCTTCCTAGGGAGAAAATTCGCAGCATTCTTGGCCAGCTCCAGTACAAGAACAATTCAGGTAAAACTGGAGTGTTCTTGTACGGGAGCTGGAGAGGCCAGAGTTGTTACTTCCTCAGCTTCTACTCCTACAACAGGAGTCGAAGAAGAGGGGGAAGTACAACATAAGAGCGTGGAGGAGCTGATTCAGGAGCATGGCTTGGCCGATTCTCCTCGTCCGTAGACGTCGTACCATCATCGTTTGAGATTCTTATCTCTTTGAATGTGTAAGATAGGCTCTCTTTACACCGGGGCTTTAAGTGCTCATGCAAGATTACACAGTACTATCGAACATGTCAAAATGTTCGATATAGACATCGCATTTCTACAGGAGACGAACTTTACACAAGACACATATACACAACTTGAGGGCTATGCTTATTTACACACTGGCTATGCAATGTTTGCCACACCTGCGCCACGCCGAGACTCAGGGGTGGCAATCATTGTATCCAACAAATTTACAATATCGTCTCCTGTCTATACAGATATCTTCCCAGACTTCGCTTCTTCCTTGGACTTTGTCATTCAAGACAAAAATATCAAGGTAGTAAACGTGTACCTTCCTCATGACCAGGACATTACAAAACAAGTTCTGTCTGGTGAATTTTAGCGGCAAAACTGTCCTCGGAGGTGATTTCAACTGCACTCTGAATCCTTCAATGGATCGGCACTCTGGAGTTGAGTCCAACTCTGTTAATGCTATTCGACTGAGGAATTTTGTCGGTGTTTTCAGACCCGTGGATATCTATCGTTGGATGCATCCTATGACTAGATCATATGCGAGGGTCTCGCGAAATATCCATGGAAGTCTCGCAGGCTCCAGAATTGATAGACTCACCTGGAATACTAGAATATTTCGTTGGTGTCACTCATGTAGTGCGTTCGATTAGTGATCCTCTTCTTGTAGTGCCGACCAGCACTCTAGTTGAAAGACGAACTGCATACTGGATATTCAACAACTATTTGTTGAATTCCGAGCAGTTCGTCAATGAGTTCATTGATTTCTGGCACGATTGGCAAGAGAGGAAAGCTGACTTTCCTTCTCTTGGTCAATGGTGGGATCTTGAAAAGCTCAAGATTCGATCTTTTATCGATGCGAGTTTCAATCGAAGTGGCTATCAAGCTTCTAGCTTGTCGGCCGAGGTCTCTCGGGTGGCAGCTCTTCTCCCAACTCAGCCGGGGTTGATTCTTCATTTCAATGGAATAAAGGAACGCTTGGCGACACAGACTTACAAGCACAGCTTGGAGTTTGTGCTGCGCGGCCAATCGCGCTGGCTGAGAGAAGGCGATTCTCCAACCGAGTACTTCTTTCAGGCGACTAGACGTCGTACTGCTTCTTGTGAGGTCGAATCGATAATTGGTGAATCTGGACAAGTCCTCAACGGACAACAGCTATCAGAATATATTCGAGACTACTACAGTAGTCTCTACTTTGAATCGACGTCGACAACATCCTCGACCACTCATGAATTTCTTGAGAATATTCCCACTTTCTCTGAAGACAGTAAGGAGCTCCTGGATACATTAATCACATTGGAGGATATGATTGCTGCGACAAAGGATCTAAGGCGACACACTTCACCTGGTTATGACGGCTTGACTCCAGAATTCGTCATACGTTTCAGGTATTTATTAATTCCTGACCTTTTGGAAGTCTTCAATTCGGCGGTTGAGACACATTCAGGCTTTCCTTCTAGTTGGGGGAGGTCTGTTATGCGCTTGATTCCAAAGAAGGGAGATTTGCAGAGGATGGGGAACTGGAGGCCAGTAAACCTATGCAATGTAGACTACAAAATCGTCCGCAAAGCATTAGGGGTGATACTCCGCTCAGTGATTGCTTCGCTAATACACCCGGAACAGTCCTATTGTGTACCTGGTCGTAGTATCTACGACAACATCGCGATAGCCAAGCATTTATTTGCCTACCATGAACAGACAGGTGCACAAATGGCCATGATTTCATTAGACCAACAAAAGGCTTTTGATAGCGTCTCGCATGAGTATCTCTTGACTGCTGTCGAGGCATTTGGTTTTCCGCCCAGGTGGCTCGATATCTTCGGGAAACTGTACAGAGATTCAGCAATTTTGATTAAGCATCAAGGACAAGTTCTGGCTCCTATCTCGTTTCATCGAGGTATCAGGCAGGGCTGTCCATTGTCAGGTATGCTTTATGATCTTTCCGTGGAGCCGCTACTGGTGAATCTTCGTCGAATGCTCGGACAGTATGCGGTTCATCTACCATATACCAGTGTTTGGCCTCTTATGTTGGCGTATGCGGATTATCTGTCTATTTTCGTGACAGGAGATGAAGCTTTCCGGTCGCTCGTGTGTTTTCGAACAGATCGAACGTATAGCGGGCGCTAAAATCAACCTTAGCAAGAGTCAAGGCTTGTGGTGTGGAAGGTGGAGAGATCGTACAGATACTCCACTGAACATCCAATAGACTAATACTTGCCTGAAGTATTTAGGTGTGTATATCGGACACGAGAGCAAATCAAATAATAGCCGCATCGCTCTTGATAAACGCTCTAGAGCTGTAAACTCATGGCGTAGTCGACTGTTTCCATTATCCTTAATGGGTAGGTCAGTCGTGATAAACTATTTGATTACCTCGTCCATCGTTCATCTGCTAAAGTCTGAGACATTTGATGAAGGCTTCGTAGGTCTTCTTCAAGCAGAAGCGATAGACGCCTTTTGGTGCGGAAGACGATGGGTTGCTGAAAGCACGCTCTGTCTGCCAGTCAAGATAGGTGGATTAGGTCTCACTAACTTGGTTGTGAAATCAAGGTGTCTCCAAGTGCGTGCATTCCAAAGAGTGTTTTGCCGGAGAGACAGCTTGATTTCTCAACTGTGGGTGAATGTACTGGGAGGGATCGGCATAGGGGAGTATTACTACCTACTCTCTGTTCGACCACCTTATCCTCGTGACTGGCCACAGGATCTAATATCAACGATTCAGACCTGGGGCAGAATCAGGCCAGCATTTCACATTAAGTGGAATGCTCTACGGTACATGCAATTCGCGTCAATTCCAATCAGGTTTAATCCTGAATTAATAGATTCAGTGTTCAGTAATGCTCGGGGTTTTGTAGCTGACACGCATACACTGACGGTTCTCGGAGATATTATTGATATCTCTGGAAACTGTCGAATAAACACTAACACTGCACAACTACACGACCTGGCTGCTTCTGCGCGGGAGAGATTTCGCCAACTTGGGACCAGTGACCCTGGCACTAAGTTGCAAGATGCTTTCGTTCTGAATAGACCACCACACACACCTTTCAGCACACTTACAACACGTGCGCTCCGTGACGTGCTTATGTCAATAAGACCTCCGAAGTATACAGGATACAACAGATGGCGAACACACCTCGGGGTGAATATGGGCGTGATGGGAGGGATAACTTGCAGAGTAGTGTACAGTTATCCTTCTAATTACAAAGATGCTGATGTAGCATTCAAATTGCTGCATCACAGTCTTGTGCATCCTAATCTGTTGTCACATATTGACCGGCGGGTTCAGAGGATTTGCACAGCTTGTGCTGGTGAATGCACCCTGTTTCACAAGTTCTTCAATTGTCCGGCTTTGCAGGGTCTAATGGATCTCGTGCGCGGTATGTGTCAGTTGATCCACCCGAATTTCGGCATTAGTGGGACATCGTTTTTATGGGGACCAAAGGTTTGTAGTCGGGTGAATTGTTTGATTAGCTTCGTGTTGACACTGGCCAAATCTACAATTCACCTGTACTACATGAGAGTCGAAGATGGGAATCAGAACACTGACCCACAACACCACGCACACGCACACGCACTTAAGCACCACTTCGTTGACAGGTTGACACGTTTATGTCTCGAATATCTGGCAACGAACGCAAACACATTCAACTGCAAATGCAACCACTATCGTCGGTGCAGGATGGAGCTCTTGTCTTTCGCTGGTGAGAACAGGCCACAGCATTTGCAACACTAGTCCACGGGGCTTCACCCAGCTTAGGAATCGTTGCAAGTACTGTGGGAAGGACAAGCACTCTGTTAGAGATGCTAAGCTGGAGGGATGATGAGGGCAGTATGTAGAGGTCTATGATACTACAGGATGCCCTCGCGGGGCTCTATAACGGTATCGCGTAAACTTTTCGTTCGTTCTGATATTAAGTTTTTAATTCGATTTCGGTCTCGGTGCTAAATTGCAAAAATTTTTGTTGAAATTCGCTCGTTTAGGGACAGTTTTATTAGTTTATTTTGAAAATTTGGAACTTCTTGGCATGGCAGTTGCCACTTACCCAATTGTCAAAATTGGGACTATTAAATTTTTTGTACATATTTTAGATCCTTTTCAAAATTCTTGTGTCCGATTTTTAGTCTCTTTTGAGAATTTTGTGTCATTTGTTTTACATTTTTGTGTCTTTTTTGAAGTTTATTAGTTGTTATAATTGTTTTAAATGTTATTTTTTGCCCCTATTGACTTTTTATACCATTTAGTTTAGCTAGCGTCTTTTTTTTTACACTTTGTAGAGCCTTTTGCCACGAATTTTTAAGAAATTTTTAAAAGAGTCAAAGGCCAATAATAAAAGAGTCATATATACATAAAAAAAATATATTATTGTCGCAGTGACCGGACGTGTCATTTTTAGTTCCGGGAAATACAAGCAAAAATAGCATAATAAACAGTGAGAAAAGTGCTAAAGTGTTTTTGACGTTCAGTTACAGTAACGTCAATCATCTAGTGAATTATTTACAAAATAAAACCCAAAAAATTGTGAAAAAAGTGTTCAAAATAAAAAATTTTAGTGACATTTGTGAAAATAATTTAATTTAATTTGGTCGTTGCTATGGCTACATAACATTTTTAAATTTTTAATAAATACCACAACCGTTGGAGCATGCAACAAATAAATAAATTTTAGTTTTGAAAATAAAAGAAAAATATTTAAATTAAAAAAATGTTTAAAGATATAAAAGTGCAAACTGCTCTGCCGTACTCAAAATGAGCACGAGTAGCAGCGATTATGGGGAGTCTGATGATCCCCTCAGATCAAGTGGAAGAAAGAAGAAGAGCTTAAATTCTTCTCCTTCTCCGAAAATAATAATAAAAGGGCCCACAGAAAAGGTCATTAAGGGCCCAAGTGAAGAGGCCAAACTTCAAAATTTAAAGTTATCTCCACAGGAGAAGGGTATTGCTAGGACATCCAAGTCTGTCCGTGAAGAGCCTGCGGCAACAACCCCAATATCCACCGCTATTGCTGCAGCATCAGTAGTTGCAGCTGTAGCAAATCCACTGGCGATGGATTCATTCCTAGAAGAACGTCCTACGCTGAAGGAAGTAGTTGCCTAAAGTAAAGCCTAGCGGTCTTGTGATGAGGCCACCGCTTTCATCCGAGAAGGTAAACGCCTCTAAGAAGCAACCATCAGCATCAGCAGCAACAGCAGTTAGCTCAGAAGCGCCAAAGCCTAGCGGTCTTGTGATGAGGCCACCGCTTTCATCCAAGAAGCTAAACGCCTCTAAGAAGCAACCATCAGCATCAGCAGCAACAGCAGTTAGCTCAGAAGCAGCACCACGATCCCCTGCGTTAATATCAGGGATTTCGTATGCGTGTTGTATATGATCGCACTCCGTGCTTTGTGAGAGAGAGAGAGCGTAAGAGTTTTCGAATAAAAACACACAAATATTGTTGATTCTTTCAATCACTATTTTATTTTTTATTTAGATCCCTGTTTTTTGGGGGGCTTTACACTTTTCCACTTAACTAGAGGGATTTTTACCTAAGTGATTTCACTAATATCTTTTATTTATCACAAGATTCGATGCCCGTTAGAATTGATTCGCGTTGCAAGTAAAACAAACTCCTCGAGGTTTGGTGATCCTGCACCCAGGTACCCACGATTACTTGCAAAAGCTTTTTTATCTTTTTATTGCTTTCTCACTACGCGACGTTAAAAATCGTACGTGAGAATATGCGAATTATTTTATGTGCATTCAATTGCACGACGAAAAATGATATCCGATTACACGGCATGTAGGTAGGTATACCGTGTGAGTGGAGTGCATTACTTATAACGAAATGCAATTTATGCTAAATTGCATTTTGTTGCAGTATGGAAATGCAACTTTAAATGCATTTGAAATTTTAAATGACATTTTAAAATGAAATAATTTTTCATTTTCAGGGTCAATTAATGGTACATCAATATATCGTATTGGACGATATATTAATGTATTGCCCTTATGGTTGTGATTCGGGGCATTGGGCACCTGAGTCACAACATCCCTCCCCCCTGGGGGAAAGAAAGTTTTATTCTAGCTGGAAGAAAACTTTCTTTCTCTGAAAATAGTGCGTTGGGAACGTAATTCTAAGTAGTGATCTTATAGATAGGCTAGCCATGTATAGTTATTTACATGCATATTTATAATTAACTTATAATAGGTAAAGCACAAAAAATGATTTAACTATAATTATTCAAAAATTCAATAGGGAAGCCTGTATATTTACCTTATAATATGTTGTATTTTATATCTTTTAAGCTAGTACAAAGAAATGAATAATATGAACTTTACACTTAAGCGTTTGGTAATTCTATAATTTTATACATATTTATTTATTTCATAATTAATTTTTTTGTTTTTACATACAAGTTTTTAGTAAAATAGAACACAATTATTTATTTCATTTTCCTTTCTCCTATATTTTTTCTTTTATAATTTATTTATTAATTCCTGTCAAAAATATAATGGGTACTATAATAAGTATTATTCACAAATAAATCTTTTTATACTTTTTTTTTTAATCTGATTCTCATAATGAATCCTTGTTTTTTTTTCTTTATTTATTTATACTATTACGTTATTTGAAATATTAACTAAATTTGCTTCGTTTTTGTTTCTTAAACTCCCGGTTAATACATATATCCATTCTCGCTCTTTTCTTAATGAGGATGGGGGTTTTTATGATGGTAAAAATTAGTAAGATGTTATTACTGTGTCCGTTAGATAGCGTCCGTAGGTTAAACGTTTTCAGCCGATTTCCTTTTAGGTGCTGGGGTTATCTTGAACGTAAGTTTTCGTAGTGCAGCTCTAAGCATATCTTCCAGTTCATGTTCGAGGGTTATGTTTTTGGATGTTCGTTCTTTCGGTTTATATTTAATGTTCATATAAGCACAGGCAATAGAGATGATTAAAGCAATTGTCACATATGATATTGCATAGTGGTGAATATGATGATTATTTATTGGATTTAAAGGATTTAATTCTTGATTTTTTTGGAAATGAATGGATTCCAGAAGTTTTTCTAGATCCTTGTTATTTGTATTATTTAGAGGATTTGTTTCTATTTGTGTTTCCATAGGGGTTGACGTCATATTCCATATTATGTTGGAAATGTTTATTGTAGGGATAAAATGGGAATTGAATTTGGTCAATTTTATGTTATGTCCGTGCAGGATGAATTCTTTGCTTCGTACGTAGCAACCGGGATAAATATACATTATTCCTGTTCCTTGCAGGGTTCGTGAACTAATGGAATTTTCACAAATAATATCTGTATGGAATGTATTTTTTTGGGAGAAAAGCCAAGCGTTCTGCTGCGATAATTGCTTCCAATAATAATCTTGTTCTAATGTTAAGATTTTTCATATTGATGTAATTGGTTCCTGTTTTATCAGATTTACTTCGCATTGGTTTGTTTTTGTATTTGCATTAAGGATCGGTGATGATATCCTGCAATAGAAATGCATATGATCCAACGTTGCGCAATTATGGATGTCATGTAATGTAAGTTCAATATAGTGCTCACGATTGTAGTCTATTAGTATATATTCCTTTGATGGTTCAATATATATGAACGATCCGTTAAGGAGTGTTAGTAATGGCAATACTTGGAATAATTGGTATGGTTCCTTGAAAGGAAGTGGAATTCGGAGTTCGATAATTATTTTATTATTAAAAATATTTGCCGAAATTGTACTTAATTTGTAAATTTGTGATAAGATATTGTCTTTAGAGTTTATGGGAAGCATCATTGAATTTGGCAGTTCAATTTCAATGGATATTTTGTTATCCAATGTTCTGTTTTCCATTAATGATGTAGCTATCTGTATTGAAATTAACTTTTTATGCATAACCATGAATTCCTTTTCAATTGCGGCTTTAGTTTTGTTGAAAATGTTTGCGGTTGCTTCGACTATCGCAGTTTGGCTTTTCATAAGTGATAGGAGGGAGTTTTGGTTAAGGGTTTGGTTACGGATTTGCTCGTCATAATTTGTTGCATCATCTTCGTCTACTGTGCCGAAAAGAGCTTTAGAGATTGAGCCTATTGCATTAAATAGTGCTCTTTGTTTCCTATTTTGAGTTACAAGTAACATATTCCTGTACTCTATACTAGCCATAATAAGATTGATTTGTAGTAACGTACCCTTACATGTGTGGGCGATAGCTGAATTGTTACCAAGCCTCTGACAAGTTACTGTTATTTGCTGCGCGATGAACTGGATATTCTGGAATTCGGACTTGAAATTTGTCATGTCATAGTATGTCGCTATCTTCCACTCGTTGGTGTAGAGTTTGGCTCTGCCAAATTCCTAAAAAGTAAATGCCTGCAGTAGCATTTAGCTGCTTTACCTCTATTCCTGAGCCGTAGATTATGGGGATGAAAATTAGAACGAATGCTATATGCATCATTTTGGAAACCTGGAAGATGACACTATGTTAATATCTCTGAATGATGTTTGAAGATGATGAAGTTTTTAATCTGAGAAAAGTTTTAGGTCGTTGTTATGAACTCGTTTGTTTTTATTATTGATTTTAATAGTGGAATTTTCGGGGGAATTAATCTCCATTATCTCATGCGGACCTGACCATAGTGGTGAGAACTTATTATCTCTCACTCTGCTTTTCAGTAAGACTTTATCACCAGTATTAAATGATTTTTGGACGGAGTACTTATCGTATTGCAATTTTGATTTTTCTTTATTGGCCATGGCTATGTCTTTAGCTATTTTGAAGCTATGCTGTAGACGCGCTTTTAACTCGTTTGCATAATTGTCGTAATTATAGCAAACGGTTGGAGAAGATTTCAAATTGTTTGGAATATCGGCTGGGAATCCGTATAGGAGTTCGCGTGGAGTATAATTAGTACTCGAATGAGGGGTTGTATTGTATACAAACATGGCATAAGGAATCCATGTATCCCAGTCTTGTGGATCTTTTGCTACATAAGATCGGAGATATTCTGCTAAGGTTCTGAGTCTTCTTTCCAATGCACCATTCGTTTGAGGGTGATACGGAGTAGTTTTAAGTCGTTTTATTCTTAGTAATTTAGATACCTCGGCGAACATGCCACTTATGAGGTTAGAACCCTGATCTGTGAGGATTCTTTCTGGAATACCATGTCGACAAACTATTGTTGTCGTGAAGGCTTCCGCTAATGTCTTAGACTCAGTGTCGACTATGGGAATAGCCTCAGAAAATTTTGAAAGGTCGTCTTGAAATGTAAGGAGTAGTTACGCTATGTATGTTCTGGCCCACTTTTTCCATACAAAAAGTGCACGGAAAATTCCAACTATTTTGGTGGTTTCTGGATCGGATTCTGGGCCACTGAGGGGGATTCCGTCTAGTGGTCTACGTCACAAGGCCTGCTTGGAGAATTCCTTTCCTACCGTCTGGCTGACCAGGAGATGACATTAACTTTTTTAGTAATAATTCAAGTTTTATTTTTTTGCCCATGGTGTGCTGCGCCTAAATGTAGGCTTTTTTATTATGATTTTGCTGTTTTCAAGTGTTGCGCCTAAATATGGGCTTTTGGTTTTGAACTAATATTAGTAATAATTAAAGTTAACGCTATCCTATTCTTTTCATCAGAAATCCTCTACGGGCTATGGTTCTCGAGATATTAGCGATTTTACCTTTTTAGATATAGTTAATATTAGTAATAATTCAAGTTAACCCTATGCTATTCTTTTTCATACCAATAGATTCTAGGAGGTGCCAGCGGATAGGGTATTGGTACTGTTGGGGGACAACATTTTCATTAGAAATCCTCTACGGACTGTGGTTTTCGAGATATTAGCGATCTTTCCTTTCAATATTACTAATAATTCAAGTTACCCTGGGGAGTTGTAGATATCAGCATAATGTCGCCTTGGATTTGCTGTTTTCTTACTTGAATATTTCTTAATGAGGAACTTGTAGATATCAAAAGTTCCGGATGACTTTCTATAGTCGTTCTGGGGCAGTGGGGTTCTGGGCATCAAATATTAAATGTTTACTAAACATTAGGCATGCTTCCCCTGTTTATGATGTAATTTGATATCACCGCTGTAAACAAATTCGCATTTAAGCTGAATGGTTCATACACACCTGTGTAAACTTCCTGTTTAAAAAATTCGCATTTTAGCTGAATGAGTCATGCACACCTGTGTAAACAAATTTAAGCAATATCTGCACATTTATTCTTTTCACGTAATTTGATACCACACTTACTGTAGGCAGCCAAAAATTTTATTTTATTGTTCCAAGAATTTTACCGATCGAACGTTTTATTAGAATTCGCATAAAGTAAACAAATTTTCACATTTTCTTTTTATCTTGAAATGCATTCATGTAAACAATCTCATTCGTATTTGCAAATTCAACCAACAGAATAAAGTAATCAAATTAATTTGGATGATTTATGTTTTTTTGTGTTTTATTGTTTATTCGATATCATCGCAGCCTGTAAGCAAATTCGTTGGAATTCATCCTGTGCAATGATTATTGCAGCAGCAGGATCATTCATGTTTACAAACTCTTGCTATAAAAGCCCAAGCAAACTCTTGGGGAGCATCAGTTAGTTTTAGTGAGTCTCAGTGATAGTTTAAAAACATATAAAAAAAATAAAAATGTCTTCGGTGTTAGTAAATAAAAGTTTTTCAATAATTGAAAATTTGTGATAAGATGTGATGGAGTGTTTAAAAAATTCAGTGAATAAAGACTATATTGTTCAAAAGTGCAATAGACACATGCATAAATTTCAAGTTGCATTTCGGAAGTGCAATAAGAGTGCTAGGAAACGACATTTCGAGAGCTGTCTCGAGCAAATTAAAGCATTGAGAGCACTATTGAGAGCTCCCCGTCGAGGTGGAGGAATTACTCGCGTAAGAAGAAGTGATTTTGTAAAGTGGGAGGAAATAAAGACAGCGTTCGCAGACAGAATTCGACAAGGTGTTATTGCAAATTTAAAGCATATCGATCCGAAGCTATTTATGCAAGACGCTGCCAAATTATTTACGCGTCGTGTTAAAAATACCTTAAAACATTATTTTAATATTAAAGTTTCTACAACGTTTTGCGGTGAATTTGTTAAGGAAACTGGTGACAATGAAATTATAAAAGACATTAAATATTTCCAAGCGAGAACTGCTGCAATTAGTGCAGAGTGGTTTAGATCAAACATTTTGGATCCAATAAACACTCAGCTGGAAGAATTCCAGAAAAAAGACAGTGGCTGGGCACTGCACTCTATAATACATCTAGCAGTACACATCAACAAGTTTGAACAGCTCCGAGGATCTTCGTATGTACCTTTACCAAAGGAAATTGCATCAAAGAAAGCTTGCATCAATGTACAAAATAATGATGAAGCATGCTTCGCATGGGCCGTAACATCAGCGCTATATCCTACAAATGCTCATTCTGAAAGGATCTCATCATATCCACATTATTCAACTGTACTTAATTTAACTGGGATAACATTTCCCATGATGCTTAAGCAAATTACACAATTTGAAGACCAGAATGATTTATCAATAAACGTGTTCATCCTGGAGAAAGAGCGTTTCCTCACAACAGTTCCAGTTAGGCTTACAAAACACAGGATGGAGCGGCATGTAAATCTCTCTATGATAATACAAAGGATGAAGATCATATGGATGACGATGATGATGATGATGACGGCAGATATCATTTCTGCTGGATCAAAGATCTTTCCCGACTCATATCGAAGCAAACTTCAAAAAATACTCGTAAGAGGCATATATGTGACAGATGTTTGCTCTACTTTTACTCTGAAGAAAAATTAGCATCGCACACTCCCGAATGCGAGAAACAAAATGATTGCAGAATTATGTTTCCCTCAGAGGAAAAGAAATGGTTGGAATATAAGAATTATAACCATAAGAATCCAGTCCCGTTTTGTGTGTATGCTGATCTTGAATCTGTATTGAAGCCGATTCAGGGAAACGATCAAAATACACAGCGAATCCAGGAACATGAAGTTCACAGCATACTATATCGTAAAAAATATCTATTGAAAATTCCGCTACTATAATAAGGCAACAAATCGCCAACAATGGTAGCGGAAATTTACACAACTTTATGCGCACTGCATAACCTTATGTAAAGCAATTTTGCACTGTTTATGCATTTTTCAATTTCGGATGTAAAATGCGATATGTAAGTTTACATAATGCTGTGGAATGCTGTGGGGTAATTTCGTTACCAGCCGAGAGGCATCCATCATCTTGAATAAGGAATGTACGCTTCAAAAATGCTCTTACCTGAGCATTTCCAGCTCAAGGCAGTGGATTGATGTGGACACCGAAACAAACTGGCATGCTTGCCAATTGGTACGGCATTTTATTGCAGAGTGCCCCAAAAGAACTGGGAAGGAGGCTGATCAGAAGGCTCCTTCGAAGCAAACCACTACAGCAGTAGTGACTCTGGAGAAGGAACCTTCTGCCAGCGCTGAACCTGCCATTGTGGAGCAGCCAGTGACAAAAGCGCCTGCGGTTGCCCAGAAGCAAAAATTATTGTGGCTAAAAACGGTGCCTCATCAGGAAATGAAAACACGGCTACTTGTAATGAGGAGTCGAATGATGGCTACGAGTCGGATGGTAGCACCATCTCGACTGATAGCCAGTTTGAAGTTTAGAAGGGGATGATAAACATACCTAGGGGACTATCCCCAAAATTCTTACCCAGCTCCATTACAAGAAGATTTCAGATAAAATCTGGGGTATTCTCGTAAGGGTTTTGGTAAGGCCTGTGTTGTTACTTCCCCAGGTTCAACTCCTACAACTGGAGTCTAAGAAGAAAGGGAAGTACAACGATAAAGCTCATTGTAAGCGTCTCGATAGGAAGGTGGAGGAGAGGAGCATCGCTTGGCCGATTCTCCTCGTCATTAGATCTCGTACCAGTTATCTTCCCAGGCTTCGCGTCTTCCTTGGACTTTGTTGTACAAGACAAAACATCAAGGTAGTAAACGTGTACCTTCCTCATGACCAAGATATTACAAGGGAAGTTATTGATAGTGTTGAATCCTGTCTGGAGAATTTTAGGGGTGAAACTATCATCGGGGGTGATTTCAACTCCTCTTTAAATCCCTCAATGGACCGGCATTCCGGAGTTGAGTTAAATGCTGCTCGGTTGAGGAATTTTGTCAGTGTTTTCTGACACATTTATATCTATCGTGGGATGCATCCTACGACTAAATCATACACGAAGGTGTCGCGCAATATCTACAGAAGTCTCGAAGATTCTAGAATTGACATATTATTGATATCTCTAGAAACTCTCAAATAAACACTAACACACCACAACTACAGGACCTGGCTGCTTCTGCGCGGGGGAGATTTCGCCAACTTGGGACCAGTGAACCTGGCATTGAGTTGGATGGTGTTCTTGTTCTGAACGGACCACTTCACATACCTTTCAGTACTCTTACAATACGTGTGTAGTGCGTAGTATAAAGGATACAAGAGATGGGGACATATCTCGTGGTAAATATGGGCGTGGTGGGGGAGGAATTGCTTGCAGAGTAGTCTTCAGTTATCCTTCTAATTACTGCTGATTTAGCATTCAAATTGTTACATCACAGTCATATAAATCTTAATCAGTTGTCACATATCAACCGGCGAGTTCAGAGTATCTGCACAGTTTGTGCTGGTGAAGGCACCCTCTATCATAGGTTCTTCACCCCAGCTTTGAAAAATCTAATGGAACCCGTGCGTGATAGGTGTCAGTTGATCCACCCGAATTTCGGCATTACTAGGACATCGTTTCTATGAGCACCAATGATTTGTAGTCGGGTGAAATGTGTGAATAGGTTTGTGTTAATACTGCCTAAATCTACAATTCACTTGTATTACATGAGAGTCGAAGATGGGAATCAGAACACTGACCCACAACACCACGTACAAGCACTTAAGTACCACTTCTTTGACGGATTGAAGAGACGTTTACATCCTGAATATCTGGCAACGAACGCAGACATATATAACTTAACATCGCAACCACCAATCGTCGGTGCAGGACGGTCCTCTTGCCTTTCACTGGTGATAGCAGGCCACAGCATTTGTAACACAAGTCCACGATCCTTTTCCACGCTTTGGAACCGTTGCAAGTAGGTACTGCAGGAGCGACAAGGGCTCCGTTAGAGATTCTAAGCTAGAGATGATGAGATTAATTTTTGGAGGTCACTACTGGCTCCTCTCGCGGGACTCGATAACGGTATTGGGTGAATTTTTGCGTTTGTTCGATTTCTCTTATTTCTAATAGAGCGTTTTTACTCGATGGAAATCACGTAATTTTGATGAAGTGATTTCGAAATCACTGTCAGGTGTTTTCACTACCACTGAGATGATTTCGTTTGACAGCTGCTACACTTAAATACCAAATTGGCATGTAAAATAATTAATTACATAAACGAGACTTTTGTAAAAAATTATTGACAAATGTATGCAACAGATGTCAAATTATAGAGTTTGAGAAAAAATGGAAATCGAAAATGGGCGCGTTCGGGCAAATTTTCGTAATTTCCGACGTAATTTCATTGAAATTACGCAAAAATGAGATCATTTCTATTAAGTATTTTGTACTGGAAATTACGTGTTTCGAGGTGATTTCGTCCAAGTCATGCTGAAATTGCGAAATTACGGGAGTTCGATATAGTGAAAACGCCCTATAAGTCGGTTTCGGTTTCGGTGCTATATTACAAATTTTTTTGTTGAAAATTCGACCGTTTAAGTAATTACATTTTTATTAGATTATTTTGGAAATTTTGAACATCTTGCCGCATACCTAATTATTAAAATTGGAACTGGTTTTAAATTTTTGTCTGTCCTTTAGATCATTTTGCAAATTCTTGTGTCCGTTTTTAGTCTCATTTGAGAATTTTGTGTCCTTTGCTTTCCTTCTTTACGCCAATTTTGTTGTTGTCTAGTTGTTTTAATTGTTTTTAATTTTCGTTTTGACTGATTAAAACTTTTAGTTTAGCTGGTGTCCTTTTCAACAAGAATGAGGGTGAACATGCAATGGATGGGAGAAACGTTATAAGACTTCAAATTAAAAAAAAATCTATGTATTGGAATACATATATATAATTTTATAGCTCGTGTGTTTCGGCATACTGTTGCCAGACTAAATTTATAACTGAATTTTTCGGCATATTTTTCCAGCGATAAGGTTTGCTGATAGGAGGCTCTTTGGAAAACAAATTTCATTTAAACACAACCTTTCATTATTTTAATTTGCAACACCTTCATCAACATCAAAAAGGAGGCAAAACGTTGGGAGAGTGAATTAATTTTTTCGTGTAAGAATTCTCTGTAGCAGCCACACTAAAAGAAGACTTATATTTTGTAGATGAATTTTGTTTGCAAATGAGTTCTCTACTACATGCTTAGAGTTGTGGAGTCCAGATTATCTCCACCTCTGCTTAAGTATTCAGCTTCTAGGCTCTATACACTACTCTCTTCTACTACATACCTATTGGGAGGTCTTCAAGAAAACCACTGATTCTATTGCCACTGCAAACATGATGCTAAGCTCTCATATTACAGAGCATATCGAGGTAAGAATTGTCAACAATGGTTTGCATTAGAATTGCAAACAATTGCATCCATAGCTGTACAGGAAAAGCTGAACATCAGGCCAATGCAGCCCCTGGCTAAAGAGGAACGGCGTTCACATATGGAAAGAACTTGCTGCCATATATGTGAAACACCGTTTGCAACCGATGAAGAACGAGTCCGGGACCATTGTCACTTAACAGGTAAATACTGAGAATCATAATTTCATTCATATTTTTTCATACATAATTTCTTTTAACAGGAAAATACCGAGGGCCAGCGCACAATGCATGTAATCTGATGTATCAAGATTGTTCCATAGTTCCAGTCATTTTTCATAATTTATCTGGATATGATGCACACTTCATTATTAAGGATATAGCTACAGCCATTCCTGGGAAAGTGGATCTCCTACCAATAAATAAAGAAAGATACATTTCGTTCACCAAGCACGTTGAAGGCAGTCATATCAAATTCAGATTCATCGATTCCTTCCGTTTTATGGCAGAATCCTTAGATAAGCTTTCATCATTGCTACTAATGGATAAATTAAATATTACAAGAGCTGTATGGCAGGAATTCGATGATGATGACTTTAAACTACTTACGCGCAAAGGTATCTTCCCATACGACTTCGTAGATGATTGGACAAAATTGGATTTCCAACACTTACCTGCGCAGAAGCAATTTTATAATAAAATGACTGACAGTGATATATCTGCTGAGGACTACAGCCACGCAGAAAAGGTGTGGAGGACATTTGAAATACAGACACTTGGCGAATATTCCGATCTAGACCTTTTAAAACAGCTCTAATAACAGCTTAACAGCTTTTAAACAGGTCTGATAACAGCTTAACAGCTTTTGAAACAGCTCTAATAACAGCTTAACAGCTTTGAAACAGGTGTGATAACAGCTTAACAGCTTTTCAAACAGCTCTGATTACAGCTAAATAGTTTTCAGACTGGCCTGGTCGACAGGCGGAATCCCCTGTGAAATGCTTGATTATCCACTTATATATAATATACTTCCGTATGAAGGTCAAGGATCAGACTCCCTTCCGGTTTCAAAGGTGATGCCAGGGGTCAAGCTCGAGCCCACGTGTAAATGTTTTTTCTCAAGCCATCCTAACATTCTGGGTAAAACGCTCAACCGCCCGATTAGGAGCTCGCTGTAGTGGGCGAATATTATTCGGGAGCTCTGGACTTAATAGGGAAATTGAATAAAAAGAATACCATATATAAAATATCATTATTGATTTATTATAAATTGAAAAATATTAACATTTAATTCTTAAGGTATCATTCTAGAATAACATTTAATTCTTAAGGTGTCATTCTATATTAGGCTTCCATAAATCGGTTACCCTATAATTATAATATTTTCCTTTATTTTACAATAGTGTATATCATCTTAGACTATAATACAATTAAAACAAACTATTTCATTAAATGGTATTTTAGCTATAATACAATTTTTATTTACAATAATGAGCTTAGATTTCTATACTTTCTGTGCTTGTTCCTTGTTGATCTGGAACTGAACTTTCTGTGCTTGTTCCTTGTTGCTCTGGTGGAATTGAGTAATGTCCCCATGGTAGAGTATCCGTTGTATCACTCAAAATATATCGCTTGTTATCATGTGGACTTAAAGCTAACTTCTTTTGGTTGATGGTGTAGACATTGTGGTTATGCGATCGTATGCAGCTCTGATTTGCAGTTCAAAGCTGCTTGTTGTTCAGGCATTCAACGTAGTCTTGGAACTTTATATGCCTCTGAACAACATTTGTCTTTATTCCCTTGGCTTTTTTTACAGTTTTACCATCATTTATGCGTAGGCTATACATTTTCGAGCGGAGGCCTGCAAATTCACACATGATTTTCCCGTTCAGCTCATCCTTCATAAGACCAGGAATCTTTTTATTCATAAGCGGTATATTGAACTGGTTATTTACAGGGTAATCACTTGTATCGAATTTATCAATATTTTCAGCCATAAGTCATATACGTTTCTCTCTTCAATTTCATATATTGGGGAGTCTGTATCGGTATATGTACATGACTTTACATTAATCATCAAACTCGCGTTGCATAAAACTGTAATGGAAGTCGTAGAGGCATGTTTTTGAAATTTCCAAGACTGCCATGCCGATATAGAGTGGCTTATTGAATAAGATTTTGAGTCGCCTTAATTCCACAGCAACTAAATTCTCATCAAATATCGTTGCACTGTGAAAGTTGGGCGCCGCAATCCGGACTTTTGCACCATAGCGACCTTCCCATTTTACGCAAAGCTTTATATCGCTATACTTGCGAAGATTTTCCATGGTCTTACCAAAAGCTGCATTATTCATCTTCTTATAGCTGTTCTTCTCATGATCGCTGGTAGCCTGCTTCCGTTTGGTGGTATTTAAGTCAATATATGGTTTAAGCCAAGCTGATTGGTTGAATGGAAGAACCCTGTGCTCTTTTTTCAGGATGAGGCCATGTGATAAGCATTGCTTCAAATTTCGGTAGTGTATAACATATTTAGTTTTAGGATGTAATGTTGTCAAAAGCTTTTCTAATTTTGCTCCAGGTGGATTGAGGATAGTCCAAGTCGACTTCGAATATGTATCTAATTGGTGAATCATCAGGAATTTCGAAAACGTCGATATTGGGAACATCAGCCCATTTGAATCCTCCGGTAGGTAAATGCTGTGACATGGCCCATCCATAAAGGTTATTCACATCATAATACATCAGGTATTTCTCTTTCTCCTCAGGTTTAAAATCATCCATATATTTATTGTTGGCTTTACTGTATCTATTGGAACATTGACTTATACCGCCCCGAATACCTCTCTTTATGAATAGCAGTATGTCTACATCGGTTATCAGCTCTAGTTTCACTTTGGTATATTTTAACATTGCATCCCATGTTAGACCTGGCATGGTGTAATAATGTGCTGGATCTAAATTGTACGTCTTCATACAGACATCTCGAAAGTTCTCAAACACATCAGCCAATAGAAGGATATCAGTTTTCAGGTATAGATCGGAATATTCGCCAAGTGTCTGTATTTCAAATGTCCTCCACACCTTTTCTGCGCGGCTGTAGTCCTCAGCAGATATATCACTGTCAGTCATTTTATTATAAAATTGCTTCTGCGCAGGTAAGTGCTGGAATTACAATTTTGTCCAATCATCAACGAAGTCGTATGGGAAGACAACTTTGCGCGTAAGTAGTTTAAAGTCATCATCATCGAATTCCTGCCATACAGCTCTTGTAATATTTAATTTATCCATTGGTAGCAATGATGAAAGCTTATCTAAGGATTCTGCCATAAAACGGAAGGAATCGATGAATCTGAATTTGATATGACTGCCTTCAACGTGCTTGGTGAACGAAATGTATCTTTCTTTATTTATTGGTAGGAGATCCACTTTCCCAGGAATGGCTGTAGCTATATCCTTAATAATGAAGTGTGCATCATATCCAGATAAATTGTGAAAAATGACTGGAACTATGGAACAATCTTGATACATCAGATTACATGCATTGTGCGCTGGCCCTCGGTATTTTCCTGTTAAAAGAAATTATGTATGAAAAAATATGAATGAAATTATGATTCTCAGTATTTACCTGTTAAGTGACAATGGTCCCGGACTCATTCTTCATCGGTTGCAAACGTTTTTTCACATATATGGCAGCAAGTACTTTCCATATGTGAACGCCGTTCCTCTTTAGCCAGGGGCTGCATTGGCCTGATGTTCAGCTTTTCCTGTACAGCTATGGATGCAATTGTTTGCAATTCTAATGCAAACCATTGTTGACAATTCTTACCTCGATATGCTCTGTAATATGAGAGCTTAGCATCATGTTTGCAGTGGAAATAGAATCCTATGCTATGAATTTCATGTTCCTGGATTCGCTGTGTATTTTGATCGTTTCCCTGAATCGGCTTCAATACAGATTCAAGATCAGCATACACACAAAACGGGACTGGATTCTTATGGTTATAATTCTTATATTCCAACCATTTCTTTTCCTCTGAGGGAAACATAATTCTGCAATCATTTTGTTTCTCGCATTCGGGAGTGTGCGATGCTAATTTTTCTTCAGAGTAAAAGTAGAGCAAACATCTGTCACATATATGCCTCTTACGAGTATTTTTTGAAGTTTGCTTCGATATGAGTCGGGAAAGATCTTTGATCCAGCAGAAATGATATCTGCCGTCATCATCATCATCATCGTCATCCATATGATCTCCATCCTTTGTATTATCATAGAGAGACTTACCTGCCGCTCCATCCTGTGTTTTGTAAGCCTAACTGGAACTGTTGTGAGGAAACGCTCTTTCTCCAGGATGAACACGTTTATTGATAAATCATTCTGGTCTTCAAATTGTGTAATTTGCTTAAGCATCATGGGAAATGTTATCCCAGTTAAATTAAGTACAGTTGAATAATGTGGATATGATGAGATCCTTTCAGAATGAGCATTTGTAGGATATAGCGCTGATGTTACGGCCCATGCGAAGCATGCTTCATCAATATTTTGTACATTGATGCAAGCTTTCTTTGATGCAATTTCCTTTGGTAAAGGTACATACGAAGATCCTCGGAGCTGTTCAAACTTGTTGATGTGTACTGCTAGATGTATTATAGAGTGCAGTGCCCAGCCACTGTCTTTTTCGTGGAATTATTCCAGCTGAGTGTTTATTGGATCCAAAATGTTTGATTTAAACCACTCTGCACTAATTGCAGCAGTTCTCGCTTGGAAATATTTAATGTCTTTTATAATTTCATTGTCACCAGTTTCCTTAACAAATTCACCGCAAAACGTTGTAGAAACTTTAATACTAAAATAATGTTTTAAGGTATTTTTAACACGACGCGTAAATAATTTGGCAGCGTCTTGCATAAATAGCTTCGGATCGATATGCTTTAAATTTGCAATAACACCTTGTCGAATTCTGTCTGCGAACGCTGTCTTTATTTCCTCCCACTTTACAAAATCACTTCTTCTTACGCGAGTAATTCCTCCACCTCGACGGGGAGCTCTCAATAGTGCTCTCAATGCTTTAATTTGCTCGAGACAGCTCTCGAAATGTCGTTTCCTAGCACTCTTATTGCACTTCCGAAATGCAACTTGAAATTTATGCATGTTTCTATTGCACTTTTGAACAATATAGTCTTTATTCACTGAATTTTTTAAACACTCCATCACATCTTATCACAAATTTTCAATTATTGAAAAACTTTTATTTACTAACACCGAAGACATTTTTATTTTTTTTATATGTTTTTAAACTATCACTGAGACTCACTAAAATTAACTGATGCTCCCCAAGAGTTTGCTTGGGCTTTTATAGCAAGAGTTTGTAAACATGAATGATCCTGCTGCTGCAATAATCATTGCACAGGATGAATTCCAACGAATTTGCTTACAGGCTGAGATGATATCGAATAAACAATAAAACACAAAAAAACATAAATCATCCAAATTAATTTGATTACTTTATTCTGTTGGTTGAATTTGCAAATACGAATGAGATTGTTTACATGAATGCATTTCAAGATAAAAAGAAAATGTGAAAATTTGTTTACTTTATGCGAATTCTAATGAAACGTTCGATCGGTAAAATTCTTGGAACAATAAAATAAAAATTTTGGCTGCCTACAGTAAGTGTGGTATCAAATTACGTGAAAAGAATAAATGTGCAGATATTGCTTAAATTTGTTTACACAGGTGTGCATGACTCATTCAGCTAAAATGCGAATTTTTTAAACAGGAAGTTTACACAGGTGTGTATGAACCATTCAGCTTAAATGCGAATTTGTTTACAGCGGTGATATCAAATTACATCATAAACAGGGGAAGCATGCCTAAATGCGAATTTGTTTACAGCGGTGATATCAAATTACATCATAAACAGGGGAAGCATGCCTAATGTTTAGTAAACATTTAATATTTGGTTCCCAGAACCCCACTGCCCCAGAACGCCTATAGAAAGTCATCTGGAACTTTTGATATCTACAAATTCCTCATTAAGAAATATTCAAGTAAGAAAACAGCAAATCCAAGGCGACATTATGCTGATATCTACAACTCCCCAGGGTAACTTGAATTATTAGTAATATTGAAAGGAAAGATCGCTAATATCTCGAAAACCACAGTCCGTAGAGGATTTCTAATGAAAATGTTGTCCCCCAACAGTACCAATACCCTATCCGCTGGCACCTCCTAGAATCTATTGGTATGAAAAAGAATAGCATAGGGTTAACTTGAATTATTACTAATATTAACTATATCTAAAATGGTAAAATCGCTAATATCTCGAGAACCATAGCCCGCAGAGGATTTCTGATGAAAATTTTGTCCCCCAACAGTACCAATACCCTATCCACTGGCACCTCCTAGAATCTATTGGTATGAAAAAGAATAGCATAGGGTTAACTTGAATTATTACTAATATTAACTATATCTAAAAAGGTAAGATCGCTAATATCTCGAGAACCATAGCCCGTAGAGGATTTCTGATGAAAATTTTGTCCCCCAACAGTATCAATACCCTATCCACTGGCACCTGCTAGAATCTATTGGTATGAAAAAGAATAGGATAGCGTTAACTTTAATTATTACTAATATTAGTTCAAAACCAAAAGCCCATATTTGAAAACAGCAAACTCATAATTAAAAAGCCTACATTTAGGCGCAGCACACCATGGGCAAAAAAATAAAACTTGAGTTATTACTAAAAAAGTTAATGTCATCTCCTGGTCAGCCAGACGGTAGGAAAGGAATTCTCCAGGCAGGCCTTGTGACGTAGACCACTAGACGGAATCCCCCTCAGTGGCCCAGAATCAGATCCAGAAACCACCAAAATAGTTGGAATTTTCCGTGCACTTTTTGTATGGAAAAAGTGGGCCAGAACATACACAGCGTAACTACTGTAAGGAGATATTTATTTCCAGAATGTGATATTGGGAGAGGTCCTACAACATCTAGGTACAATCTGTCGAAAGGTTTGGAGCTAATGCTCGAGATTTTCATTGGAATTTTAGGGTTTCTGGAAACTTTGTTCACCTGACAAAGTTTACATTTCCTTACATATTTGACCACGTCGTCTGACATGCCAGGCCAGTAGAATTGCTTGTTGATTCTTTTAATAGTACGGGAAATACCTTGATGGCCTCCCGTTGGTAATGAGTGAAAATCTTTTAATACTTGTTCGATGTCCTTAATGTCGTATAAATATTTTATTGAATCCTGATGAAGTTGAATGTTTATTTGTTTATTAGCGAAGATCTGGACAAAAGCGTTTTTAATAATTATTAGATTCTGTGGATCTAATATAGGGAAGGAGATATTTATTTGTTTTAACTGATTTGCTTGTGTGTATGAGCAGATTACAGTTAAAATCTTTTCGAGGTCTGATCTATCTCTTTGCGATCGACAAGGTAAATTAATTTTTGATAGGATTATTTTGGAGTCCTTTTTTGTGAAGAAGTTCAGTTCATTTGCTAGAAGTGGAGATTTATCTGAAAGCTTTAGTTTCGAAGCCAACACTCTTTCAAGCTCTGTATCTTGCATTGGCAAGATGAAGAATTTAGGGTTCGCATTTTTAGTCAGTAAAAGAGGAAAATTAGTCTCAGTTATTATGACTGAGGAATTGTTTGATGACGATGGAGCTGGGTTTGGAGAAATAATACTCGTGTCGGGAATGTTCAGATTTGCCTGAGCTCTAGCTTGATTCCTTGTTACCACATTTCCGCAGGTGGTAGGTTCTGCGAAATATTCGCTGCTATCTGGAATAGCTCTACTGAGAGCGTCTGCATTTGTGTTGAGCTTACCTGATTTATGGACTATTTTGTAGTCATATTCCTCAAGACGTATTCTCCATCTCATAGTCTTGAGGAGTGATCTTTCAGATTCATGAGCCATACTAATGGTTTATGGTCAGTTATAAATATAAACTGTCTGCCATAAACGTATGGTCTGAATTGCTTAACTGCGAAAACGATAGCTAAGAGCTCCTTTTCTATTGTTGAGTAACGAGTCTCTGCACCATTGAGAACTTGACTCACATAGGCGATTGGGTGATCTCCTTGATCATCAACTTGAGAAAGAACTGCTCCGATAGCGTAATCACTGGCATCGGAGGTGACAAAAAATTCTTTGTCAAAATTGGGATATGACAGAATTGGTGCTGAAATAAGTTTATTGCGTAATTCGCAAAATGCCTCGTCGCAGATTGCGTTGAACTTGAAAGGCGTATCTTTTTTCAAAAGATTTGTGAGTGGTTTGGCTATCTTCGAAAAATTTGGGATGAAGCGGCGATAGTAGCCGACGAAACCAAGGAAGGCTTTGATATCTTTTTACTTCTTGGGTCTGGGATATGACTGAACTGATTTTATTTTTGCAGGTTCTGGTTTGACTCCATTTTCTGTAATTATGAGGCCTAAATACATAATTTCCTTTCTTAGGAAATAGCACTTGTCGGGTTGAAGTTTGAGGTTGAAATCACGAAGGCGGCTAAATACTGCTGTGAGTCTGGAATTGTGGTCTTTGAGATTGTATCCATGGACTACAATATCGTCCATGTATATGAAGCAATAGATGCCTTGAAGGCCAGATAAGACATTATTCATGGCTCGTAGAAAAGTAGCAGGGGCTCCCTTTAAACCAAATGGCATACGATTGTATTCATGGCCATAGGATGTGCTAAAGGCAGTTTTCTCCCTGTCCTTCGAGTCCATTTTTATCTGGTAGTGTCCACTGGCTAAGTCGAGTGTGGTAAAATATTTCGACTTCCCCAACTGGTCTAATATATCAGTGATATTAGGCAGTGGGTACGCATCGCCAATAGTAATGTCGTTAATACGACGAAAGTCTACCACTACTCGCCACTTTTTGTTTCCATTCTCATCTGGTTTTTTGGGAACCAGGAGAAGCGGAGAATTCCAGGGACTACGTGAAGGTCTGATGATGTCTGACTCAAGCATTTCTTGTATTTGCCTATTTATCTCAGTTCTGCTTGCATCAGGAAGTCTATAAGGTTTGGTATAAATTGGCGGTTTGTCTTGGAGTGTCTCGATTTTGTGGGTAATCGCATCTGTATATGAAAGGACATCCCCTTCTATGAAGAAGAGATCGTTGAATTCCCTACAGATATTGCGAATACTCTCAGATTCCTCTGAATTACAGTGATCCGATTTTATGGGGTTTTGCAGTTTAATTATTCTGCCCTTAATTGGATCTCTTTCAGAGTCTGTGGAGATGACCACAAAGTCATCCAAGTCTTGGTAAACTGGGCTCACCTCGTAAGAGCCCAGATCGACGTCCTCCTCATTTGTATTCAGGATTAGGACTTTTGCCATACCATTGACTGGTTCGACTATTGAATTTCCAAGAAATAAACCTGGCCTTACTTCCTTCTTGAAACAGACCGATTGATTTTGATTAGAACGAGTTGGAATTTCAATAATGAACTCTGATCGAGCCGGGATTTTAATTTTATTTAATTTATCCGATTCTTTCGGATTTTTAAAAGGAAAGAGATATGATTCCAACTTTTGTGGAATTTGGAAGGAGTTATACGATGATTCTGACTCGATAGAGTTTGAAGGAGATAAAACCTTCTTGAAATTCTTTGAATTTTTGGATTTATTCTTGAAATTCACTTTTTTTGAATTTATTGATGAAGGAGATAGAACTCTACTAGATACAGCCTCATGTGCAGCTATTGATGGAGTTTTACATTTATGTTCTTGCTTCATATCTTGTAAAGCTTTAGATGGAGATTGATTTTTATTTAACTCAGTCTTTTTTCTGGCTACAGATGGAGATAGATTTTTACTTTTATGCTTCATTTCTTGTGAAGCATTGGCTGGCGACCGATTTGCATTGCTTTTCAAAGCAATTGATGGAGATATTGTCTCGGGATTGCGATGAACTTGAGCCGTTGATTCTATCTGCGAGGGGTTGCCGAAAACGACCCCCCGCTGAATCCAGTTTCCCTGCCTGGATGCCGATGAAGTTCGATTATTCTTCCTATTTGGAGACGGTGATCTAGCTGAGATATTTGCATTTTTATATCTCGATGGAGTTCGATTCTCTTGGAATACTGGCTGCTGCCAGTTCCTGTGTTGTGGCTGTCTATCAGCCGTGCTTGTTTGCGGAGCTGTGTTTACTTTTGGAAATTATTCCGATTTCCTTGATTGTCGTTAAATCGGGAATTATTTGCAGCCCTTGTCCTGCATTCTTCAATAGAATGGCCCATCCGATGGCAATATCGACAGCTAGGGACCTGTGACGGAGATGTAGCATTCTTAAGATCTGGAGGACGTTGTGATTGTGAATGTGTTCTTTGGATGGTGTTAAAATTTTCCATAGATCGTTGTATAACTGGGCATTTTGAAGCAGCATGCCCTAGTCTATTACATTTGAAACAATGCAGATTGAGATTCGTATTCTTTTGAAAGGGTGGGTTTACTTTGTAGTTCGTTTGAAAATTGGATTGTGTCCGTTCCAAACGTGATGCGTGCTCTAGGATATGTGACTTTAGTGAAGCGAAAGATTTATCAGACTGGACTTTTGCTAAAGTCTGTAGTTGTGGATTGGATAATCCGTCCTCTATAGCTCTCACTGCTTGACATTCATTATCTTTTAAAAGATATTTTAAAAGAATTTTATCATTTGTATATGAGTGCGTTGCCTCATTTAGTTTGGATAGAGTTGTGCTAAGTCTTTGTAGAAAATCTTTTACATCTTCTCCTATTCTTTGCTTGCAATTATATAATTGACATTGCAGAGTAGATTTGGGAATTTTTAATTCGAAAGTTTGTTGCAGAATTGATTTAAATTCAGGCCAATCTGAAACTTGATTGTACCTATATACATCATATGCCTCTGCAGATAGTTTACTCCTTAATAAGCTAAGGAGCGAGTGCTTTTGTGCGTCGTCGATGCCGTCGCGTATATATCATCACAACTTGAAATGAATTTGTGAAGATCTTTGGGATTTCCATTAAAGTTTGGAATTAACGATCTAGCTTCTGATAGAAAGACGGTAGATTGGTCTCTAAAGGAGACATTATGATGATGGTCCGTGAAGTTATGTGTATTATTCGATACGTTTTGGATTCGAGAGTCCAATTGCTCTTGAAGGGCAATTATCGTGTCTGTGTATGATGTTTCCACCTCGGCGTAAACATCATTTTTGAAATAGTCATGCTCCAAATCATTAAGGCCGGTATATGAAATTATTTCATTATGAGTTTCCTCAAAATCATCCCAGTATTTTTGCGATAAGGTGATCTTTTGTGTAAGATATGTCTGGGTTGTAGTCGATAATGAATTAAAATTAATCGATTGTATAATTCGTGATATAGACTTTTCCCTGTGATCCTGCAATCTAAACCGTATTGCATTTGACTGATCTTTGTCCGTATTGTCTTGGGTATCAGATGCAATAGTTTTCTGCGAAGTCTTGGGGGTGGAACGTAAAAGGGGTTATTTGTTCATTCTGTGTGAATTGATATGGACTTCAGCCTATCAGACAGAGTTGCCTTTATAAGATTGTACCAGTCCTGTGTTTTGTCATAGCATGGCTGCTGAAAATAATCATGAGTTTCATCAAAATCTTCATGATTCGACAAATGCAAAGAATTTGGGAATTAGCTTTTATAAATACAGCAGTTTGTAGAATAATTGAGGAATAGGAATGGGATTTATTTCCGGATTCACTTTTATTAAGAAATCTCTGTTGTATATTCACAAAAAAGGAAAATGTATATTTTGCATTAAGAATAATTATAAAATATATATGTATGTATATATATATGGAGTAAAAATATGAAAAGGGAAACAGGTTTTCACGCTACCTTTAATTTAATCCACAATTATTGTTAGGGTTGTTTGTATAGTTGATATTTTTTTCTGATGATGCTAGCTGAGTGTCCAGGCCGGCAGTTCCTTGTAGTTGCGTAGGTGGTGAAGATAATTAAAATTGGAAATTTGGTGATCCTGGAGGCGTTTTGGTCGACGTATTATTATTATAGTCTTCCTTCCTTCCTTCCTTCTTTATTAAACGTCTTGTTTGAGGCAGGGATGAAGCCTTGCAAGAGTCCCCCGTTGAGCGCTATGGCGCTTCAAATTATTTATCATCTAAGAACTCTTTAGAGTACCCGGGCTCTGTTTTTTTTTTTATATTTTTTTTCAAGTACTATTATCAAAATCATCCCAGTATTTTTGCAATAAGGTGATCTTTTGTGTAAGATATGTCTGGGTTGTAGTCGATAATGAATTAAAATTAATCGATTGTATAATTCGTGATATAGACTTTTCCCTGTGATCCTGCAATCTAAACCGTATTGCATTTGACTGATCTTTGTCCGTATTGTCTTGGGTATCAGATGCAATAGTTTTCTGCGAAGTCTTGGGGGTGGAACGTAAAAGGGGTTATTTGTGCATTCTGTGGGAATTGATATGGACTTCAGCCTATCAGACAGAGTTGCCTTTATAAGATTGTACAAGTCCTCTGTTTTGTCATAGCATGACTGCTGAAAATAATCATGAGTTTTATCAAAATCTTCATGATCTTGAATCAGTGTTTCCGTTTTTTCAAATGAAGCCCACAGTTTTTCCAAATTTTGGAGTTTTTCAAAAGTAAAATCTGAAGTCCTTTTGCTTTTATTTGCTCTGTGATAATCGGCCAGAATTTGTCCAATTGCTGTAATTTTTGGGACTTGTGACAAGCAAAGCTCATCGAAAGATTTATTTTCTTCTGTCATGTTTGAAAATTTATGAATTAGAATCGGGAAGAAGTTGATTAAATAAATTTAACGAAAAGCCACGAACGCACTACTCACAGAGCAGAGGAAAGCTAATGGAGTAAAAAAAAAAATCGTAAATACTTTTAGTGTGTATAGGTATGTATGTGTCTGTTTTGGTAAAAAAAAAAATTTTTTTTCAGGTTTCAAAAGGATTAGTTAAGTAGAATTCTGATTTTGTGTAGTCATGTGTAAAACGAAAAGGTATATTCATATATCCAGTTGCCTTAAAAAGTGCCCCTTCCAATCACTATCTTCTCCTGATTGATAGGTTAATGGAACTCTATCGCAGGGGATTGATTATTGATTTTTCCAAAGTCCTCTGGCCAGCAAGCTCACGAAGTCTTACTGCAGAGGTCGCTACGTGGAAAAGGAGATTTCGATTTATAAAAAAACATATAAGGACGGCAACTGAATTGGTAATCACTTTTTGGACGAAAATGGCTAAATGAAGAAAGAGGGAGGATAACAAACAACAATAGTAGCGAATTAATTGGGAGAATTCAAAATTATAAAAAAAAATTTTTTCTTGTGTGGTAAGATGTGTATAAATTTCAATTGAATTTTTCAAAATTTTGTAGATGAAGAGGAAATTCATTAAAATTGAATAGTTTTCTAATTATAAATAAAATTAAAATATAAAGACAGAGGGAGTAATCACAATATAATACTACACTGTTTTGTAAATACATATGTATATATTTTAATAACGAACTTTTCTACCTTATTTTTATTCCGAACACGGCAGCTTGAAGAGTCTTGTGGGTTTTTTGTTTTGCTGGGATGTTGTTGTTGGCTGGATTTGTTAATGTTGGTTGTTATAGGATGAAGATAATGAAGATGTTAATACATCGCGCGTCCTGGGCGACGGTTTCTAGATGTCTTCCTTCTGTTGTTTTTTTTACGTCTTAATTGAAGCAGGGATGAAGCCTCGCTAAATTCCCTCGTTGGAGCACTATGGCACTCTAAACTTTTCCTCTAAGTACCCTTTTCGGGTACCCGGGCTTATATTTTGTTTTGTTATTATCAGTGTATTTATATTTATGTTTTCACTTATTGTTATTGTTAATTTAAATTTTATTAATGTTTGGATTGGCACTGATTTTAATTTGAACTTTATGAGAGGTCCGTTGTCACGAGTTGTTATACTGCGTCAGATTTTATATTAAACTTTTCTTTGAGTTGATTTTCATTCAATTCTTATAGCACTGATTTTAGAAGTGCTGCTGCTACCAGTAGTTAATTGGAAATTTTAATTTAATTTAATTTTTATTATTATTATTTTTTCTTTTTAATTTTTTATTATGCTTCCTTTATTTTATAACATTATAAGAATTTTACCCAATTTATTTATTTTTTTTAAAGGCACTGATTTTAGTTTTAAAATAACCGCTGCCATCAGTTGTTGTATATGAACGCACTCCGTGCTTTGTGAGAGAGAGAGAGAGCGTAAGGGTTTTCGAATAAAAACACACAAATATTGTTGATTCTTTCAATCACTATTTTATTTTTATTGAGATCCCTGTTTTTTGGGGGGCTTTACACTTTTTCATTTAACTAGAAAGATTTTTACCTAAGTGATTTCACTAATATCTTTTATTTATCACAATATTCGATGCCCGTTAGAATTTATTCCCGTTGCTAGTAGATGACATTTTCGCGAGGTGTTTCGTAGGCGGGTGAAAAACAAACTCCTCGAGGTTTGGTGATCCTGCACCCAGGTACCCACGATTACTTGCATAAGCTTTTTAATCTTTTTATTGCTTTCTCACGACGTTAAAAATCGTACGTGAGAATATGCGAATTATATCATGTGTATTCAATTGCACGACGAAACATGATATCCGATTACACGGCATGTAGGTAGGTATACCGTGTGAGTGGAGTGCATTACTTATAACGAAATGCAATTTATGCTAAATTGCATTTTGTTGCAGTATGGAAATGCAACTTTAAATACATTTGAAATTTTAAATGACTTTTTAAAATGAAATAATTTTTCATTTTCAGGGTCAATTAATGGTAAATCAATATATCGTATTGGACGATATATTGATGTATTGCCCTTATGGTTGTGATTCGGGGCATTGGGCACCAGAGTCACAACATGCGCAGGTAAGTGGCAGTTCCCAGATTAGTTCCACTATTGAAATTTTAGAAAAGCGCATCACTCCTCGTCCAGCCCCATTGGACCCAGGTAAGCCTCGGCCTAAGACCGGTGCGGGTCTGCAGGCTTTTTTCGACGGGAGGTGGCAGGATGAGAGCTACGGAATGCAGCACGAGCACATCAATAGATGTCCTCAGAGCGCATACCTGAAAGCGATCTTCCAGGTCATCTCCCGTGAGCAGCTATTTTCCATGGGGATAATAGCTGGGGGAATGGTTGAGGTGTACACCACGACCCTCGAGAGTGCTACCAAGCTTATCCTTGAGGGCATCGAGGTGGATGGTAGACACCATGTGCCGTTCCCACTCAGGGAAAATCAAACAAGAGTCATGTTTTCACGGGTCCCTATGCGAGCTTGCCATGAAGATCTCCTAAATTTCTTGGGAAGATTTGGGAAGGTTTATGGCAACGTTCGTGCCATTCCCCTAAAAATTGGGGACGAGGGTCTCGGGCGGGGTGTCTTCGGTACCAGCCGGGAGGCGTCCATTACCTTGAGTAAGGGATATACGCTTCCAAAGGGCTTTTACCTGAGCTTATCCGGCTCGAGGCACTGGATAGACGTGAGCACCGAAAGCAAATGCCATGCTTGCCATTTGGTAGGGCATTTTATTGCTGACTGCCCCAGGAGAACCGGGAAGAGGGCTGAACCGAGGGTTCCCTCGAAGGAAGCCACTACTACAGTAGTGGATCTGGACAAGGAACCTTCGGCCGGCACTCAACCTGCTGTTTCGGAGCAGTTAGTGGTTAAGGTGCCTGAAGTTGTTCTAGAGGCAAAAGAAATTATGGCTATAAACGGCGCCACGTCGGCACGTGAAAACACGGCTACTCCTGACGAGGAGTCGAGTAGCCATCTAGGCAAAAAAAGGAGGACGAGAAGGAGGAAGACGAAGGTGGACCGGGCGATGCTGCCTCCTCCAGAGCCAGCAAAGCCAGTCGCTCCAAAACGGCCCTACTCGGAGGAGGACGATAATGGAGCTCGCGGTTCGAAGGTTGTTGTGAGAGAGGCGGAAGCATCTCTCGAACAGCTTTCGGACTGTGATATGACCGGCTTGGATGAAACTGGTCTCTCGAGCTTCAGTGGCTACGAGTCGTGTGGTAGTGCCATTTCGACTGGTAGCCAACTTGAAGTCTCGAAGGGTATGGAAATCCTTCCTAGGGAGAAAATTCGCAGCATTCTTGGCCAGCTCCCATACAAGAAGAATTTGGGCAAAATCTGGAGTATTCTTGGACGGAAGTTGGAGAGGCCAGAGTTGTTACTTCCTCAGCTTCTACTCCTACAAGAGGAGTCGAAGAAAAGGGGGAAGTACAACGATGCAGCTCGCTTGGATCGTCTCCATAGGAGGGTGGGGGAGCTGATTCAGGAGCATTGCTTGGTCGATTCTCCCCATCCATAGACGTCGTACCATCATCGTTTGAGCTTCTTATCTCTTAGAATGTGCACGATAGCTTCTATCAACACCGGGGGTTTAAGTGCACATACAAGGTTACACAGCACTATCGAACATGTCAAAATGATCGATATAGACATCGCGCTTCTACAGGAGACGAACTTTACACAAGACACGTATACACAACTTGTGCGCTATGCTTATTTACACACTGGCTATGCAATGTTTGCCACACCTGCGCCTCGCCGAGCCTCAGGGGTGGCAATCATTGTATCCAACATATTTACTCTATCGTCTCCTGTCTATACAGATATCTTCCCAGGCTTCGCTTCTTCCTTGGACTTTGTCATTCAAGACAAAATTATCAAGGTAGTAAACGTGTACCTTCCTCATGACCAGGACATTACAAGACAAGTTCTTGATAGTGTTCGGTCCTGTCTGGTGAATCTTAGCGGCGAAACTGTCCTCGGACGTGATTTCAACTACACTCTGAATCCCTCAATGGATCGGCACTCTGGAGTTGAGTCCAACTCTGTTAATGCTACTCGACTGAGGAATTTTGTCGGTGTTTTCAGACTCGTGGATATCTATCGTTGGATGCATCCTACGACTAGATCATACGCGAGGGTCTCGCGAAATATCCATGGAAGTCTCGCAGGCTCCAGAATTGATAGACTTTACGTCTCACCTGGAATACTAGAATATTTCGTTGGTGTCGCTCATGTAGTGCGTTCGATTAGAGCTCATTTTCTTGTAGTGGCGACCAGCACTCTAGTTGAAAGACGAACTGTATACTGGATATTCAACAGCTATTTGTTGAAATCCGTGCAGCTCATCAATGAGTTCATTGATTTCTGGCACGATTGGCAAGAGAGGAAAGCTGACTTTCCTTCTCTTAGTTAATGGTGGGATCTTGGAAAGCTCCAGATTCGATCTTTTATCGATGCGAGTTTCAATCGAAGTGGCTATCAAGCTTCTAGCTTGTCGGCCGAGGTCTCTCGGGTGGCAGCTCTTCTCCCAACTCAGCCGGGGTTGATTCTTTATTTCAATGGAATAAAGGAACGCTTGGCGACACAGACTTACAAGCACAGCTTGGAATTTGTGCTGCGCGGCTAATCGCGCTGGCTGAGAGAAGGCGATTCTCCAACCGAGTACTTCTTTCAGGCGACTAGACGTCGTATTGCTTCTTGTGAGGTCGAATCGATAATTGATGAATCTGGACAAGTCCTCAACGGACAACAGCTATCAGAATATATTCGAGACTACTACAGTAGGCTCTACTCTGAATCGACGTCGACAACATCCTCGACCACTCATGAATTTCTTGAGAATATTCCCACTTTCTCTGAAGACAGTAAGGAGCTCCTGGATACATTAATCACATTGGAGGATATGATTGCTGCGACAAAGGATCTAAGGCGACACACTTCACCTGGTTATGACGGCTTGACTCCAGAATTCTTCATACGTTTCAGGGATTTATTAATTCCTGACCTTTTGGAAGTCTTCAATTCGGCGGTTGAGACACATTCAGGCTTTCGTTCTAGTTGGAGGAGGTCTGTTATGCGCTTGATTCCAAAGAAGGGAGATTTGCAGAGGATGGGGAACTGGAGGCCAGTAACCCTATGCAATGTAGACTACAAAATCGTCTGCAAAGCATTAGGGGCGATACTCCGCTCAGTGATTGCCTCGCTAATACACCCAGAACAGTCCTATTGTGTACCTGATCGTAGTATCTACGACAACATCGCGGTAGCCAAGCATTTGTTTGCCTACCATGAACAGACAGGTACACAAATGGCCATGATTTCACTTGACCAGCAAAAGGCTTTTGATAGTATCAAGCATCAAGGACAAGTTCTGGCTCCTATCTCGTTTCATCGAGGTATCAGACAGGGCTGTCCATTGTCAGGTATGCTTTATGATCTTTCGTTGGAGCCGCTACTGGTGAATCTTCGTCGAATGCTCGGACAGTATTAGGTTCATCTACCAAATACCAATGTGAGGCCTCTTATGTTGGCGTATGCGGATGATCTGTCTATTTTCGTGACAGGAGATGTAGCTTTTCCGGTCGCTCGTGTTGTTTTCGAACAGATCGAACGTATAGCGGGCGCTAAAATCAACCTTAGTAAGAGTCAAGGCTTGTGGTGTGGAAGGTGGAGAGATCGTACAGATACTCCACTGAACATCCAATGGACTAATACTTGCCTGAAGTATTTAGGTGTGTATATCGGACACGAGAGCAAATCAAATAATAGCCGCATCGCTCTTGAGAAACTCTCTAGAGCTGTAAACTCATGGCGTAGTCGACTGTTTCCATTATCCTTAATGGGTAGGTCAGTCGTGATAAACTATTTGATTACCTCGTCCATCGTTCATCTGCTAAAGTCTGAGACATTTGATGAAGGCTTCGTAGGTCTTCTTCAAGCAAAAGCGATAGACGCCTTTTGGTGCGGAAGACGATGGGTTGCTGAAAGCACGCTCTGCCAGTCAAGATAGGTGGATTAGGTCTCACTAACTTGGTTGTGAAATCAAGGTGTCTCCAAGTGCGTGCATTCCAAAGAGTGTTTTGCCGGAGAGACAGCTTGATTTCTCAACTGTGGGTGAATGTACTGGGATGGATCGGCATAGGGGAGTATTACTACCTACTCTCTGTTCGACCACCTTATCCTCGTGACTGGCCACAGGATCTAATATCAACGATTCAGACCTGGGGCAGAATCAGGCCAGCATTTCACATTAAGTGGAATGCTCTACGGTACATGCAATTCGCGTCAATTCCAATCAGGTTTAATCCTGAATTAATAGATTCAGTGTTCAGTAATGCTCGGGGTTTTGTAGCTGACACGCATTCACTGACGGTTCTCGGAGATATTATTGATATCTCTGGAAACTGTCGAATAAACACTAACACTGCACAACTACACGACCTGGCTGCTTCTGCGCGGGAGAGATTTCGCCAACTTGGGACCAGTGACCCTGGCACTAAGTTGGAAGATGCTTTCGTTCTGAATAGACCACCACACTCACCTTTCAGCACACTTACAACACGTGCGCTCCGTGACGTGCTTATGTCAATAAGACCTCCGAAGTATACAGGATACAACAGATGGCGAACACACCTCGGGGTGAATATGGGCGTGATGGGAGGGATAACTTGCAGAGTATTGTACAGTTATCCTTCTAATTACAAAGATGCTGATGTAGCATTCAAATTTCTGTATCACAGTCTTGTGCATCCTAATCAGTTGTCACATATTGACCGGCGGGTTCAGAAGATTTGCACAGCTTGTGCTGGTGAAGGCACCCTGTTTCACAGGTTCTTCACTTGTCCGGCTTTGCAGGGTCTAATGGATCTCGTGCGCGGTATGTGTCAGTTGATCCACCCGAATTTCGGCATTGGTAGGACATCGTTTTTATTGGGACGTAAGGTTTGTAGTCGGGTGAATTGTTTGATTAGCTTCGTGTTGACACTGGCCAAATCTACAATTCACCTGTACTACATGAGAGTCGAAGATGGGAATCAGAATACTGACCCACAACACCACGCACACGCACTTCGTTGACAGGTTGACACGTTTATGTCTCGAATATCTGGCAACGAACGCAAACACATTCAACTGCAAATGCAACCACTATCGTCGGTGCAGGATGGAGCTCTTGTATTTCGCTGGTGAGAACAGGCCACAGCATTTGCAACACTAGTCCACGGGGCTTCTCCCCGCTTAGGAATCGTTGCAAGTACTGTGGGAAGGACAAGCACTCTGTTAGAGATGCTAAGCTGGAGGGATGATGAGGGCAGTATGTAGAGGTCTATGATACTACAGGATGCCCTCGCGGGACTCTATAACGGTATCGCGTAAATTTTTCGTTCGTTCTAATATTAAGTTTTTAATTCGGTTTCGGTCTCGGTGCTAAATTGCAAAAATTTTTGTTGAAATTCTCTCGTTTAGGGACATTTTTATTAGTTTATTTTGAAAATTTGGAACTTCTTGGCATGGCAGTTGCCACTTACCCAATTGTCAAAATTGGGACTATTAAATTTTTTGTACATATTTTAGATCCTTTTCAAAATTCTTGTGTCCGTTTTTTAGGCTCTTTTGAGAATTTTGTGTCATTTGTTTTACATTTTTGTGTCTTTTTTGATGTTTATTAGTTGTTATAAATGTTTTAAATGTTATTTTTTGTCCCTATTGACTTTTTATACCATTTAGTTTAGCTAGCGTCTTTTTTTTTTACACTTTGTAGAGCCTTTTGCCACGTATTTTTAAGAAATTTTTAAAAGAGCCAAAGGCCAATAATAAAAGAGTCATATATACATAAAAAAAAAATATATTATTGTCGCAGTGACCGGACGTGCCATTTTTAGTTCCGGGAAATACAAGCAAAATTAGCACAATAAACAGTGAGAAAAGTGCTAAAGTGTTTTTGACGTTCACTTACAGTAACGTCAATCATCTAGTGAATTATTTACAAAATAAAACCCAAAAAATTGTGAAAAAAGTGTTCAAAATAAAAAATTTAGTGACATTTGTGAAAATAATTTAATTTAATTTGGTTGTTGCTATGGCAACATAACATTTTTAAATTTTTAATAAATATCACAACCGTTGGAGCAAGCAACAAATAAATAAATTTTAGTTTTGAAAATAAAAGAAAAATATTTAAATTAAAAAAATATATAAAGATATAAAAGTGCAAACTGCTCTGCCGTACTCAAAATGAGTACGAGTAGCAGCGATTATGGGGAGTCTGATGATCCCCTCAGATCAAGTGGAAGAAAGAAGAAGAGCTTAAATTATTCTCCTTCTCCGAAAAAAATAATAAAAGGGCCCACAGAAAAGGTCATTAAGGGCCCAAGTGAAGAGGCCAAACTTCAAAATTTAAAGTTATCTCCACAGGAAAAGGGTATTGCTAGGACATCCAAGTCTGTCCGTGAGGACCCTGCGGCAACAACCCCAATATCCACCGCTATTGCTGCAGAATCAGTAGTTGCAGCTGTAGCAAATCCACTGGCGATGGATTCATTCCTAGAAGAACGTCCTACGCTGAAGGAAGTAGTTGCCTAAAGTAAAGCCTAGCGGTCTTGTGATGAGGCCACCCCTTTCATCCGAGAAGGTAAACGCCTCTAAGAAGCAACCATCAGCATCAGCAGCAACAGCAGTTAGCTCAGAAGCGCCAAAGCCTAGCGGTCTTGTGATGAGGCCACCGCTTTCATCCAAGAAGGTAAACGCCTCTAAGAAGCAACCATCAGCATCAGCAGCAACAGCAGTTAGCTCAGAAGCAGCACCACGATCCCCTGCGTTAATATCAGGGATTTCTTATGCGTGTTGTATATGTACGCACTCCGTGCTCTGTGAGAGAGAGAGAGCGTAAGGGTTTTCGAATAAAAACACACAAATATTGTTGATTCTTTCAATCACTATTTTATTTAGATCCCTGTTTTTTGGGGGGCTTTACACTTTTTCACTTAACTAGAGGGATTTTTACCTAAGTGATTTCACTAATATCTTTTATTTATCACAAGATTCGATGCTCGTTAGAATTGATTCCCGTTGCTAGTAAAACAAACTCCTCGAGGTTTGGTGATCCTGCACCCAGGTACCCACGATTACTTGCAAAAGCTTTTTTATCTTTTTATTGCTTTCTCACGACGTTAAAAATCGTACGTGAGAATATGCGAATTATTTTATGTGCATTCAATTGCACGACGAAAAATGATATCCGATTACACGGCATGTGGGTAGGTATACCGTGTGAGTGGAGTGCATTACTGATAACGAAATGCAATTTATGCTAAATTGCATTTTGTTGCAGTATGGAAATGCAACTTTAAATGCATTTGAAATTTTAAATGACATTTTAAAATGAAATAATTTTTCATTTTCAGGGTCAATTAATGGTACATCAATATATCGTATTGGACGATATATTGATGTATTGCCCTTATGGTTGTGATTCGGGGCATTGGGCACCTGAGTCACAACATCCCTCCCCCCTGGGGAAAAGAAAGTTTTATTCTAGCTGGAAGAAAACTTTCTTTCTCTGAAAATAGTGCGTTGGGAACGTAATTCTAAGTAGTGATCTTATAGATAGGCTAGCCATGTATAGTTATTTACATGCATATTTATAATTAACTTATAATAGGTAAAGCACAAAAAATGATTTAACTATAATTATTCAAAAATTCAATAGGGAAGCCTGTATATTTACCTTATAATATGTTGTATTTTATATCTTTTAAGCTAGTACAAAGAAATGAATAATATGAACTTTACACTTAAGCGTTTGGTAATTCTATAATTTTATACATATTTATTTATTTCATAATTAATTTTTTTGTTTTTACATACAAGTTTTTAGTAAAATAGAACACAATTATTTATTTCATTTTCCTTTCTCCTATATTTTTTCTTTTATAATTTATTTATTAATTCCTGTCAAAAATATAATGGGTACTATAATAAGTATTATTCACAAATAAATCTTTTTATACTTTTTTTTTTAATCTGATTCTCATAATGAATCCTTGTTTTTTTTTCTTTATTTATTTATACTATTACGTTATTTGAAATATTAACTAAATTTGCTTCGTTTTTGTTTCTTAAACTCCCGGTTAATACATATATCCATTCTCGCTCTTTTCTTAATGAGGATGGGGGTTTTTATGATGGTAAAAATTAGTAAGATGTTATTACTGTGTCCGTTAGATAGCGTCCGTAGGTTAAACGTTTTCAGCCGATTTCCTTTTAGGTGCTGGGGTCATCTTGAACGTAAGTTTTCGTAGTGCAGCTCTAAGCATATCTTCCAGTTCATGTTCGAGGGTTATGTTTTTGGATGTTCGTTCTTTCGGTTTATATTTAATGTTCATATAAGCACAGGCAATAGAGATGATTAAAGCAATTGTCACATATGATATTGCATAGTGGTGAATATGATGATTATTTATTGGATTTAAAGGATTTAATTCTTGATTTTTTTGGAAATGAATGGATTCCAGAAGTTTTTCTAGATCCTTGTTATTTGTATTATTTAGAGGATTTGTTTCTATTTGTGTTTCCATAGGGGTTGACGTCATATTCCATATTATGTTGGAAATGTTTATTGTAGGGATAAAATGGGAATTGAATTTGGTCAATTTTATGTTATGTCCGTGCAGGATGAATTCTTTGCTTCGTACGTAGCAACCGGGATAAATATACATTATTCCTGTTCCTTGCAGGGTTCGTGAACTAATGGAATTTTCACAAATAATATCTGTATGGAATGTATTTTTTTGGGAGAAAAGCCAAGCGTTCTGCTGCGATAATTGCTTCCAATAATAATCTTGTTCTAATGTTAAGATTTTTCATATTGATGTAATTGGTTCCTGTTTTATCAGATTTACTTCGCATTGGTTTGTTTTTGTATTTGCATTAAGGATCGGTGATGATATCCTGCAATAGAAATGCATATGATCCAACGTTGCGCAATTATGGATGTCATGTAATGTAAGTTCAATATAGTGCTCACGATTGTAGTCTATTAGTATATATTCCTTTGATGGTTCAATATATATGAACGATCCGTTAAGGAGTGTTAGTAATGGCAATACTTGGAATAATTGGTATGGTTCCTTGAAAGGAAGTGGAATTCGGAGTTCGATAATTATTTTATTATTAAAAATATTTGCCGAAATTGTACTTAATTTGTAAATTTGTGATAAGATATTGTCTTTAGAGTTTATGGGAAGCATCATTGAATTTGGCAGTTCAATTTCAATGGATATTTTGTTATCCAATGTTCTGTTTTCCATTAATGATGTAGCTATCTGTATTGAAATTAACTTTTTATGCATAACCATGAATTCCTTTTCAATTGCGGCTTTAGTTTTGTTGAAAATGTTTGCGGTTGCTTCGACTATCGCAGTTTGGCTTTTCATAAGTGATAGGAGGGAGTTTTGGTTAAGGGTTTGGTTACGGATTTGCTCGTCATAATTTGTTGCATCATCTTCGTCTACTGTGCCGAAAAGAGCTTTAGAGATTGAGCCTATTGCATTAAATAGTGCTCTTTGTTTCCTATTTTGAGTTACAAGTAACATATTCCTGTACTCTATACTAGCCATAATAAGATTGATTTGTAGTAACGTACCCTTACATGTGTGGGCGATAGCTGAATTGTTACCAAGCCTCTGACAAGTTACTGTTATTTGTATTTGTATTTATGTATCCCAGTCTTGTGGATCTTTTGCTACATAAGATCGGAGATATTCTGCTAAGGTTCTGAGTCTTCTTTCCAATGCACCATTCGTTTGAGGGTGATACGGAGTAGTTTTAAGTCGTTTTATTCTTAGTAATTTAGATACCTCGGCGAACATGCCACTTATGAGGTTAGAACCCTGATCTGTGAGGATTCTTTCTGGAATACCATGTCGACAAACTATTGTTGTCGTGAAGGCTTCCGCTAATGTCTTAGACTCAGTGTCGACTATGGGAATAGCCTCAGAAAATTTTGAAAGGTCGTCTTGAAATGTAAGGAGTAGTTACGCTATGTATGTTCTGGCCCACTTTTTCCATACAAAAAGTGCACGGAAAATTCCAACTATTTTGGTGGTTTCTGGATCGGATTCTGGGCCACTGAGGGGGATTCCGTCTAGTGGTCTACGTCACAAGGCCTGCTTGGAGAATTCCTTTCCTACCGTCTGGCTGACCAGGAGATGACATTAACTTTTTTAGTAATAATTCAAGTTTTATTTTTTTGCCCATGGTGTGCTGCGCCTAAATGTAGGCTTTTTTATTATGATTTTGCTGTTTTCAAGTGTTGCGCCTAAATATGGGCTTTTGGTTTTGAACTAATATTAGTAATAATTAAAGTTAACGCTATCCTATTCTTTTCATCAGAAATCCTCTACGGGCTATGGTTCTCGAGATATTAGCGATTTTACCTTTTTAGATATAGTTAATATTAGTAATAATTCAAGTTAACCCTATGCTATTCTTTTTCATACCAATAGATTCTAGGAGGTGCCAGCGGATAGGGTATTGGTACTGTTGGGGGACAACATTTTCATTAGAAATCCTCTACGGACTGTGGTTTTCGAGATATTAGCGATCTTTCCTTTCAATATTACTAATAATTCAAGTTACCCTGGGGAGTTGTAGATATCAGCATAATGTCGCCTTGGATTTGCTGTTTTCTTACTTGAATATTTCTTAATGAGGAACTTGTAGATATCAAAAGTTCCGGATGACTTTCTATAGTCGTTCTGGGGCAGTGGGGTTCTGGGCATCAAATATTAAATGTTTACTAAACATTAGGCATGCTTCCCCTGTTTATGATGTAATTTGATATCACCGCTGTAAACAAATTCGCATTTAAGCTGAATGGTTCATACACACCTGTGTAAACTTCCTGTTTAAAAAATTCGCATTTTAGCTGAATGAGTCATGCACACCTGTGTAAACAAATTTAAGCAATATCTGCACATTTATTCTTTTCACGTAATTTGATACCACACTTACTGTAGGCAGCCAAAAATTTTATTTTATTGTTCCAAGAATTTTACCGATCGAACGTTTTATTAGAATTCGCATAAAGTAAACAAATTTTCACATTTTCTTTTTATCTTGAAATGCATTCATGTAAACAATCTCATTCGTATTTGCAAATTCAACCAACAGAATAAAGTAATCAAATTAATTTGGATGATTTATGTTTTTTTGTGTTTTATTGTTTATTCGATATCATCGCAGCCTGTAAGCAAATTCGTTGGAATTCATCCTGTGCAATGATTATTGCAGCAGCAGGATCATTCATGTTTACAAACTCTTGCTATAAAAGCCCAAGCAAACTCTTGGGGAGCATCAGTTAGTTTTAGTGAGTCTCAGTGATAGTTTAAAAACATATAAAAAAAATAAAAATGTCTTCGGTGTTAGTAAATAAAAGTTTTTCAATAATTGAAAATTTGTGATAAGATGTGATGGAGTGTTTAAAAAATTCAGTGAATAAAGACTATATTGTTCAAAAGTGCAATAGAAACATGCATAAATTTCAAGTTGCATTTCGGAAGTGCAATAAGAGTGCTAGGAAACGACATTTCGAGAGCTGTCTCGAGCAAATTAAAGCATTGAGAGCACTATTGAGAGCTCCCCGTCGAGGTGGAGGAATTACTCGCGTAAGAAGAAGTGATTTTGTAAAGTGGGAGGAAATAAAGACAGCGTTCGCAGACAGAATTCGACAAGGTGTTATTGCAAATTTAAAGCATATCGATCCGAAGCTATTTATGCAAGACGCTGCCAAATTATTTACGCGTCGTGTTAAAAATACCTTAAAACATTATTTTAATATTAAAGTTTCTACAACGTTTTGCGGTGAATTTGTTAAGGAAACTGGTGACAATGAAATTATAAAAGACATTAAATATTTCCAAGCGAGAACTGCTGCAATTAGTGCAGAGTGGTTTAGATCAAACATTTTGGATCCAATAAACACTCAGCTGGAAGAATTCCAGAAAAAAGACAGTGGCTGGGCACTGCACTCTATAATACATCTAGCAGTACACATCAACAAGTTTGAACAGCTCCGAGGATCTTCGTATGTACCTTTACCAAAGGAAATTGCATCAAAGAAAGCTTGCATCAATGTACAAAATAATGATGAAGCATGCTTCGCATGGGCCGTAACATCAGCGCTATATCCTACAAATGCTCATTCTGAAAGGATCTCATCATATCCACATTATTCAACTGTACTTAATTTAACTGGGATAACATTTCCCATGATGCTTAAGCAAATTACACAATTTGAAGACCAGAATGATTTATCAATAAACGTGTTCATCCTGGAGAAAGAGCGTTTCCTCACAACAGTTCCAGTTAGGCTTACAAAACACAGGATGGAGCGGCATGTAAATCTCTCTATGATAATACAAAGGATGAAGATCATATGGATGACGATGATGATGATGATGACGGCAGATATCATTTCTGCTGGATCAAAGATCTTTCCCGACTCATATCGAAGCAAACTTCAAAAAATACTCGTAAGAGGCATATATGTGACAGATGTTTGCTCTACTTTTACTCTGAAGAAAAATTAGCATCGCACACTCCCGAATGCGAGAAACAAAATGATTGCAGAATTATGTTTCCCTCAGAGGAAAAGAAATGGTTGGAATATAAGAATTATAACCATAAGAATCCAGTCCCGTTTTGTGTGTATGCTGATCTTGAATCTGTATTGAAGCCGATTCAGGGAAACGATCAAAATACACAGCGAATCCAGGAACATGAAGTTCACAGCATACTATATCGTAAAAAATATCTATTGAAAATTCCGCTACTATAATAAGGCAACAAATCGCCAACAATGGTAGCGGAAATTTACACAACTTTATGCGCACTGCATAACCTTATGTAAAGCAATTTTGCACTGTTTATGCATTTTTCAATTTCGGATGTAAAATGCGATATGTAAGTTTACATAATGCTGTGGAATGCTGTGGGGTAATTTCGTTACCAGCCGAGAGGCATCCATCATCTTGAATAAGGAATGTACGCTTCAAAAATGCTCTTACCTGAGCATTTCCAGCTCAAGGCAGTGGATTGATGTGGACACCGAAACAAACTGGCATGCTTGCCAATTGGTACGGCATTTTATTGCAGAGTGCCCCAAAAGAACTGGGAAGGAGGCTGATCAGAAGGCTCCTTCGAAGCAAACCACTACAGCAGTAGTGACTCTGGAGAAGGAACCTTCTGCCAGCGCTGAACCTGCCATTGTGGAGCAGCCAGTGACAAAAGCGCCTGCGGTTGCCCAGAAGCAAAAATTATTGTGGCTAAAAACGGTGCCTCATCAGGAAATGAAAACACGGCTACTTGTAATGAGGAGTCGAATGATGGCTACGAGTCGGATGGTAGCACCATCTCGACTGATAGCCAGTTTGAAGTTTAGAAGGGGATGATAAACATACCTAGGGGACTATCCCCAAAATTCTTACCCAGCTCCATTACAAGAAGATTTCAGATAAAATCTGGGGTATTCTCGTAAGGGTTTTGGTAAGGCCTGTGTTGTTACTTCCCCAGGTTCAACTCCTACAACTGGAGTCTAAGAAGAAAGGGAAGTACAACGATAAAGCTCATTGTAAGCGTCTCGATAGGAAGGTGGAGGAGAGGAGCATCGCTTGGCCGATTCTCCTCGTCATTAGATCTCGTACCAGTTATCTTCCCAGGCTTCGCGTCTTCCTTGGACTTTGTTGTACAAGACAAAACATCAAGGTAGTAAACGTGTACCTTCCTCATGACCAAGATATTACAAGGGAAGTTATTGATAGTGTTGAATCCTGTCTGGAGAATTTTAGGGGTGAAACTATCATCGGGGGTGATTTCAACTCCTCTTTAAATCCCTCAATGGACCGGCATTCCGGAGTTGAGTTAAATGCTGCTCGGTTGAGGAATTTTGTCAGTGTTTTCTGACACATTTATATCTATCGTGGGATGCATCCTACGACTAAATCATACACGAAGGTGTCGCGCAATATCTACAGAAGTCTCGAAGATTCTAGAATTGACATATTATTGATATCTCTAGAAACTCTCAAATAAACACTAACACACCACAACTACAGGACCTGGCTGCTTCTGCGCGGGGGAGATTTCGCCAACTTGGGACCAGTGAACCTGGCATTGAGTTGGATGGTGTTCTTGTTCTGAACGGACCACTTCACATACCTTTCAGTACTCTTACAATACGTGTGTAGTGCGTAGTATAAAGGATACAAGAGATGGGGACATATCTCGTGGTAAATATGGGCGTGGTGGGGGAGGAATTGCTTGCAGAGTAGTCTTCAGTTATCCTTCTAATTACTGCTGATTTAGCATTCAAATTGTTACATCACAGTCATATAAATCTTAATCAGTTGTCACATATCAACCGGCGAGTTCAGAGTATCTGCACAGTTTGTGCTGGTGAAGGCACCCTCTATCATAGGTTCTTCACCCCAGCTTTGAAAAATCTAATGGAACCCGTGCGTGATAGGTGTCAGTTGATCCACCCGAATTTCGGCATTACTAGGACATCGTTTCTATTAGCACCAATGATTTGTAGTCGGGTGAAATGTGTGAATAGGTTTGTGTTAATACTGCCTAAATCTACAATTCACTTGTATTACATGAGAGTCGAAGATGGGAATCAGAACACTGACCCACAACACCACGTACAAGCACTTAAGTACCACTTCTTTGACGGATTGAAGAGACGTTTACATCCTGAATATCTGGCAACGAACGCAGACATATATAACTTAACATCGCAACCACCAATCGTCGGTGCAGGACGGTCCTCTTGCCTTTCACTGGTGATAGCAGGCCACAGCATTTGTAACACAAGTCCACGATCCTTTTCCACGCTTTGGAACCGTTGCAAGTAGGTACTGCAGGAGCGACAAGGGCTCCGTTAGAGATTCTAAGCTAGAGATGATGAGATTAATTTTTGGAGGTCACTACTGGCTCCTCTCGCGGGACTCGATAACGGTATTGGGTGAATTTTTGCGTTTGTTCGATTTCTCTTATTTCTAATAGAGCGTTTTTACTCGATGGAAATCACGTAATTTTGATGAAGTGATTTCGAAATCACTGTCAGGTGTTTTCACTACCACTGAGATGATTTCGTTTGACAGCTGCTACACTTAAATACCAAATTGGCATGTAAAATAATTAATTACATAAACGAGACTTTTGTAAAAAATTATTGACAAATGTATGCAACAGATGTCAAATTATAGAGTTTGAGAAAAAATGGAAATCGAAAATGGGCGCGTTCGGGCAAATTTTCGTAATTTCCGACGTAATTTCATTGAAATTACGCAAAAATGAGATCATTTCTATTAAGTATTTTGTACTGGAAATTACGTGTTTCGAGGTGATTTCGTCCAAGTCATGCTGAAATTGCGAAATTACGGGAGTTCGATATAGTGAAAATGCCCTATAAGTCGGTTTCGGTTTCGGTGCTATATTACAAATTTTTTTGTTGAAAATTCGACCGTTTAAGTAATTACATTTTTATTAGATTATTTTGGAAATTTTGAACATCTTGCCGCATACCTAATTATTAAAATTGGAACTGGTTTTAAATTTTTGTCTGTCCTTTAGATCATTTTGCAAATTCTTGTGTCCGTTTTTAGTCTCATTTGAGAATTTTGTGTCCTTTGCTTTCCTTCTTTACGCCAATTTTGTTGTTGTCTAGTTGTTTTAATTGTTTTTAATTTTCGTTTTGACTGATTAAAACTTTTAGTTTAGCTGGTGTCCTTTTCAACAAGAATGAGGGTGAACATGCAATGGATGGGAGAAACGTTATAAGACTTCAAATTAAAAAAAAATCTATGTATTGGAATACATATATATAATTTTATAGCTCGTGTGTTTCGGCATACTGTTGCCAGACTAAATTTATAACTGAATTTTTCGGCATATTTTTCCAGCGATAAGGTTTACTGATAGGAGGCTCTTTGGAAAACAAATTTCATTTAAACACAACCTTTCATTATTTTAATTTGCAACACCTTCATCAACATCAAAAAGGAGGCAAAACGTTGGGAGAGTGAATTAATTTTTTCGTGTAAGAATTCTCTGTAGCAGCCACACTAAAAGAAGACTTATATTTTGTAGATGAATTTTGTTTGCAAATGAGTTCTCTACTACATGCTTAGAGTTGTGGAGTCCAGATTATCTCCACCTCTGCTTAAGTATTCAGCTTCTAGGCTCTATACACTACTCTCTTCTACTACATACCTATTGGGAGGTCTTCAAGAAAACCACTGATTCTATTGCCACTGCAAACATGATGCTAAGCTCTCATATTACAGAGCATATCGAGGTAAGAATTGTCAACAATGGTTTGCATTAGAATTGCAAACAATTGCATCCATAGCTGTACAGGAAAAGCTGAACATCAGGCCAATGCAGCCCCTGGCTAAAGAGGAACGGCGTTCACATATGGAAATAACTTGCTGCCATATATGTGAAACACCGTTTGCAACCGATGAAGAACGAGTCCGGGACCATTGTCACTTAACAGGTAAATACTGAGAATCATAATTTCATTCATATTTTTTCATACATAATTTCTTTTAACAGGAAAATACCGAGGGCCAGCGCACAATGCATGTAATCTGATGTATCAAGATTGTTCCATAGTTCCAGTCATTTTTCATAATTTATCTGGATATGATGCACACTTCATTATTAAGGATATAGCTACAGCCATTCCTGGGAAAGTGGATCTCCTACCAATAAATAAAGAAAGATACATTTCGTTCACCAAGCACGTTGAAGGCAGTCATATCAAATTCAGATTCATCGATTCCTTCCGTTTTATGGCAGAATCCTTAGATAAGCTTTCATCATTGCTACTAATGGATAAATTAAATATTACAAGAGCTGTATGGCAGGAATTCGATGATGATGACTTTAAACTACTTACGCGCAAAGGTATCTTCCCATACGACTTCGTAGATGATTGGACAAAATTGGATTTCCAACACTTACCTGCGCAGAAGCAATTTTATAATAAAATGACTGACAGTGATATATCTGCTGAGGACTACAGCCACGCAGAAAAGGTGTGGAGGACATTTGAAATACAGACACTTGGCGAATATTCCGATCTAGACCTTTTAAAACAGCTCTAATAACAGCTTAACAGCTTTTAAACAGGTCTGATAACAGCTTAACAGCTTTTGAAACAGCTCTAATAACAGCTTAACAGCTTTGAAACAGGTGTGATAACAGCTTAACAGCTTTTCAAACAGCTCTGATTACAGCTAAATAGTTTTCAGACTGGCCTGGTCGACAGGCGGAATCCCCTGTGAAATGCTTGATTATCCACTTATATATAATATACTTCCGTATGAAGGTCAAGGATCAGACTCCCTTCCGGTTTCAAAGGTGATGCCAGGGGTCAAGCTCGAGCCCACGTGTAAATGTTTTTTCTCAAGCCATCCTAACATTCTGGGTAAAACGCTCAACCGCCCGATTAGGAGCTCGCTGTAGTGGGCGAATATTATTCGGGAGCTCTGGACTTAATAGGGAAATTGAATAAAAAGAATACCATATATAAAATATCATTATTGATTTATTATAAATTGAAAAATATTAACATTTAATTCTTAAGGTATCATTCTAGAATAACATTTAATTCTTAAGGTGTCATTCTATATTAGGCTTCCATAAATCGGTTACCCTATAATTATAATATTTTCCTTTATTTTACAATAGTGTATATCATCTTAGACTATAATACAATTAAAACAAACTATTTCATTAAATGGTATTTTAGCTATAATACAATTTTTATTTACAATAATGAGCTTAGATTTCTATACTTTCTGTGCTTGTTCCTTGTTGATCTGGAACTGAACTTTCTGTGCTTGTTCCTTGTTGCTCTGGTGGAATTGAGTAATGTCCCCATGGTAGAGTATCCGTTGTATCACTCAAAATATATCGCTTGTTATCATGTGGACTTAAAGCTAACTTCTTTTGGTTGATGGTGTAGACATTGTGGTTATGCGATCGTATGCAGCTCTGATTTGCAGTTCAAAGCTGCTTGTTGTTCAGGCATTCAACGTAGTCTTGGAACTTTATATGCCTCTGAACAACATTTGTCTTTATTCCCTTGGCTTTTTTTACAGTTTTACCATCATTTATGCGTAGGCTATACATTTTCGAGCGGAGGCCTGCAAATTCACACATGATTTTCCCGTTCAGCTCATCCTTCATAAGACCAGGAATCTTTTTATTCATAAGCGGTATATTGAACTGGTTATTTACAGGGTAATCACTTGTATCGAATTTATCAATATTTTCAGCCATAAGTCATATACGTTTCTCTCTTCAATTTCATATATTTCATATATATTACTTTACATTAATCATCAAACTCGCGTTGCATAAAACTGTAATGGAAGTCGTAGAGGCATGTTTTTGAAATTTCCAAGACTGCCATGCCGATATAGAGTGGCTTATTGAATAAGATTTTGAGTCGCCTTAATTCCACAGCAACTAAATTCTCATCAAATATCGTTGCACTGTGAAAGTTGGGCGCCGCAATCCGGACTTTTGCACCATAGCGACCTTCCCATTTTACGCAAAGCTTTATATCGCTATACTTGCGAAGATTTTCCATGGTCTTACCAAAAGCTGCATTATTCATCTTCTTATAGCTGTTCTTCTCATGATCGCTGGTAGCCTGCTTCCGTTTGGTGGTATTTAAGTCAATATATGGTTTAAGCCAAGCTGATTGGTTGAATGGAAGAACCCTGTGCTCTTTTTTCAGGATGAGGCCATGTGATAAGCATTGCTTCAAATTTCGGTAGTGTATAACATATTTAGTTTTAGGATGTAATGTTGTCAAAAGCTTTTCTAATTTTGCTCCAGGTGGATTGAGGATAGTCCAAGTCGACTTCGAATATGTATCTAATTGGTGAATCATCAGGAATTTCGAAAACGTCGATATTGGGAACATCAGCCCATTTGAATCCTCCGGTAGGTAAATGCTGTGACATGGCCCATCCATAAAGGTTATTCACATCATAATACATCAGGTATTTCTCTTTCTCCTCAGGTTTAAAATCATCCATATATTTATTGTTGGCTTTACTGTATCTATTGGAACATTGACTTATACCGCCCCGAATACCTCTCTTTATGAATAGCAGTATGTCTACATCGGTTATCAGCTCTAGTTTCACTTTGGTATATTTTAACATTGCATCCCATGTTAGACCTGGCATGGTGTAATAATGTGCTGGATCTAAATTGTACGTCTTCATACAGACATCTCGAAAGTTCTCAAACACATCAGCCAATAGAAGGATATCAGTTTTCAGGTATAGATCGGAATATTCGCCAAGTGTCTGTATTTCAAATGTCCTCCACACCTTTTCTGCGCGGCTGTAGTCCTCAGCAGATATATCACTGTCAGTCATTTTATTATAAAATTGCTTCTGCGCAGGTAAGTGCTGGAATTACAATTTTGTCCAATCATCAACGAAGTCGTATGGGAAGACACCTTTGCGCGTAAGTAGTTTAAAGTCATCATCATCGAATTCCTGCCATACAGCTCTTGTAATATTTAATTTATCCATTGGTAGCAATGATGAAAGCTTATCTAAGGATTCTGCCATAAAACGGAAGGAATCGATGAATCTGAATTTGATATGACTGCCTTCAACGTGCTTGGTGAACGAAATGTATCTTTCTTTATTTATTGGTAGGAGATCCACTTTCCCAGGAATGGCTGTAGCTATATCCTTAATAATGAAGTGTGCATCATATCCAGATAAATTGTGAAAAATGACTGGAACTATGGAACAATCTTGATACATCAGATTACATGCATTGTGCGCTGGCCCTCGGTATTTTCCTGTTAAAAGAAATTATGTATGAAAAAATATGAATGAAATTATGATTCTCAGTATTTACCTGTTAAGTGACAATGGTCCCGGACTCATTCTTCATCGGTTGCAAACGTTTTTTCACATATATGGCAGCAAGTACTTTCCATATGTGAACGCCGTTCCTCTTTAGCCAGGGGCTGCATTGGCCTGATGTTCAGCTTTTCCTGTACAGCTATGGATGCAATTGTTTGCAATTCTAATGCAAACCATTGTTGACAATTCTTACCTCGATATGCTCTGTAATATGAGAGCTTAGCATCATGTTTGCAGTGGAAATAGAATCCTATGCTATGAATTTCATGTTCCTGGATTCGCTGTGTATTTTGATCGTTTCCCTGAATCGGCTTCAATACAGATTCAAGATCAGCATACACACAAAACGGGACTGGATTCTTATGGTTATAATTCTTATATTCCAACCATTTCTTTTCCTCTGAGGGAAACATAATTCTGCAATCATTTTGTTTCTCGCATTCGGGAGTGTGCGATGCTAATTTTTCTTCAGAGTAAAAGTAGAGCAAACATCTGTCACATATATGCCTCTTACGAGTATTTTTTGAAGTTTGCTTCGATATGAGTCGGGAAAGATCTTTGATCCAGCAGAAATGATATCTGCCGTCATCATCATCATCATCGTCATCCATATGATCTCCATCCTTTGTATTATCATAGAGAGACTTACCTGCCGCTCCATCCTGTGTTTTGTAAGCCTAACTGGAACTGTTGTGAGGAAACGCTCTTTCTCCAGGATGAACACGTTTATTGATAAATCATTCTGGTCTTCAAATTGTGTAATTTGCTTAAGCATCATGGGAAATGTTATCCCAGTTAAATTAAGTACAGTTGAATAATGTGGATATGATGAGATCCTTTCAGAATGAGCATTTGTAGGATATAGCGCTGATGTTACGGCCCATGCGAAGCATGCTTCATCAATATTTTGTACATTGATGCAAGCTTTCTTTGATGCAATTTCCTTTGGTAAAGGTACATACGAAGATCCTCGGAGCTGTTCAAACTTGTTGATGTGTACTGCTAGATGTATTATAGAGTGCAGTGCCCAGCCACTGTCTTTTTCGTGGAATTATTCCAGCTGAGTGTTTATTGGATCCAAAATGTTTGATTTAAACCACTCTGCACTAATTGCAGCAGTTCTCGCTTGGAAATATTTAATGTCTTTTATAATTTCATTGTCACCAGTTTCCTTAACAAATTCACCGCAAAACGTTGTAGAAACTTTAATACTAAAATAATGTTTTAAGGTATTTTTAACACGACGCGTAAATAATTTGGCAGCGTCTTGCATAAATAGCTTCGGATCGATATGCTTTAAATTTGCAATAACACCTTGTCGAATTCTGTCTGCGAACGCTGTCTTTATTTCCTCCCACTTTACAAAATCACTTCTTCTTACGCGAGTAATTCCTCCACCTCGACGGGGAGCTCTCAATAGTGCTCTCAATGCTTTAATTTGCTCGAGACAGCTCTCGAAATGTCGTTTCCTAGCACTCTTATTGCACTTCCGAAATGCAACTTGAAATTTATGCATGTTTCTATTGCACTTTTGAACAATATAGTCTTTATTCACTGAATTTTTTAAACACTCCATCACATCTTATCACAAATTTTCAATTATTGAAAAACTTTTATTTACTAACACCGAAGACATTTTTATTTTTTTTATATGTTTTTAAACTATCACTGAGACTCACTAAAATTAACTGATGCTCCCCAAGAGTTTGCTTGTGCTTTTATAGCAAGAGTTTGTAAACATGAATGATCCTGCTGCTGCAATAATCATTGCACAGGATGAATTCCAACGAATTTGCTTACAGGCTGAGATGATATCGAATAAACAATAAAACACAAAAAAACATAAATCATCCAAATTAATTTGATTACTTTATTCTGTTGGTTGAATTTGCAAATACGAATGAGATTGTTTACATGAATGCATTTCAAGATAAAAAGAAAATGTGAAAATTTGTTTACTTTATGCGAATTCTAATGAAACGTTCGATCGGTAAAATTCTTGGAACAATAAAATAAAAATGTTGGCTGCCTACAGTAAGTGTGGTATCAAATTACGTGAAAAGAATAAATGTGCAGATATTGCTTAAATTTGTTTACACAGGTGTGCATGACTCATTCAGCTAAAATGCGAATTTTTTAAACAGGAAGTTTACACAGGTGTGTATGAACCATTCAGCTTAAATGCGAATTTGTTTACAGCGGTGATACCAAATTACATCATAAACAGGGGAAGCATGCCTAAATGCGAATTTGTTTACAGCGGTGATATCAAATTACATCATAAACAGGGGAAGCATGCCTAATGTTTAGTAAACATTTAATATTTGGTTCCCAGAACCCCACTGCCCCAGAACGCCTATAGAAAGTCATCTGGAACTTTTGATATCTACAAATTCCTCATTAAGAAATATTCAAGTAAGAAAACAGCAAATCCAAGGCGACATTATGCTGATATCTACAACTCCCCAGGGTAACTTGAATTATTAGTAATATTGAAAGGAAAGATCGCTAATATCTCGAAAACCACAGTCCGTAGAGGATTTCTAATGAAAATGTTGTCCCCCAACAGTACCAATACCCTATCCGCTGGCACCTCCTAGAATCTATTGGTATGAAAAAGAATAGCATAGGGTTAACTTGAATTATTACTAATATTAACTATATCTAAAATGGTAAAATCGCTAATATCTCGAGAACCATAGCCCGCAGAGGATTTCTGATGAAAATTTTGTCCCCCAACAGTACCAATACCCTATCCACTGGCACCTCCTACAATCTATTGGTATGAAAAAGAATAGCATAGGGTTAACTTGAATTATTACTAATATTAACTATATCTAAAAAGGTAAGATCGCTAATATCTCGAGAACCATAGCCCGTAGAGGATTTCTGATGAAAATTTTGTCCCCCAACAGTATCAATACCCTATCCACTGGCACCTGCTAGAATCTATTGGTATGAAAAAGAATAGGATAGCGTTAACTTTAATTATTACTAATATTAGTTCAAAACCAAAAGCCCATATTTGAAAACAGCAAACTCATAATTAAAAAGCCTACATTTAGGCGCAGCACACCATGGGCAAAAAAATAAAACTTGAGTTATTACTAAAAAAGTTAATGTCATCTCCTGGTCAGCCAGACGGTAGGAAAGGAATTCTCCAGGCAGGCCTTGTGACGTAGACCACTAGACGGAATCCCCCTCAGTGGCCCAGAATCAGATCCAGAAACCACCAAAATAGTTGGAATTTTCCGTGCACTTTTTGTATGGAAAAAGTGGGCCAGAACATACACAGCGTAACTACTGTAAGGAGATATTTATTTCCAGAATGTGATATTGGGAGAGGTCCTACAACATCTAGGTACAATCTGTCGAAAGGTTTGGAGCTAATGCTCGAGATTTTCATTGGAATTTTAGGGTTTCTGGAAACTTTGTTCACCTGACAAAGTTTACATTTCCTTACATATTTGACCACGTCGTCTGACATGCCAGGCCAGTAGAATTGCTTGTTGATTCTTTTAATAGTACGGGAAATACCTTGATGGCCTCCCGTTGGTAATGAGTGAAAATCTTTTAATACTTGTTCGATGTCCTTAATGTCGTATAAATATTTTATTGAATCCTGATGAAGTTGAATGTTTATTTGTTTATTAGCGAAGATCTGGACAAAAGCGTTTTTAATAATTATTAGATTCTGTGGATCTAATATAGGGAAGGAGATATTTATTTGTTTTAACTGATTTGCTTGTGTGTATGAGCAGATTACAGTTAAAATCTTTTCGAGGTCTGATCTATCTCTTTGCGATCGACAAGGTAAATTAATTTTTGATAGGATTATTTTGGAGTCCTTTTTTGTGAAGAAGTTCAGTTCATTTGCTAGAAGTGGAGATTTATCTGAAAGCTTTAGTTTCGAAGCCAACACTCTTTCAAGCTCTGTATCTTGCATTGGCAAGATGAAGAATTTAGGGTTCGCATTTTTAGTCAGTAAAAGAGGAAAATTAGTCTCAGTTATTATGACTGAGGAATTGTTTGATGACGATGGAGCTGGGTTTGGAGAAATAATACTCGTGTCGGGAATGTTCAGATTTGCCTGAGCTCTAGCTTGATTCCTTGTTACCACATTTCCGCAGGTGGTAGGTTCTGCGAAATATTCGCTACTATCTGGAATAGCTCTACTGAGAGCGTCTGCATTTGTGTTGAGCTTACCTGATTTATGGACTATTTTGTAGTCATATTCCTCAAGACGTATTCTCCATCTCATAGTCTTGAGGAGTGATCTTTCAGATTCATGAGCCATACTAATGGTTTATGGTCAGTTATAAATATAAACTGTCTGCCATAAACGTATGGTCTGAATTGCTTAACTGCGAAAACGATAGCTAAGAGCTCCTTTTCTATTGTTGAGTAACGAGTCTCTGCACCATTGAGAACTTGACTCACATAGGCGATTGGGTGATCTCCTTGATCATCAACTTGAGAAAGAACTGCTCCGATAGCGTAATCACTGGCATCGGAGGTGACAAAAAATTCTTTGTCAAAATTGGGATATGACAGAATTGGTGCTGAAATAAGTTTATTGCGTAATTCGCAAAATGCCTCGTCGCAGATTGCGTTGAACTTGAAAGGCGTATCTTTTTTCAAAAGATTTGTGAGTGGTTTGGCTATCTTCGAAAAATTTGGGATGAAGCGGCGATAGTAGCCGACGAAACCAAGGAAGGCTTTGATATCTTTTTACTTCTTGGGTCTGGGATATGACTGAACTGATTTTATTTTTGCAGGTTCTGGTTTGACTCCATTTTCTGTAATTATGAGGCCTAAATACATAATTTCCTTTCTTAGGAAATAGCACTTGTCGGGTTGAAGTTTGAGGTTGAAATCACGAAGGCGGCTAAATACTGCTGTGAGTCTGGAATTGTGGTCTTTGAGATTGTATCCATGGACTACAATATCGTCCATGTATATGAAGCAATAGATGCCTTGAAGGCCAGATAAGACATTATTCATGGCTCGTAGAAAAGTAGCAGGGGCTCCCTTTAAACCAAATGGCATACGATTGTATTCATGGCCATAGGATGTGCTAAAGGCAGTTTTCTCCCTGTCCTTCGAGTCCATTTTTATCTGGTAGTGTCCACTGGCTAAGTCGAGTGTGGTAAAATATTTCGACTTCCCCAACTGGTCTAATATATCAGTGATATTAGGCAGTGGGTACGCATCGCCAATAGTAATGTCGTTAATACGACGAAAGTCTACCACTATTCGCCACTTTTTGTTTCCATTCTCATCTGGTTTTTTGGGAACCAGGAGAAGCGGAGAATTCGCGGGACTACGTGAAGGTCTGATGATGTCTGACTCAAGCATTTCTTGTATTTGCCTATTTATCTCAGTTCGGCTTGCTTCAGGAAGTCTATAAGGTTTGGTATAAATTGGCGGTTTGTCTTGGAGTGTCTCGATTTTGTGGGTAATCGCATCTGTATATGAAAGGAAATCCCCTTCTATGAAGGGTTCTGCAATTTAATTATTCTGCCCTTAATTGGATCTCTTTCAGAGTCTGTGGAGATGACCACAAAGTCATCCAAGTCTTGGTAAACTGGGTTCACCTCGTAAGAGCCCAGATCGACGTCCTCCTCATTTGTATTGAGGGTTAGGACTTTTGCCATACCATTGACTGGTTCGACTATTGAATTTCCAAGAAATAAACCTGGCCTTATTTCCTTCTTGAAACAGACCGATTGATTTTGAATAGAAGGAGTTGGAATTTCAATAATGAACTCTGATCGAGCCGGGATTTTAATTTTATTTAATTTATCCGATTCTTTCGGATTTTTAAAAGGAAGGAGATATGATTCCAACTTTTGTGGAATTTGGAAGGAGTTATACGATGATTCCGACTCGATAGAGTTTGAAGGAGATAAAACCTTATTGAAATTCTTTGAATTTTTGGATTTATTCTTGAAATTCACTTTTTTTTTTTAATTTATTGATGAAGGAGATAGAACTCTACTAGATACAGCCTCCTGTGCGGCTATCTTGTAAAGCTTTGGATGGAGATTGATTTTTATTTAATTCAGCCTTTTTTCTGGCTATAGATGGAGATAGATTTTTACTTTTATGCTTCATTTCTTGTGAAGCATTAGCTGGCGACCGATTTGTATTGCTTTTCGAAGCAATTGATGGAGATAGATTTGTATTCGTATTTATATCGGAAAATGTTATCTCCGTATATAATAGACTTTTTGTTTGAGACCTCTTTTCTGGGTCTTCGCTTTTCAAATAAACATATGGATAATTTGAATAGTAATCCTCATACGGATAAAATTCATTTGAATCATTAATTTCTAGAGAAATGTATTTATTTTTATAATTGATACTAGCATTGTATCGAGATAAAAAGTCATGATCAAGCAGGCCATCGTATGAGAGGATAGAGTTATTTCCCACTAATTTGAAAAGGGTGTTCTAGGATGGAGTTATTATTATTCGAAGATTCTAAATTCAACTTAGCAAAGATGAGCCCTTCCGTAGAAGTGGACTCTGTGAGTAATGTGTTTATATTGCAGACAGCATCTCTGTAGCAGATGCTCTCTGGCTTTAATGGATGGAGTTTTATTAAACTGATCTTTGCTCCTGTATCAATCAAAAAAGTAAGCTTCGGAGCAGAACAGATGTCGACAGCCAAGGAAAGCGTTAATGAATTTTTATTAATTTGGACGGGGATACGAATTAATTTTTTGCTGTTTAGTTTTTCGTCGATATTGTCACGGGATTGCGATGAACTTGAGCCGTTGATTCTATCTGCGAGGGGTTGCCGAAAACGACCCCCCGCTGAATCCAGTTTCCCTGCCTGGATGCCGATGAAGTTCGATTATTCTTCCTATTTGGAGACGGTGATCTAGCTGAGATATTTGCATTTTTATATCTCGATGGAGTTCGATTCTCTTGGAATACTGGCTGCTGCCAGTTCCTGTGTTGTGGCTGTCTATCAGCCGTGCTTGTTTGCGGAGCTGTGTTTACTTTTTGGAAATTATTCCGATTTCCTTGATTTTCGTTAAATCGGGAATTATTTGCAGCCCTTGTCCTGCATTCTTCAATAGAATGGCCCATCCGATGGCAATATTGACAACTAGGGACCTGTGACGGAGATGTAGCATTCTTAAAATCTGGAGGACGTTGTGATTGTGAATGTGTTCTTTGGATGGTGTTAAAATTTTTCATAGATCGTTGTATGACTGGGCATTTTGAAGCAGCATGCCCTAGTCTATTACATTTGAAACAATGCAGATTGAGATTCGTATTCTTTTGAAAGGGTGGGTTTACTTTGTAGTTCGTTTGAAAATTGGATTGTCTCCGTTCCAAACGTGATGCGTGCTCTAGGATATGTGACTTTAGTGAAGCGAAAGATTTATCAGACTGGACTTTTGCTAAAGTCTGTAGTTGTGGATTGGATGATCCGTCCTCTATAGCTCTCACTGCTTGACATTCATTATCTTCTAAAAGAGATTTTAAAAGAATTTTATCATTTGTATATGAGTGCGTTGCCTCATTTAGTTTGGATAGAATTGTGCTAAGTCTTTGTAGAAAATCTTTTACATCTTCTCCTATTCTTTGCTTGCAATTATTTAATTGAGATTGCAGAGTAGATTTGGGAATGTTTAATTCAAAAGTTTGTTGCAGAATTGATTTCAATTCAGGCCAATCTGAAACTTGATTGTACCTATATACATCATATGCCTCTGCAGATAGTTTACTCATTATTAAGCTAAGGAGGGAGTGCTTTTCGTTCGTCGTCGATGCCGTCGCGTATATATCATCACAACTTGAAATGAATTTGTGAAGATCTTTGGGATTTCCATTAAAGTTGGGAATTAACGATCTAGCTTCTGATAGAAAGACGGTAGATTGGTCTCTAAAGGAGACATTATGATGATGGTCTGTGAAGTTATGTGTATTATTCGATATGTTTTGGATTCGAGAGTCCAATTGCTCTTGGAGGGCAATTATCGTGTCTGTGTATGATGTTTCCACCTCAGCGTAAACATCATTTTTGAAATAGTCATGCTCCAAATCATTAAGACCGGTATATGAAATTATTTCATTATGCGTTTCCTCAAAATCATCCCAGTATTTTTGCAATAAGGTGATCTTTTGTGTAAGATATGTCTGGGTTGTAGTAGATAATGAATTAAAATTAATCGATTGTATAATTCGTGATATAGACTTTTCCCTGTGATCCTGCAATCTAAACAGTATTGCATTTGACTGATCTTTGTCCGTATTGTCTTGGGTATTAGCTGCAGTTGTTTTCTGCGAAGTCTTGGGGGTGGAATGTAAAAGGGGTTATTTGTGCGTTCTGTGTGAATTGATATGGACTTCAGCCTATCAGACAGAGTTGCCTTTATAAGATTGTACCGGTCCTCTGTTTTGTCATAGCATGACTGCTTAAAATAATAATGAGTTTCATCAAAATCTTCATGATCTTGAATCAGTGTTTCCGTTTTTTTCAAATGGAGCCCACAGTTCTTCCAAATTTTGGAGTTTTTCAGAAGTAAAATCTGAAGTCCTTTTGCTTTTATTTGCTCTGTGATAATCGGCCAGAATTTGTCTAATTTCTGTAATTTTTGGGACTTGTGACAAGCAATGCTCATCGAAAGATTTATTTTTCTTCTGTCATGTTTGAAAATTTATGAATTAGAATCGGGAAGAAGTTGATTAAATAAATTTAACGAAAAGCCACGAACGCACTAAACACAGAGCAGAGGAAAGCTAATGGAGTAAAAAAAAATTTTTCGTAAATACTTTCAGTGTGTATAGGTATGTATGTGTCTGTTTTGGTAAAAAAAAATTTTTTTCAGGTTTCAAAAGGATTAGTTAAGTAGAATTCTGATTTTGTGTAGTCATGTGTAAAACAAAAAGTATATTCATATATCCAGTTGCCTTAAAAAGTGCCCCTTACAATCACTATCTTCTCCTGATCGATAGGTTAATGGAACTCTATCGCAGGGGATTGATTATTGATTTTTCCGAAGTCCTCTGGCCAGCAAGCTCATGAAGTCTTACCGCAGAGGTCACTTCGTGGAAAAGGAGATTTCGATTTAAAAAAAAACATATAAGGACGGCAACTGAATTGGTAATCACTTTTTGGACGAAAATGGCTAAATGAAGAAAGAGGGAGAATAACAATCAACAATAGTAGCGAATTAATTGGGAGAATTCAAAATTATAAAAAAAAAATATTCTTGTGTGGTAAGATGTGTATAAATTTCAATTGAATTTTTCAATAATTTTGTAGATGAAGAGGAAATTCATTAAAATTGAATAGTTTTCTAATTATAAATAAAATTAAAATATAAAGACAGAGGGGTAATCACAATATAATACTACACTGTTTTATAAATACATATGTATATATTTTAATTAAAGAACTTTTCTACCTTATTTTTTTTCCGAACACGGCAGCTTGAAGAGTCTTGTGGGGGTTTTTTTTTTTTGCTGGGATGTTGTTGTTGGCTGGATTTGTTAATGTTGGTTGTTATAGGATGAAGATTATGAAGATGTTAATACATCGCGCGTCCTGGGCGACGGTTTCTAGATGTCTTCCTTCTGTTGTTTTTTTACGTCTTAATTGAGGCAGGGATGAAACCTCGCTAAATTCCCTCGTTGGAGAACTATGGCACTCTAAACTTTTCCTCTAAGTACCCTTTTCGGGTACCCGGGCTTATATTTTGTTTTGTTGTTATCAGTGTATTTATATTTATGTTTTCACTTTGTTCAGTCCACACACATAATCCCGCGATGCAGCTTCCTTCCCAAATTATGTTCCTAAAAGAATAAAACAAACGAAAACACAAAGAACCTATTCAAAATTTATTACAAAAAAAATACTTATCTAACAAACTCCCATCTGCAGACCATTTCACGTCTGGAACAAACCTGAAGACTGCAAACCGTGCTTTTCTATAGCACACTTAGTCTAAAAAACAATTAAAAAATCATTATTAATAAATAGATAAAGTATAATTAATCAAAAAACTTACCATTTCTTGAACAAATCCTACTTCCCTCCGATTATTTACATTGACATGTCAAAATGTCAACACATCGCACCATATGTTCTCGCCTTCGCCGCAGTCAGAGTTCAGTGCAGCGTTAATGGTCCCACAATGACGTCAATGTGTGACGCAGCCGGCAAAGTTTAACAAACCTTGAAAACGAGCGTTGCCAAGGCAACCCATCATGAAGCCAAAACGTAGCGGTTCGCTGCGGCTATAAAAAGGCGACGAGCTGCAGCAGAAGCATCCATTCCCAATTCAGAATTTGATCTGAAAACATCAGAATTTACTCTGATTTTCCACATTGTCCAAACCAAATCTTGTTTCCATCCCACACCTAAGTAGGAATTTACTCCTACTGCAGAAATTTAATTCTGCTATTTCCATCCCACACCTATTGGAATTTACTCCTACTGCAGAAATTTAATTCTGCTAATTCCATCCCACACCTGAGTAGGAATTTACTCCTACTGCAGAAATTTAATTCTGCTAATTCCATCCCACACCTGAGTAGGAATTTACTCCTACTGCAGAAATTTAATTCTGCTTAATTTTTCATCTCCCACCTGAGTAGGAATTTACTCCTACAGCAGAAATTTAATTCTGCTTATTTTTTCATCTCCCACCTGAGTAGGAATTTACTCCTACTGCAGAAATTTACTTCTGCATTAATCTCTACCAGACATCTCAGTAGGAATTTACTCCTACTTATATCATCTAAGCAGGAATCTACTCTTGCTGCAGAAATTTACTTCTGCCATTATAACTATTTTTGCATTACTGCTACCGTGCTTATACGTGAAAAAGGGAAAAATTTAAATATCTTCTAGAAGTAGCCCTATGCTACTTCTGCACATTATAAATTCCTGAAAAAGGAAAAATTTAAATATCTTCTAGAAGTAGCCCTATGCTACTTCTCCACATTATAAATTCCAGAAAAAGATAAAATTTAAACAAGTTGGAGAAGTAGCCCTCTGCTACTTCTCTATTAAAGAAAAAAAGAAAACATAAAACCTGAAAAGATGGAAAGCAAGACAATTTTTTTTGTTCAAACAAAAATTTCCTAAAGGCTCAATCATGCACCTGGCGGCCCCCAGCATGTTCACGCCAGAACAAAAATTGAATATTTTTTTTATTGTAAACGTTGTTTGTAATTAGGTTAAATTATTTTCCACAAAAATATTTTCAAGCTCATTTACCCATGTAAGCATTCTTTCATACTTTGCACTTATCGGGCATTGTACTGATCGGCACATTGCAACTTTAAGCAATACAGCATTTTTATACACACAGAATGGTCAATAAGCTTGACCGA